>CM049182.1:5130725-5730725 GCA_026770425.1 Boechera divaricarpa
CTTTTAGGTTATTGTGTTGTGGAAGATGAGAGACTGTTGGTGTATAAGCACATGTCTAATGGCATATTGTTTTCTCAGTTGCACAATGGTGGGAATTGTGTGATGCTATTTTGGATTGGCCAACTCGGCTTGCGCATTGATGGGAGCTGCTAAAGGTTTAGCTTGGCTGCATCATGGGAGCCAAACTGCCTTATTTGCATCAGTTCATTAGTTCCAATGTTATACTTCTTGGATGACGACTTTGATGCTTTGATAACGGATTACGGATTGGCAAGGCTAGTTGGATCTCATGACTCAACGATAGCTCGTTCAATAATGGAGATTTGGGGTAGTTGGGGTTATGTGGCGCCTGAGTATTCGAGCACTACGGTTGCATCTTTGAAAGCAGATGTGCATGGGTTTGGTATTGTGCTTCTTGAATTGGTTACAGGGCAAAAGCCTTTGTCTGTTATTAATGAAGTGGAAGGATTTGAAGTGGAGAGCTTTGGCTGATCGGGTGAGTCAGTATTTGGGTACGGGTAGAAGCAAAGATGCTATTGATAGAAGCATATGTGGTAAAGGACAATGACTTGAGGAGATATTGCAGTTCTTGAAAAATCGCATGTAGCTGTGTTGTGTCCAGACCTAAGGAAAGGCCAACGATGATTCAGGTATATAAATCCCTTGAAGAACATGGCCGATAAACACGGTGTTTCTGAGCATTACGATGAATTTCCACCGGTCTTCAACAAACAAGAAGCTTGAGTAACTTACCAGAAAGTAGTCTTTTTTTGGCAGCTTAAGCGCCAGAAGGTATGAGAAATCTACTTTGTATCAAAAGCCTTTTTTTACTTTATATTTCATTCTTTGTTTTCCTTCCCAACTGTTCTTAGTTTTTAACCTGTGTCAGTGCTCGTGTTTGTCTTACGTATCCTCCTACCGTATAATTTTGTACATTCGTTGGGTCATCAAATGTACTCTTTGGAATGTAACTTCTTCTGATGAAGTGAGAAGATTTTTCTGTCTTATTTCATAATTTTATGTACAAAAGCTAACAAGTTCTTCTTGCTCCTCCTTACTTTGCCATTTGGCCTAAATTCTTAGGTTCCAAAATGTAGGCTCTATGCCTTAAGGGAGTTGAATCATTGAAGAATGTTATTATGACCTGTTGGTTTTATCTTTTAAGTAATGTCTTTGATAGGTCAAACAGGTCAATGCATGGCCATTGTGTTGTGTTGTCATGATATAGCTTTTAGGATGAGATGTGGGGTTTGGTCCTAAAAATAAAGACAAGAGAGTTAAAAGAAACGGTATATGTTGGAAGAGCAGATCTAGAGATGTCTGCGTCTCGCCTGAGCATAGACACATGAATTTCGACCCCACTTCTCATCTTTGAATAATGCTATCGTCTTGTCACCATTTTTCCCTCGACAATCTCTTACTCTCCTCTTTGTTACTGTGACAAGCTGTGAAAGTCAATTTTTTTGGTGTTGAGTGATTTAAATCTCAAATCAACATATATAGTACATCCAATTGATTCTCTTCACTCTTCAGAGTCTCCAAAGTCAAATGTTTTTCATTATCTAATTGAAACTTTTCCTTCATCCAAAGAAAGCAGTGTCAGTATTGAATCCAATCCAAAACTTAAGGGGTCTGTCTATTCAATAATACACATAGATAAGAAGATGACAATATATATATATTTGGTTTCCAATTCATCTTCTTTCTGTCTTGCATGACTTACAGAAGCTGATACATGAAATAGGTTAACATTTATCAATTTCGAGATGCAAATACATTTACATGCTCGTATACTTCTTTCACTGATTCGGATCACACCTTGTGAAGAACCAACATTTGTTTTGCAAAGTAGAGAAAAGAAACGCAATATTGTTGGAAACTGATCCGTATACACAAGAAAGAGACGGACAGTACCGTTTGTTGCAGTATCGAGCAGGACAATTGGACTCTCGTTTTATGTAAAGCTTTATCTGCTACACGAAAACAGTTACAGCATTAGTAAATTCATGAAAGTATATTGGAGCATGAGAAACAGAACGAGCACATGTGAGTAAATAAACACCTTAATTTTAAAAGTCAGGATACTAATGGGACGCCATATGACAAAACGAAAGTGTTGATATCGCAAAGATAACTCTGAATTCGTTGGATGCATGTTAACCAAGTCTTCACAAATCCATTGATTGTTTATGAAAATGAGCGGAATTGTGGGAAACAAGAGTTTCCTCTTTTTGGTTTTATTGATTATAAAAAAGCAAAGGTAAACAAACAAGAAATAAAGTAGAAGCAATACGTTTAAACAAATAAACTAGTTGGACACGCTACATCACCATGTCTCCTATCTGAGCAACAGTTCGTGTGCAGTTTCTTAACTTCTCTGGGGTAGCAGATCATGTAACAGTAGAATCAACTTCTGAGCTGGTTTCACCTTCTTCGAAAGAGCTGAAAAAATTGGCAAGTTTCTGAGATACGGTAAGCTGGGTCTCGGGTAATGTATTTTCTTCGCCTTCTAAATCATCATCACCCTCGTAAACCAGATGAATCCCATGCATCTTTAGCTCAACGCCTTGTTTGATTGGTGGGTTTCGTTTGATCACTTGTACGGTGTACCCGTCTTTCAACATCAGAACCATTGGGTGAAAAGCTGAGTATCGGCAGATGTGGAGTTGATCATTACTTGTTCTAGGCACTCCAGAGAGGTGCAATGTGTGGGTGTATGTGTAATGACCAAGTTTAAGAATTTGGGCTTGAACCTCCAACACATCAGGCAGCTGGTAGTCGTCATCTTCGGTTTCATGGTTAAGAGCCACAACAACAGCAAGGATTATGCCTCTGAGCTCTCTGTTTGGTTGAGCTGAGAATGTGACAGGACCTTGTGAGAACCAGTCCGGGACCCTGTTTCCAGGCAAGCTCAGATTCCGCAGCATTTTCAAAGAAGCCTGCAGTAACAATTCAAAAGAGATGTAAGCAAGTTTTTAACAGACCCTGAGATTTTGTGAAGTTTTTGGAATCACCTTGGAAAGTCTTTTCTTTACTGCAAGGGAGTAGCTGGAGTTACATCCGCTCATGTATAATCGTTTCAGAGCCATCAAGTGCTCTAGGCCTGAAATATCAACCACTTTCTCACAGTTTGTGAGATTGAGATCTTCCAAGAACGCTAGCTCTGAAAGGTCGGATACACTCTCCAATGAGAAGCAGTTTGCCAGGTTTAGATGCTCCAGTTTACATGGAAGAGAGGGAAGGCGCTTGAGCTCTCGGCAGTCACATAATGAAAGTTTTTTGAGATTTGATAACCCCACAAGGCTAGACGGAAGACTGTGAAAGTAATTATTCCTCAGATTCAGTATCTTTAAAGACGAAAGCTTCTCAAGAACATCCGGGATTTTACCCGATATTCTCCAGCTGCAAGCATCTAGTTCCTCAAGCAACAAGAGGTTTGAGAAAGAGTTTGGTACTTCTACAAAACGAGGTTCTTTGCTTGTACCTGGAGCATCACTCTCAGAAATTCTAAAAAGAGGCTTCTTGAACATTTTCAGTACCATTAAATTTGAGAGGTTTCCGAAACTTTCTGGCAACTCTGCGACCAAAGTTTCCTGCATGTACAGATGATGAAGAGATTTCAAGTCTCCAAACGATTCAGGAAGCCTCTTGAGCATTTCACAGTTGTTCATTCGCAGTACAACTAGGTTTTCCAGCTTGCCAAAATCTTCCGGCAGTTCCTCAATGTTAGAGCCTGTGAGGTTTAAGCTATAGAGTGTGTCCATATCTCCAATTGACTTGGGCAGAAACTTCAGAAATTTGCAGTTCCTCAACTCAAGTTTGCGTATAAAATGCAAGTCACCAATCTCTTTTGGTAGAGTATCAATTGGGGTACTATCCAACTGAAGTTGGAGAAGAGAATTTAATCCACCAATTGAAATCGGAACCTGTTTCAGAAATTTGCAATCTCCTGCTGAGAAGTCAGTCAAACATGGCAGTGAGCTCGGTTTTAGAGGTAACTCATCCACTGCGCTTCCGTTGATGAATAGTGTCTTCAATGATTTGAGCTCATTGATAGTGTCAGGAATCTTAGAAAGGGATGTGCAGCGCACCAAATGCAGCCTCTGGAGATTTTTTAGATTTCCAATAGAACCCGGAAGATTTTTCAATGCAGTATCATTAAGATATAGCTTCTCCAGTGATTTCAATGTTCCTACGCACAAAGGTAGCTCTTGAATAGATCTGCAACCTCTTAGACTAAGCTTTTCAAGATTTTGGAGACGATTAATAGATTCTGGTAAGTTCTTTATCGCAGTTCCATCAAGAAGAAGCTTTTTCAAGCTTGTCATGGCACCAATGTTTTCTGGTAACACACTCAGATCTGAACAGCCAGAGAGGAAAAGTTTTTCAAGAAGCTTCAGTCCAGAAACATCCACAAGAAATTCAGCAAGCTTTGAACAGCTTCTGAAGTCCAGGTGAAGCAATTTTCTCAGATTACCAACTGATCTAGGAACCTTCACCAGAAGCGTGCATCGCTCGAAAACAAGCTTCTCTAGGGCATTATGATTTGATAAATCAGGAATGGCTTCTAAGCTGTGGCAACCACGCAAAATTAAAACCTTCAAATTCTCATCCACCTGAAAGAAACAGAGAATTGTTTTAGCAGCGAGACTTTAACTTAAAATTATATACTTCCCCATGCTATAGGAAATAAGAAAGCTTACCCTTTTGCTGCACAAAGTATGGACTCGTCTTATTCCGCTCTCTAAAAGGTCAAGAACAGCAAGTTGCCTAGCAAGAAAATCCGGAGGAGATTTTGTAAGGGGCAACCTTTCCACTGAATCCACTTGAGTTCAGATGGGAGAAGTTTAAGATTTCCTTCCAGTTCCACGTTATTAATCTGAAGAAGTCTCAACTTCGTCATTGGTACAAAAGGTTCTACGGGAATGGTGATTTCAGTGCTTTTTGGCTTTTCCTCTGCTGGAAATCTTACAAATTTATTCTTCAGGTAATTAAATAGAGAGTTGATGCCCGGATTGTTGTGTAGATTCCTCGACGCAATTTCATCAGCAGTCGGATCCCTCGTAAACTTCTTTTGGAAGTCAAATACGATTCCTCGGATGGATGATGTTCCCTGTCATCCCATTACAGGAAAGGAAAAAAAAAAACCGATCATGAGTATGTAAGTCAAATACAAATGATATATAACTGCAGAGAAAATACCTTCATATTGTTCAATACAGTCATAATTTCACCACGATCCCAGAGTCTACTTCGCATTCCAGGATCCTCGCTGCTTTCTTTAAAGACCATCTGCCTACCCATGTCTCTAATCTGATCATGCATCCAAAGAGTATCGTCTGCCAAGATCTTAACAAGAGATTTCTGTCTGAGGACTCTGAGAGCAGCCTCAGCGTTTAACCCACAACCTTTCAGTACGTCGACAACTTCTTCTTTTTTTATCTCCATTTTAAGAAAGAGACACGCAATGTCGAGGAATACTTTCTTTTCTTCATCGTCTAAAGAATCGAAACTCAGTGCCAGAACATCCAGAAGATTGCTTGGTTGGGTATTTTTCAGCTTATCCAGTTGAGTTTGCCAATCCTTTGCCTCCTTCTTGTCATACAAAAGAGATCCAAACACTTCAAGTGCCAGCGGCAATAATCCCGATATCTGGACAATCTTCTTGGATAACTCCAACAGACTATCTGTTGGCTTTTCTTTTCGTAGTGAATGATAACTAAACAGCTTCAAAGCCTGCATCTCAGTCAAGCACTTGACCTCATACTGTTGGTTCACTGAGAGATTACTTAGAATCTCTTCATCTCTGGTAGTGATGACTATAAGAGTTCCTTCACCATACCATCTTGTTTCACCAACCAGCGCATTAACCTGGTCTATGTGATCAACATCATCTAAAACCACAATAATCTTCTTCTCATGAACATTTTCTTTTATATTTTCCAGGCCTCTGCTAACATCTGTTATTTGAGGGAAAAGTTCCTTGATGAGAGTTTGTTGAAGATTGACTAAGCCATCTTGGGCTGATGATCCTTCTCTGACATTTGAGATGAAGGCTCGGTGCTTGTAGTTTTCAACAATCTTGTTATAAAAGGCTTTTGCAAGGGTAGTCTTCCCAATACCACCCATACCATAAAGTCCCAAGACTTGGACGCCAGAACTGGATTCACTGTCGAACAGGTTCATCAAATCCTCTATACGTGATTCCAGCCCAACAACGTATTCTCCCACTTTCTTTGGTGTATTGCTCACTTCAGCTAAAACACTTTTCACCACAAGCTCTATGATGTCATCCTCATCCGAGTCTTCTCTGCCAAATTCCAAAAAAAAAGTTAACATCCTAAATTCAATTCATCTTCTATGTCTAGATGATTATAAATGCAGAACTAGAAATGAGATATGGAGTCCTACTTGTAAACATATCCAGCGAGATTTCCTACTAATTTCATAGCTCCTCTCCATCGCTGTAACTTCTCCTCGCTAAATCGTTCCGCGTGTTTTTCAAAATCCTTGACGAAATGACCGCTCTGTTTGCGGACATGCGAGGGATCGACCTTAAAGAAGATGGGTAACATCCGACGATCCAGAGATGATTTCAGATCGCAGAGCATAGCTAATTCATCAAGGCACCAGTGAGAGTCAGCATATTTAGGCGATAAGACGATGACGGAAGCCGCGGAGTCCTCCATTCCTGCGATTAGACTTGAAGAAATATCATTCCCGCGTTTCATACCTTCGTTGTCGCGGAAGACCCGAACCTTTTTCATGAGCGCTTCATAGAGACGCCCTGCGATGTTATCGCGCGTGTCTTCGCCTCTGAAACTAAGGAAGACGTCAAAATTGAGCCTATGCGGCTTAGAAACAACGCCAGATTCCATCTCCGATCTCCCTCCTTCCTTAGTCAACTCTGAGAAGACGACAAGTTGCTGAAAGTCTCCGTAAAGTCGGTGCTGTTTTTGCTCAGCTCTTTGAAATTTGTCCTTTCTTTGGCTTTTAGATATTTTCAGTTAAACAAAACTCTCACAACGACTTTTTAGTGCGGGGACCAACAGACTAAATGCCCCTAAAATGTTAAAAGTATTTCTCATCTGCCTTTCTTCGGGGAAAATGACTATTTCTCTTTTAATCGGGTTATATAGTTGTAAATGCAAGTGATATCAACGGAAACACGGTAGCGTAAATAGTAAGATATTGTACGCGCGACCTGGGTTCAAAACTCAGATCCGTTGTACAACTGGGTACAACTATGTGCAGTGCAGTAGCAGTACAACTAGGTATAACTAGGTACAAATAGGTGAAGCGGTACAACTGGGTATAACCGAATATCTTGTTGTATCCAGACCAGAGATATTTTTGGGTTTTCATTAATGTGAGGAGTATGTAGAATAGAAAGAAACATGAGCGAATTAGTTTCTATCTTTAGAGGCAAACCAGCAATTCATCCGGGGACCAAAACGCTAATTCTGTAACGTCACACAGTTTTTATGTCCTTATTCGATCATAACGACACGCAGTGTCAAATTCCTTAGTTCATTTTGTTCTTCTTTTACTGTAAAGTTTTAATTAATGAGCTAGTTTAAACTATTGAGTAGTAATATACCCATAGAAAGTTATCCTTGTTGAATGAAAAAATGGCTTTATGATTATAATCACAGTAAAAGAACCAGAGTCTTTCGAAGAGACTAAAAGAATCAGTGTGTTTTGAAGACATTTCTCAAGACCAAGTGAGTGTTGAGAATTTCAGTTTGTTTTAAAGGGTAAAATCAATCAATTTGAGAAACAGTAGAGAGAAGAAGAAGAAGCTAAGAGAGTTAATTTGTTATAGAGTACGTACTAGAGTGTGTTCAAAGGTTGTAAAACAAGTTCTTAGTGGATTCAGCTTGATCTTCAGTTGGTCAGAACTCCTCTCTTGGATTAAGCAGTCATCTTCTCAAGCTCCATCTATCGTAAGGAAAGTTGCAGCTCAAGCATCAGTTTTTCACATCTGGAAGCAGAGAAACAATGTGCTACACAACCACCAATCCATTCCACCTTTGACAATCTTCAGGAACATCGATCTGTGAGATCCGCAATACAATCACTGCACCAAGGCATAGAAAGCGTTGGCGAAAGCTCATGCTTCTCTGGATCCGGTAACCACAGTTTACACCAATTCAGAATATACCAAATCAGTTCTATTGTAACCTTGTTTTCCTCTTTTTTTTTTGCCAAGATTACTTTAGGTCATTACTCTCTTGTAATACCTCAACATTTCATTTTATATGATATTTACATTCTTAGCAAAAAAAAAAGTTTTTAGTGGATTTCTACAATGTATCTCGGGGATATGTAGGTAGAACCACAATGTTTATACTGAAGTCCTAAAATTCTCTGTCTCATTTACGTTTTTATCTCCTTTATTTCTGAGAGGTGTGAGTTTTATTGTATGGCAAGCTTGAGGTTAAATTCTTACAAAATGGCATAAGAACTCAGCTTATGGACCTGTTCATGGGTGACTAAACCTGAAAATCTTTGTCTTCTACACTGGGTAGATGCAAAGAGGTTTGATAGCAAAGGCAACTACATACTCTGTTTTTTTTTGTTGGAACTAGTAAAGGACGCTTATTCTTAGGAAATGAAACGAGAAGATGATTCACAAGAAACCTAAAGACACAAGCTTTGGAAGAAAAGAAGAGATAAGCTAGGTCAACAATCTTCTTTAGTGTTGAAGACCATGTCTTACTGAAGATTATCAAAGAACAGCCGCATGAAATGAATAATTAAAGTTTTAGATGAGATGTATATGTCAAAAAGATTATAGATGTAGAGGTTGCGTGAGGAATAAGATTAGAGATGGAGATATTGGAGTCGTACCTGTAAACAAATCCAGGAATATTTCCGATTATATTCATAGCTCTCCTCCATCGCCTCATCTTCTCCTCGCTAAATCTTTTTGAATGCTCTTCAAAATCCATCCCGTAAGGACCGTGCAGTTTCCGAAAAATACAGGGCTCAACCTCGTAAAAGATCGGTAACACCAGACGACCCAACGATGATTTCAGATCGCAGAGCATGGCTAATTCTTTTAGGCACAAGTGAGATTTAGCATAGTTAGGAGATAAGATGACGACTAAAGCGACCGAGTCCTCCATAGCCTCCACGAGACTTGGACCGAGCTCATCATTCCCACGTTCCACATCATCGTTCCATACCCGGACCTGTTCCTTGAAGAGCACTTCATAGAGACGCTCCGTGAATTCGTGGCGCGTGTCTCTTTGGAAACTGAGGAATACATCCCACTTGAGCCTCGAACGCTGATCGGAAACATCACCGATCTTCCTCATCTCCGATTTTTACCTCTTCGAAATCAAGTTTTGAAAGATGGAAAGAGTGCATAAATTCTTTACGTGAATCCGGAGAGAAAGATTATATTATAGCCAAAACAACGGACATGGCTCTTCTACAAACCGAACCCGTCAAGATTTTCCATTTCTAAACTGCATACAGTGTTAGGTTAACTTTGAAAGAAGGGTTCTTTTCGTGACAATGGAGAGAAAGCTTTTTCATTTTTTTTGTCGGCTGAAGCTTAATTAGCTTTAGTTACTAGTTAGTGCTAAAGCACACACAAGACACAACAGTTCTTATTTTACTTTTCTACGCATTGACTTTTAAAAGATGGAATCTGTCATATTAAAAACAATGGACATGGCTATTCTCCAAGCAGGAAACGTTACGGAGTTCCACGGGGTAACACAAAATCAGAACGGCACACATTGTCATCTTCTTACTGCTAGACCCAATAAACTTATCTTTGAACATAAATAAATAAGAAATTTTTGCTATTATATTTAAAGGGATATAATCAAACTATAGAATTTATCTTCATATCAACATGTTCAAAAAATTCGGAAAGTACATTTATTCCTTTACTTTGAAAAAGATGTATCTTTACACACCAGTTGCAAAAGATTTTATTCTTGTATACACTAAAGTCATTTATTTTCCTTTTTGAAGCAAAGTTAGAAATAAGAAGATTCCAGTTTCTTAGCTCTTTCTCCTGCACTCCCAGCCTCTGCATTGCCTTCCATGGTGTAACTCTCCTCCTGCCACCACAAACGACATTATTTTGTCATTACAAAACCCATTGTTGACATATGATCAAACAAATTGAGGTCCTGCGTCAGAATGCATATTAACTTACCAGCAAACGCCACATGAAGGGAACACCATCTCTGACCTTTATCCTCTTTCTGATCACTTCTTTCGCTGCATACATCAGAGTCAAGAGCGTTTATTGTTATACTAAACAAGATGAATATCCAATTATATTGAATCTACAACAAGCCATACCAGTGGCGGATTGGCCTGTCTTTAGCAGCAGCTGGCACCACATTTCGTTGAAAACATCTATTTGTTCATCTGATGCCCCGACGATCTATTAACCATCAAACAGTTATAAAAAAAAAAGACCCATCAAAAGGTGTTTGACCAAAAAAGTTCATGACTTAGATGCTAGAGGTTTATTTTACCTTGTAACCAATGGCGTTAAAATCTGATCCGAGTAGTTCTAAAGCCTCTTTGTAGTTACCCCTCCCGAATTCATACACAGCTTCCCCGAGCTGATATGAAAAGAAAACTGATATTGAGTTAGTAGTTACAATGGAAAAAGATGATCAAAGAGGGGGACTAAACAAACCTGAATCCCTTTCTGCATCACTTGTTGTTTCTTCTTATTCATCTTTGATAATCTGCAAGAAGAAGAACACAGGTTCACGAAAAATCTGGTATCAATTAGAAACAGTAGAAGAAAAGAAATTCACACTAACCGGGACTTCAGACCCTCAAGTAATTCGTGAGCTCTTGAAGTCTCTCCAACCTTTGCTAGTGCCCAAACTATCAATATATCGAGTTGCCACTCCAAATACCAGTTTGCCTGACATGTTAAAGCAAGTGGCAGAGAAATAAAAACCTATTGAACAGGATAACTTAGAACTGCAAACGACATGGGATAATATATCACTAGTGCATGGCTTACCTGATCAGTTAAACGAACTGCAATAATTTTGATACGGTCTTCAAAGCCATCAAGGGCATCTCTTACATCTAAACGCAGCAACAAGCCCAATGCATTGAGATAAACCTAAAGAGTTGCAGACAGTTGAATATTGGATAGAGGAAGCAAAAGCATAAATTTCTGATCATAAAAAAGGATTACTTCAGGAGGAACGGCATCGTCTTTCTCCAATTCTTGCCAGATGTGATGATCATAAATCTCCTCTACTTTACTCAATGGTGCCCCTCCTTCCAAGTAACAAAGAGCAACATGCCACCAATTGTGTGTATACCTAACAATTTTATACATGTTTAAATAAATTTTATTAGGTATTCTAAATGATAAGAGAAGAGCTTGATAATATGTGAGGGCCTTCAGGTAAGTGGGAAATGCTTTACATGAAAGATGAGCAAGGAGGCCAAGATTCCGAACGTTCTTCCATGAACTCCACTGCTTCTTTAAAAAGACATTCATGTTGAAGAACATGACATAACTGTAACAAAAAATTATCATTAAAGAACTACTGAGTGATAAGTTTCCAATGGAAACTGAGAATAAAGGATGCAAGTGTTCAGTGTCATGTAAAACTGTTAGAGAAACATACACAGTGATGTGCCCAGGCGTCTTCTTTGTTTATCTCATAGCCTTTTCTGGAAGCTGCAGCAGCTTCTTCCATTCGACCAAGTTCTAACAATGGGAATGCAAGTATACCGTGTATGTAACTTTCTTCTTGATTCGCAGGTAGAACCTACAATATTAAGCAGATACAATCAACATTAATAGCCTTAGATGGTGAATCATTCACTGACCATCAATTCAATTAGAACTAAATTACCTGCTGAACAAGACCCAAAAAGGGATAAGGTTGACCCATGTAGAAACATAAAAGCTGTGCTCTCTTCAGAGAGACCAAATCCTTTGGGAATCTTTTAAGTAGCTGCAACCAACAATTTGGATTCAAACAAGGGACTCAAAAATGACGTAGCAATCTAACTACAACAAGTTTCAGAGAATATGCATGTGTACTTAGGACCTGAGAATCATCAGACAGCCACTGAATTTTACATTCCAAACCAGAACCGTTGTATTGGTGCCAGATTCAAAAGGATAACACTAGACTCTAGAAAATATTCCAGATAAACTAACAATGAAAGTGAGAAACAACCTCGGTGTGCATTTCAAAAGCCAAGTCGTCATCCCTGTCCGCGGAGATCAGGTAAGTAACAGCCTCGAAAACCGCTTTCTCATAAGGTGTAGATTGTTCCTGAAGAAAAAGGAATTAAACTAAGAAATTACTCCAAACCCAAAGTAGAATATGAACTACAAGTCTACAAGGCAGTGGAAATAAGACTCACGAGATTGGATGTCGCAGCTTCAACGTAGGAATTAGCTCTGGAAGGGTCAGATGAGGAAAGGTAATGAGCAGCTAAAATATTGCCCAAAACACAATCTTTATCGTAGAGTGGTGCTTCTAGAATCACTTTCCTATTCCTCCCATAGCTAAGAACCTTCATCAACCGCAGAACATGATCAACAACAAGAATCACTGAGATATATTACGAAGATGGAAACTTTAAGAGGAAAAAAAGGAAAAAAACAGCAGAAGCAGCTACCCACAGGATATTAATTAGAAACCCCTAAAAGTGAGCTACATAATGGGTCAAAACGTATCAAGACTCATAAAATGATCAAACCCTAGTCATAAATCCGATTAAAGAATCACCAATGAAACTTCTCTTCATGAAACCGCATCTAAATACCATAGAAAGAAAAAAAAACCTCAATTCGCATCGAGAATCTTAAGCCCTGTAACCAATCGATCATAGGATGTTCTAATCAATTTCATGATACTTCTGTAACTAAAGAGGGATAATCGAAGATTAACCTGTTGAAAATATGAGTTAATAGCGTCGATGCAATCATCAGAAGAAGCATTAACTTCATAACCCCACCGAACACATCTAAGTGTTTTCTCCATTTCAAGAGACAGAGGAGCTTCTTCTAGCAGAAAAATCGCAGCTTTCTATACCAACACTTTTGTCTCTGTTCTGGGTTCGAGGATGATTTGAGATAGACAGCGATTTTTTGCAGTTTCCTTGTCGTCGTCATTAATCATTCAAGTTATTATTTTCAAAGGAAAAAAAAAACACGAGTTCGTTCGTGTCTTTGTTATAGAGTGACATCTCACTTTGGTTTTTCTCGCCTTTTGGATAAAACAATTTTGTTTATTTGTTTTTTTAGTAGATAAACAATTAATCAAATAAAACTAATTGTTCTTCAAAACTCTATGATTTACACATTAATCTTCTGTTTTAATATATAGGGGATTTTGATATTTGAACTTTTGTTAGAGAATTTAATTCCTTTCTTTTTGTTTGACAATTTCATAGTCACAAAGGCACATTTCACAAATAGAGAATTTTAATTCCTTTCTTTTTGTCATGAAAACATTGCAAAATAGGTATGGCAATGTTTATTTAAGAAGAAAGAAAATTAACATGTGTTACCATAATTATGACAATGCATTCAATTTTATATAATATGATTATAAAATTAATAAAGGGCATTTAAGCATGTAAGAATTTGAATACTGAAAACTTCATTTTAGAATTTAAAATTTGTTTCGAAATAAGTGTCTTTTTGTGTTTTCAGTTTGATCAGTTTTATCCCTAATACTTTAATGCATAAGAAGGTATTGTGTATTATTATGATCCTACATCTAAATTACATATACCTAAATTTGCATGGTCTATTAAGTTTAATTTTATAAAATTTATTTAATTTTTTTTTTTGGGTGCCTAGCTCACCCAATAAATAAGTGTAACATTTTGTAAACCCCTCAACATTACCCCACAAAAATCATCAATTTATGTTTTAATCTTTGTATGGTTTGGCTTTGGTTTTCATTTACTTTATGGATGATCGAAGTAAATATATAGGGGATCAAATTCCCAAATACTCTCTATTCTAAAAACAAGTGTTAAAATACTATTTCTGATTTTTTTTAATTAAGATAATGATAAAATTACTATTTTACCCTTAATGAAATCGGAAATGACCATGAAATAAGGTTATATAATTTTAAATGTAAGTAATTCCAACAAAAACACGGTAGCTTAGATGGTTTAAACTCGTTCTGCGCATCCGGGGTTCGAATCCCATTTTGGCGGTATAACCAGTACAAAGTAAAACTATGGAGTTATAACTGGGTATAACTAGATATTAGTTGTACTGTGTGCTAGTATAACTAAGTACTAGTTGTACCGTGTGCTAGTATAACTGGGTATAACTATGTACAAGTTGTACTGTTGCGCTAGTATAACTGGGTATAACTACGTATTAGTTGTACCGTGTGCTAGTATAACTGGGTACAACTAGGTGTATCTGTACGAAATCCGAAAATATTTGATTAATTATGATGAAGATTATATTCGGGTTTTCATAAAATATGAAGAGTACGAAGAATATGATAGATTATAGGAGAGTATGGTAGATTATTTTCTACTATTGAAAAGAACTTGTGTAATCTAATTTAATCATAGTCTATAGCAAATACAAATATTAACATTGAGATAGAACAAATAAGAATCCAAGTGCCATATGTTTTGGCAAATACAGGGAACTTCAAAAACTCTCAAAGAAGACAAATATCATTAATTCGTTCATTTATTAATTTCCCCACACATTACTTTGGAAGCATACACATCATTGGACATTGAACTTCTGCTTTGCGAATGCGACGAACTCTTCAACAGTTGGCATGTACGGCTTAACAGCTTCATGGGCCCTAAACCTTTCGGCCCATTGAATCAACCCAGGTGTTGTCTCTTCCCGGAGAAACTTGACGCCGGAAAACGCCTCGATCACAGAGATCGGACCCAAAAGTGTCCCACATGCAATGTCGAGGTAGCCGATGTTTTCTCCTCCGAAGAACCCTAATCCTTTGCTGCTCTTCTGAAACGTCTCTTCTAGTATCGCCAAACACTCCATCAGCTTTCCCGCCGCCGCCATTCTCCCTTCGTCGTCCTTTGCTCCGGCCACCGCATCTATCGACTCGAAACACTGTTTCATACACATAACATAAAACTCTTGAGTTTTCTAAACATCTAATTTCTTCTGTTTCTAATCTTGAGATTTCTCTATTGAGTTTTGTCATTAAATCTCCAGCCAATCAGATCTTTATTCGAATATCAAGATCGAACCTTTGCTCGACTTGAGAAATAAAAATCCAAACTTTGACAAGCAAAAACAGATTGATCGAATACCCATATTTGTTTGAATCAGTCAATCAGATATATATTCGAGTGTCAAGATCTAAGCTTTTAGTTCGACTTCACAAACCAAAGTTTCAAACTTTGACAAGCAAAACAGAGCATGTGTAACAGAGATACATGGAAGTGAGTGAAACTCGTTTACCTTGTCGTCGACGTACTGAGCCCAGAACCGGGCAGAAGCGCGATCGTAAGGTTGAGAAGGAAGGATAGAAGGATCGGAGGACCAAGTCTCGTCGACGTACTGAACGATGTTGAGGGACTCACAGATCGAGACGTCGCCATGGATGAGAACAGGGACTTTCTTGTGGATTGGGTTAGACTTGATAAGGATTTCACTCTTTGCCTTAAGAACATCAGGTTCGTCCAAGTACTCGTACTTGACAGATTTCAAGTGTAGAGCCACTCGTGCCCTAAGGGCAAAAGGGCTAGACCAAGAACCTATCAGCTTCACTGTATCGTTCTGAGCCATGATTTCTCCTGGTTTTAGATCTGAACCTATTCAGGTGAGTGCGTGTGTATATATAGAATAGAGTGAAAGTGGCAGAAGAGTCAAAGGTGGTGTACGCTGATAATTCTAAATTTCTAATACTTTACCTACTCAAGTACTGTCAAATAGCGATGGCTTTAATGTTTGGATATTCTATTTTATTGTAGTCCTAGGAGTTCAATATTGACCTCTGCAGCAAGAACTGTTCCCTAAATCCAAGATTGCTGTTGCCGCCTTCAGGTTGCAATTTTTGGTTGCATGAGAGAATTATATTGCATTAGATGCTGCTATACCTTTTGCTAACATCCAATTTAGAATCTTCTCATCATCTTCCAATATCCCATGCAAACAAAAAGGAATATATTAGGACGTTGAAAGTGACAAGTAAGTTTTCTCCCTTGCTTTACACTAGGCAGACATTTCGGTTGTAAATGTGACAAGTCTCTGCATTACACAACGAGTGTGCAAGAAAGTATCCGTACCGTTTATCTTTGGTCTCTCTCAAAAACTACTTAATGAGAGAATGGGCCACAAAGGTTTGAGTCGCTGCGGGAACCCACACCGTCAAAGAAATTGAACCAGCCTGTAATCACTCTTAATCATCAGAAATTCAAAACCTTGATCAAATGATCAGGCCTGAACTTGCACATTCATAAGGCTTTAAACTCCGCCTCAGAAGCTCAGCCCGAAGTAGCTATATCATATATCACATTGCTAATTTAGAAAATAATCAGGAGAGGTCTGGCATTGGTTACTGTTGTAAATTGTGAAAACTGAGTCCACCACATAAGAGTCTAGCTTAGGGAGATGGGGGAAAAGACCAAACTGGAAAGAGCTGAATGAAATTCCCGGAAGCCAGAAGTGGAAAACTTTCTTCATCATTATGACAAAGCATGAGAACCAATGGATAACAAAGCAGCATCAGGAGTTTTCAATGTTGAAAAGCAAAAAAACAATGGGACTGCAAAATTTATTGAAAAGGGAACAATAAGCAGGAACTGAGACAACCATTAAATCACTTCGTTTACAGATCAAAACAAGAGTCAATAGCCTCCAGCAATCGCCAAGTGAACATGTAAATCACAAAATGAAAGAAACTTATGAAGAGCAAATACTGCAACTGTGTTTTGTGCATCCTGTCACACAATATCTAGCATTCAGCATATTATTGAGGGGCAGATGCTTATTTCCAATCACCAACTAACAACTTCTATACGGTTCATAAGCACTAGTAAATTTATATAGCAAACAATCTACTAATAGCAACACTACAAACCTTCCTTTATAGCTTTTCCACTGTCTTTCCCCTCAGAACCAGGCTAATCAAGTTTCTTCCAAGAAGATATACCCCTAACAAGCCAAGTTTAGAAACAATACCCTAGCCAGACATGTTTATAGCCTCCTGACAAAAGAAGTTCCAATGTTAGAAATCAGTACCTGAAACGATTCAAAATCCTCATCTTGATAAGGATGTTAGAGAGATACCAGACCATCTTGGCTTGTCTCATTAGCGTTACACAGAGTACTTAAAGTACAGGAGAATTTACGTTCTTCCCTGATTACTTGCAGTACCGCTGGATTATATATTTTGTAAACTGCAAAAAGTATTGACTTTTCAGTCAACTTTTCAAGAGCCCTTCATTATATTATATATATAGATACATTATATATTGTTTCTATATATACAGAGATCTAAACAGTTAGCTCCATAATCTCCCGGCAAAAACAATGTTATGTCATCTCATGTTGCAGCATTGGGGCTTCCCGAGTCTCTGCAGCTTATCCCACATGCAAATCATCTGGCGAGGCGACTGATAATGAGCAGTGAAGTAGTCTTCTATGCAGCCAAACTGGCAGAACTTGAGGCTGTGAACCACAGCCACCGGTCTAGTCTCGTTGAACTTCTCCACCCACATTCCCATGCTCACATCTTCCATCTTGAATAACTGCAATAACCAAGAAGTACAAGACCATTTTTTGATGTTTCTTGGATGGGTCACCTCAAAATCTTGTATATGTGTAAAAGATAACTTACTCTTAATCTCTTCTGTTCAAAATCATCAACGATGAACTTAGCTATATCATACGACAAGATGTAACCTGGACCATTTGCGTATGGAGGATAATACTCTTCTGGCCATTCCTGGTTTCACAATTAAGAAAAATCAAGATAAAGTCTAAACACCATATGAGTCCTGTTACCTGTTCAGCTCAACTGATTTTCGGGTTTGCTACAAAATGTATACCTCATACGTCACAGCCCATTTCCCAGTGCGCAGAGGCTTATGGTAGAAATTAATGTTTCCAATATAAAGGCTCTCTCTTCCCTTAACCTTTTCTGCTTCCTGGATCACGGCATCCACTCGTACAAATGTATCATCATCACATTTCATAACATACTTTGCTGCCACTGTGTTAACCTACAATTTCCCAGATGAATAATCAGAAAAGTAATAAAAGGTAAGGAGAACACAAAAGAGTAGGGTCGAAGAAATTACCCCATATTCACAGATAGCAACCGTCTTGAGCACAACAAGGTCATAATGATCCATGTACGGTACTATGACGATATCACCAAAGTACTCGGCTTCTTTCTTTAGATCTACATTGACTTCCTTTCTTGCATGCTGCAAGATGAATTAGCATAATAAACAAATGGAGTTAACCAATGACTATATTCAGGTGATTTTCGTCTTTCAAGAGTTGTGCTTACCAATGCCACAAAGAACCGGGCAACAACTTTCGATGATCTGACTAGCTTTTGCTGCATCCATGACTTCCTCACTGCCATTCTCTCTGCAAAATGGTTACCAGCAGAGAGAATTCCGATAAACAACTCTACAGGCTTTTCAGGTAACGAAGGAGCTTTCCATATGCTTTGCATCTCGAGATGCTTTTGCGGTGCAAAACTCGGATTTGTAGAGGGTAACGAGGCAGCAAATACAGAATGCACATCAATATTTCCCTTAACTGCTAATCCAGTGGCATCCTCAAGAACAAACCCCTGAGAAAAAAAACATTATACCAGTCAATGTTAAAATCATTCCATCAACGAATTCTGGAAATTATCGAGCTGTTTTAATCAGTTTACTCACGGTTCTATAAGGGAAAGACGTTATATGTCTTCCATTAACACTAATGTGATAACCTTCCATTCCAGCTCGAAGTGTAAGAACAAAAAGCTTCCCTTCAGCAAAAGGATAAGGCCAATCATATGCTATCATCTTCTTCCTCCGACCCATCAGCCTATTCAACCACCATGTCTTCTTCGATTCATCAGACCCATCACCATTACCACCATCATCATCCCTCTTCCACCTCTCACATTTAACCTCTCCATCAACTATCACAAAAAACCCACAAAACAATTAAAGTTCTTATCTTTCTCATCAAGATTAAAAAAAAAAAACGAACCTTTAATATAAACAAATTGAACATTGAACGATCCAAGTCAAATTAAACAATAGTTTTAAATCAACGCTAGTCCAACAAATCACAAATCAAATGATATAAGAAACATAAAATAAGTTAACAAGTCAATACCAGATTCGTCTTCATCACTAGATTCACGACCATCACAGCGTAAACTTGAACCCCATTGCATACGGTAACAAGTGTTCTGCTCAATCACTGGTCCTCCACTCCAATCACCTTTAATCCTCGGATTAAAATGAAGAATCCGAGGCGGATCTTCACCATCAGCAGCCTTCAATCCCTGCAACTCCATCATAAACTGAGTCACCATCACCGTCTTATCTCTTTCCTTCTCAACATGTGCCCAATGCGGCGTAGCCACAACGGTAATATGAGATCCTAACGTTAAACCACACGGCAAAACCAAGATCCGGCTCCGGTTCACAAACTCCGACCCAGTAACCGTAACATTATCCGGACATTTCTCAATTCGGGTCTTAATCGGAGCTTCATCGGGTTTGATTAAACCCGAATCGAGACCATCCCACATTTTCCTCCCCATTGAAATCGCATGCTTCGCTTTTTTGTGAAAGATTGAGAATTCATCGCTGAATCGGCCATTGTCGAAGAAGCTCTCGTTGACGAAAATCTCAGAGACGGACTTAAACTCTCGCATTCTCAGCTCCGTAACCCGACCCACCCGAATGACCCGACCCGGATCCTTGAATGGTCGATGTGGGTCTTCTTCTTCTTCTTCTCCAACAACCAAATTTGCTTCCCTACTACCAACAACCATCTGTCTCGGTAATGCGTCAGCAAAAGAGGAAGATGACCCATCATCAGACCCAGACCCGAACCCGGACCCGGTTCTAAAGATGAATGGGATCTCAAAGCTCATGCAGAGAAAGTAAAAGAGTAGAAGAGCTAATAAGAACTGAACCAACCCGAATCGAGTCTGTGAAGCAGAGTTATCGAGTTTAGACTTCTTCATTGCTTCAATCAAACCCAAATCACAAACCCCCTAGAAAACAATTTGGAGAATGAAGAAGAATAATAAGAAGAAGAAGGAGGATTAAGTAAAGAGCTTACAAATTAGGGTAAGCCATTAATGCAAACTTTTACTAAGAAGAATTATAGAAAGATAGTGAAAGAAAATTTCAAAAAGGATGAAACTTTATTGAAAATTCTTGATTGTGTTTCCAACTTTAAAGCAAAAAAAAAAAGAACAGAATTTTCATCGTGGGAACAAAACAAAAGCTTAGAACAGAGATATAATTCTGTACTTTTAGCGAGGTTTGGTAACCGGCGTGTACGAAGATGGATAGCCAGTTACTCTTAAAACTACGTCGTTTTCATCACTGAGGGAGTATATATTTAGAGTTTATGTTTGTTATGTGTAAATAAACTTACCTCCTTTTTATAAGCTTTGATATTTTTGAATTAAATTTTAATTGACATCTTTAAATTCCTAATTATGAACCGTAAAACACACCAAACTTAAACGGTGATCATTGGACGTTCACATTGGTGTAATTGTATGTATGCAAAACTCCAAATTAGAATAAAAAGAACCGCTAATAACGTTATTAATTATAACTTTCGGTTAGATTTTTCTTGGCCCAAATTCCAAGTTCACAAGAAAAGTAAAAGCCTTCTTGCGTTTATCATAATATTTTCATGATTAAAATAATGACAGCCAGGTGGTTTCGAATAGGAAACCCACCACACATTCTCAGAATTTTTTTTATATATATATTATTTTAATTTTCGAAAGTTATTTACATATTTCGTTTAACATGAACCATTATTTTATGCAGTTTGCAATTAAGACAAGTGACAACGTCGTTTATGGTCGTGTCGGTGTAAACGTTACTTTCGTTGCCCCAATTACAATCCATTTAATCGTTGTCCATGTCGTTTAGTTTCGCTTTCACTACTAACTTTCCACATTCAAATTTTAAAATCATTTTTCTGGGACCATATACCACAGAAATATACAAAAAAATGCATTTTCAGCTACATGAAATATCGAACTTGTGTTTTACTTTACATATGCTCTAAAACGAATGAGTGTTTGATATATTTTAAATCTGATTTTGTTTTGCTGGAATTATGGAAAATAAATTGGGTAAGAATGATATAACCCATGATTTGTGATCTGTAGCATGTGCTAAAAGGTATTTGCTTTAGCTATAGTTGAATTTTCAATTATATAATACGAAGCGTAACTAATAACATTAATGGGTCCGATTTTTTAAACACATAGGTAATAGATTCAGCTTAGTTAATGATCTTTTAGATACTTTTAAGGGAAATTAGAAATTGTGAGATTAAGTCATTTAGACATGTTGCTTAGTTTTACTTTGAGATGAAAGTTAGGCTTTTGAGGTTTTAAACCAAGAAACAGTTGACCAAACAACCAAAAAAAAAACAAAGTTAGGCTTGTAGAATTTAGATTAGTAAATTTGGTAGCTCATTTGTCTTCAAATGAATAGTTTCAAAAAATTATGAATATGGTAAAAGTCAAAAGGGAACATTAAACTTACAAGGAAATGTAATACTATGAGTTAAAATAATCAACCAAATTTTTAAAGTTGACTACGTTTTTTTTTTGGGACAGATTATTGATAACTCGTAGAATTTTCATAGTTTTATTTCCAGAAAAAGACTATCATCAAACTGCCAAACGAAACTGAGAAATAATTGACCCCTAATTTAAGGTAGCCCCAGTTGACAGTGTATTACTGGTCCCATATTGTGAACTAGTCAAAGTGCTTACAACGTGTATGAGGAGCATATATATGGAGACAATATATGTCCAATCATGTTTTTGCGTTCGATGTTGGGTGTAAGTTTTGTCTCGGTTTAGTTCAGTTATTTATCTTTATGAATATTAAAAAGTTGAAAACTAATTCTTGGTGTAATATGATTTATCATTTAAGATTTTAAAATATAAATATATAATAAATTACAATAAATTGATATTTGATCATTTGTAAAATAAAATTAGGTCGGAATTTTGAATTCACCAACTTGTAACTTTGTGACTCGGAATGTGATTATCCAAGAACTGAGAAGTAAATGCCATTGTCTTCACCAGATTAGCACTCCCATCATTGTCATAAGGGAGATAGAAATACATTGAGAAGCTGCGACAAGGGATCATGAGGACCTTGGGCCTGACCTTGAAACCATCATAAGCCTTTATGTATTGGTGCTTATAGCTGGTTCGTGAATAAAAAAAGGTGACAGTCTTTTGTATTTGTTACAGGACTTATTAAATGGATCAGCCCAAGCTCCTTTGAAGTACATACAATTGCGTAATTCCATAGATTTTTATGGTTGGTTTTGCTTGTAACGGATCTAAGAGGCTATAATGAATTCACTTCCATACGCACTTGTTCAGCCTCACCCGAGAATCAGATATATATATATATATATATATATCTGCAAAATGTTGTCACGAAGAGAAGCATAGAGATGATCAGCGATCGTATAGAGACGTTATGCGTGTGCACAAAGCCACACAGGTGGCGGGCATTTCCTGATTTTTGAACCCGAACCTGAATCTATAGATTGAGAGCTCATTGTTCTTCAAATGATAGTTTCAAAAAATATGAATATGATAAAAGTTAGAAGAGAACATTAAACTTTACAAGCTATAGGTAATGTAAGACTTTGAGTTAACAATCAAACATTTTTTTTAAATTGACTACGTTTTTTTTCTTTTTGACCGATTATTGATAACTCGTAGAATTTCATCAGATCAAGGAAAAGGATCTTCTCTGTCTCTCACGGCAACAGATCTTGTTGACCTAACTAAATTGACTACGTCGTTTTCGTTTTGAACCCAAATATGAGTTGAGACACGGTCAGGATCTTGTGTTCAGGATGAGGATACTTACTTCTTTGAATTATAACTAAAACCGACAAACACTAAAAGAAAAGAAAAAATGGAACCCACCAAATGACTTGAAGTAGACTGAACCAGGAATAGAAACAACTGGCGTGGAATTGTATTCACAAAATTTACAAAAAATAATCTGGGGTCTTGCGAGTCGTTTCTGGTTCGACTTGACATGGTGCCGGATCAAACTGAAGGAAATTCTGCTCCATGTTCTCTCCAATCTCTAGAATCGCAGCCATGTTCCCACATCTCTCCAATCTGGAGCACTAAACACAGTCACGACGTTTTTTTCCTGAAGACATCAAAATAAGATGTCAGTAGACAGGATAAGAGAGAAGAGGTCACCCACCACGCTATAGAAATTTGGTATTTGCTTGTTCATTACCTGACACCAATTGTATCCTTCCATGACAAGCTGGTGAGCGCTGGATATAAGAGTTAGTCCGTTGGTGTGGTTAAACTGAGTGGCGATATCTTGTCCAAAAGTGTATCCAGCTCCACGAGGAGATATACCCCAACCGCAGCAATCATCTGGATCAGACCATAAGAGGTCACACATTGGACCTTCGTGTGGGACTTATAAGTTCTCAACAACAGAAATATAATGCTTAAATCCAGAGTCACTAAAGTAAAATGTTGCTTGTCTGGTTAACAAGGAAAAGAAGTTACCTCCTGAATGTGGTCTAATGCTCGGATGTTGTCAAGCGTGTCTAAAGAAGGCGAAAGCCCGCCATGTAAACAGAAAATCTACAGGATGAAAAAGTGTTGCAGCCAGTCAAAAAGAGCCATATATAGCAGATACAAACCATATAATGAGGTGGAATAAGGTGAAACTCATGGGTTATACCTGACTCTCAACGAGAGCTGTAAGAGGAAGGTAATCAAAAAGGTCTGTAAATGAATTCCAGACATTTGCATTACCATACTTCCTCAAGAATTCATTATTAAACCCATCCCTAAAAGGGTAAGCAAAAGAAGTAGTCAGCAACCTTAACCCTTGAGTTAGCTTCAGAAAACAAAAACCCATATATGCAATCTTATCAACTGGATTAGCATGAATTTGATACAGAGTACACTTGTACTCAAATTAGGAAAAAGAGAAATGCTTACACTTGAGTAATTTGGCGACTTTCATGATTCCCTCTCAAGATTGTAATTCTATCTCTATATCGAACTTTCAAAGCTACCAAAAGCGTTACTGTCTCCACAGAATAGTACCCACGATCTATGCACATATATAACGACAACAACTATGTCAATTTGATACTCATGACCATTTCCTCTAAAGAAAACACACAGTAAAGCTCTCAATGCAAATCTATCAATAACCCAATATAGATTCTGCAGAAAGAATCAAACTTTGAAGTTGTCACTGAAGGTTTCAATTTGACAATGGTGACCATTTTCTCCAAAGAAAACAACTTCAATGCAGACAGAATTAGACTTTGAAGTTGAAATCAGAAAAATGCAATACAGAACGAACCTACATAATCACCCATGAAGAGATAATTAGTATCAGGCGCAGAACTCACCGATTCGAAAAAGCTCAATAAGATCGTAAAATTGACCATGAATATCACCACAGATAGTAACCGGACATTTCACCGGTTGAACATTCCATTCCTCCACAAGAATCGCTCTCGCTTGGTCACACAACGTCTTCACCTCCGCCTCCGTCAGCTGCTTACATTCCATTAACTGATCGATCTGACGGTCTATATCTCCGGTCGCCGGCATCTTAACAACGATGCTCTCCTCCTTCGTATCTGGATTCGAATCTATCTATCTACCATAACTCAAAAAGCTTCACAATTTTTTTCTCCAATTCGAGATTGAAAAAGTAGAACTTTCACATGGACGAGGTCCACGGATGGATGACAAAATCACTTTTTTGCGTTTTAGAAAGTTTTTGAGCGCAGCAAAACTGTGAAAAGAACGAATTTTTTTCACTTTTTTTTTTTCTTTTCTCGAATTTGTTTTTAATTTTTTTCGTTTTCATAGTTCCGTCGGAATTGGGAAAAGGTTGATCTTTATTACTCCCTCGGTCCCTCCAGCTTCCGGCAGCCGTGCCAGGTCAAACTCCATTGAGACAGTGACACGTGGCTATCGTCTCTCAATATTGTTGTCACTTTCTCGGTATTACTAGTTGGCCAGCACTCACTTACGACCATTTATATATGAGTTACTTAAAATGGGCCTATCCAGCCCAATATAATGGTAATCCTTCTCAATCTTTTTAGAGTCTATGAAAAAGTTTAGAAATGAGGTACGTATGTTGCTAAGCAAATAGTGTTACATGTGCTTTGGTTTATGCAGCATATGATGTAGTTAGGAGCAGGTTATTTCTTCTTCCCCCTAACTATCAGTTGCACGTATCTATTAAACAATGTCTATAGTAGTCTAAAATTCAAGCCCAAGAAGCGTCACTAAAACAAACTTCATCACTATCCAATTCATATTCATGCCATTTGTTCCTCTTGCATATAATTACCATTTGGAGCCTGAGTAAAAAGGGGATATAATTATCTTTACTAATCTTATATGACTTCGAAATGATCACTAAGCTGTATTTATTTATAAGACATTTTTTCTGCATAACCGCTTTGACATATGGCTACTATATCAAGTTGTGTATCCGGTGAGGTCCCCTTGAAAAAGCAAGAGACCATTTGAGAACGTCTTGACCCGTAGAAAAGTCAACCAAGAAATAAACTATTAGGATGATAATTTAGGATCCTTCCTTAAAAGAAAGTAAAAGAATGATCAAACTTAAGGATTTGGAAATCAATAAAATTGTCATTATCTTGTCGTTTATCCATATTTCTAGACAAAGGAGGACGCAACAATCCGACGCAGCAGGCATTGATAAGATAAGAATGAGGAGACCTGGCATTTCCATGATAAACCAATTTCAAAAAGATTTCCTTTTCGCTGAAGGTGTAGAAAGAAGATAATAATAGCAAAACATGCATGTACTTCTTCAATAAAGATAAGGATACGTGACTTTTAAAACCCTAAAGATATTTTGTTGTGGCCACAATGTTAGGTTAACTGTATATCTGACGTTACACTTATCCAACTGTAATCCATAAGACTTTGAAGAAATTTGGTATATATCAAACACACTTTCCTTAACAAATATATATATATATATATATATATATATATATGAGTTCTATTTTTCTGCATTTCTAGAATAGAATACCTTTGATATCATTTGAAAAATGAGATAGAGTAATCAATTTTCATGTGTGTGTATATATATATATATATATATATATGTTTTGGCCTATGATTAGACCATATTGATGGACATAACATTAGTGTGGCAGAAGTTACATCATTTTTGTTATTCCCATTGTAATGAATTTAATAGAGTAAAAAAAATCCTTTAAAAACTCAAAACTACAAAGAAAAAGAGAGTTTTTAAAAATTTCCATAAAGAAGGTTGGCAGCAACAAACTGATTTTGAACAAGTACATGACCGCTTGCAAATTGAATGAATATCTTGTCGAATGCTCCATAATATTAAATAGATTAGATGTTCACCTCGATAAAGAAGATGTGAAAGGACAATGGGAAAAATCAAGGAACAAAATAAAAATGAAAGCTCTTTTGGAGATAATAAATTTAGCCACTTATTTTACTCTTACAAGAGTAATATGATTGTATTTAATATTATATAAAAAAACCAAAATAATTTAAAAAATATATAAAACGAATGAAATGAATAACTCCCTGTTTGTAAAGGGATCGGAACTCCAGTTAACATTTTCATATGCTGTGCTGGAGATGGCGTTGCTTTGGAGTTTGGATAGTGTAAGGATTCAAGGTTTCGTTTTGCAAGTAATTGTTTTTTTATTTGTAAAGCATATGTAGAATTTGACCGACACATGTGAGGCCAGATATATTCCTCCCTATTCCTAAGTCTTACACAATTACTTAGGAAAATTCTAAACAAATGCAATTTGAATTTAGGTCCTTCGAAATCCCACAACCTATATATACCACCTTCCTCTGTCCCATTCTAAATTAATAGATACTCAACGGGTCATCTCAAGTTTCTATCAAATCCATATTTTGGTTTTCTTCCCGACTGATCAATGAAGGCTTCATGTTGTGTTAGCGTTACTCAGGACGTGTCCATGTCTTTGAAATACATGGTACGTGATCTTTTTTCGGTTGCGATATATGTTACGTTCATGTCTTTTGCATATTTCATTTTCCTTCTCGTTTATTCTTTTAACCTTCGGTTATACGAAAATAATAGATGCATGCATATGACAAATTAAATGCAATGAATACATCTTGTATGGGGTTTATCTTTATTTTCACGGTTAGCCTAATTAGAGTGTGTTAAGAGGCAATAACTTTGATCCTTTGTTTTTTGTCTACTACTAAAATTCATTCAGCTAATGGTTGTGTCCAACCAAATTGGAGGCGAAGTACTTACATTTGTAAGCTTTGGTTCACATAATTTGGATAAATTTATTTTTCAAGTTTATTTATTCAAATTTAAACGGATTTAATATTTCTATATTAAAAACCCAATCCAAATTAAAACCAATCCGACGAAAAAAATTGATCTAAAAACCTACTTTTTCTACAAAAATAAGAATATATATCTTTGAAACTCGAAACGAAAATCAAACCAAACCATTCATATTAGATTTAAGTTTAATTTGGAATACTATTATTCATCCTAAAACCAAAAACTTGAATTCGGATTGAACTACTTAGCAATATTTAACAATAAAAAATATGATTTATTTAATATTTTTAAAAAATGATATTTTATCTCAGGTTTGGTATGTTCGACCGTCGTGTTCTTTTCCAAATAATAGAGACTGTGTAGTAGAAAATATATTACTCCAATATTTACTGTAGCAAATAAGAAATTTTATCCCTTGCGCATTATTATCACTCTGTTCTGTATCGATTAGTCTCACGGACGAACTCTGTTTCGTATCTCTGGTATCTCAGAAAGAAGACGAAAGTCAAATTCATGAAACGGGAAAAGGAAGCAGATTTGTTTACTGGGGTTATGAGGTCAACACCTCGTCAGATGATTGCATTGCTGCTATTAACTCCTATTCTCGCCAGGTTCTCCTCTCTCTTTTTTACATTAAGGTTTGTCTTTGTTCCACCGTTTCCATGGTTTGATTCTTTTTGACGATTCGAAGTTGTGGTTTTGTAAAATTTGTCTCCTTTTGTAATTATCGAAGAGGAATTATTGTTGTGTCGATTTGAGGCCTTCCATTTACAATTGTTTTGCTAAAAGATGATAATTTTAGGTTTCAAGTTGTGTTTTTTATGGCTCATTATGCTAAAAGTTATGATTTTTATGTTTCACCCTTTTGTGACATTGTTCCTCGTCTGATGAAGGTCCTTGGCTATGGAAGAGAGAGGGAGGTCATTCTAGAAGCGCCATTGTATGATAAATATTGTGTTTTGGGAAACATTTTGGCTGCGCATTACCTTAGCTCTTCTGACTTTGCTAGGGCCAAATCCCATGTTCGAGCTGCAGAATCCCATCTTGTAAGCTCTCAACCTTGATTTTCTCTTTTAGTGTCTATGAATCTTTCTAAGTGAATTAATGATGTTCTGTACTTATCACATGTCTATAATCCGTGATACTCGATGAGTTTGGTGTCATTAATCCCTGAAATTCATTGGTTTTAGGGGGAAGCCACGCCATATGAGAAGGCAGTTTTCAAGGCTGTTAATTACTTATTCTCTGAGAATATGGACGACAATGTGGCTTTGGAGTTACACTCTAAGGTTAGGATGTTTCTTGACTTCTGGTTCTTAGTAGTTCTTCTTGCTCTCCTTATACTAGGATGGATAACTTGATATATCTTTCCAGCTTTCCTTTGTAGCAGTTATTCTAACTCTCATAACTCTTTATTTTTTGGAGCTCTTGGAAAAGTTTCCGAAAGATTTGCTATCTTGGAAGAGAGTAGAGATTATGTGTTTCTACATGGGTCGACCCGATCTCTCTTTGCCTCTGTTTGATAAGGTACTTCAAATTTTGATCATATTGATAAAAGCCACATAGTTAATAATTAAAAACCAGGTATCTTATTATCGCTATCTTTGATTTACCTCACTGACCTTGCAAACTTGGCAGATTCTACCGGAGAATCGAGAACAAGATTATGTTTACGGTATGCTTGCATTCCCCTTAATGGAGCTTGGACAGTTGGCAGAAGCTGAGAAAGCTGCTAGGAAAGGCTATGAGATCAACAAAAACGACTCTTGGGCTCATCACTGCGTGAGTGTCGAATGTCTATCATTCCCATCTTTTGTTGTTACTTGGTAATATTTCCTCTATCCATTTGCAAGCTTTCGTTTGTATTTTTGGGCAGTTGTGTCATGTTCTTCAAACTGAATGCCGTTTCAAGGAAGCAGTAGAGTTCATGGAAGGATGCTCGGCTTCATGGGATTCTTGCTCTTCCTTAAGGTAACAGCAATTTCATACAAAGTGTAAACATCTTCTGATCATCTCTGGAATCACCTATAAAAGAAAACCAAATACCTGAACCATTTTACTTAGGTATTCGCATAATTGGTGGCATGTAGCTGTTTGTTACTTGGAAGGAGGGTCTCCCATAAGTAAGGTACAAGAAATATATGATCATCAGATGTGTAAAGAGCTGGAGAAAGACGATGCTGTTGCTAAAGACGTAATTCCCTAATCATTTTTCTTTCCCTTTTTAAATGAAAAGATGAACATCCATTAGCAATCTGATGTCTTATACTTGTACTACTAAATTTCAGGTTTATATGGATGCTCTCGGTTTGTTGTTGCGCTTGGACACACGAGATAAACTAGATGAGTTTTTAGACAGACTGAAGATCCTGGCAAACTGTTTGACTGATCAAGTAAGTAATGCACCTGATTCCCTTGCGTTCATAGACATTAATTTGCTTTTAAAAACGATTTGTGCAACTTTGATGTTCAGGCAATGTGGTATCAAGAGTGGCTTTTTGATATCACGACAATCTGGGCATTGAGTAAAGTTGGAAACACTTCACAAGCACATGTATTGCTCGAGGGACTCAAGTCCCGGTCAGTACTGCCTTCTCGTTTGTTGCATTTTTTTAAATGAAATTTTTGTCTCTTGACTTATCACCAGACTCGTTTAATTCTAACAGAACATCTGATATGGGCAAGAAGAAACAGCAGCTGATGCAGAAAGCGATAGTGGTCTGTTCTTTTTTATCTGTCAGAGTTATTTATCATAGCTTAATATCATTCTTTTGTTTATTTTAACATCAAATTGTTTCAAATCAGCTTGCTGAAGCTGTTTATAAATATGGCAAAGGCAACTACAAAGAAGCTCTAGAACTGCTCGGTCCAGACTTTGACGCTGCGAACTACAAGGTAATGCATATTCTTGCATCAATAAGACTATAAGGTGATGCATAATCTTGCGGTTAATTAGAAAACAAGAAAAGAAAACCTCGTCTCCTTTCGTGATCAAATAGGTGATTGGAGCATCGGGTTTACAGATCGATGTTTTCAATGAAATATGGTACAAATTGCTGTTACTCACGGGTCAATCTTCCATTGGTACACTCCCTCACTATTCTTCAGCTTGATTTTTTCGTTTACTCAGCTAACTCTGCGTTTTAAACACCGGATTTGCAGCGATTGAAGTACTAAAGAAGAGGATAAAGCAGAGAGACGGTGCTCCGTTCTTGTGGCGTTTGCTGGTATTCTTCAAGTCCTTTATATTTGACCAAAAATGTTGATTCAGGATATATATATCTACGTGTCTACAGTTTATGAAACGTTGACGCTTTTGTGGCAGGAAAAGAGTTACGGCATGGAAGGCAAGGCAGAAGCTGTAAGTGCAGGTGAGAAAGCCAAGGCGTTGGAATTTTCACATTTCAAGTTTGCTTGATCGCCAAAACGGCATTTGTCTTGTTATGTTTTAGACATCATATGCTTTTGCGCTTTCTTGAATAAGTCTGAATCGTTATGGTCAATGTATAAGTTGATCTTATCTCCTCTATATTATTTTGTGAATATATTTATAAATAAATATTAAAAAATATTAATATTTAAATCACATTGTCATTATTTCAAATAACAAATTTTAATTTTTCATTAAGGATATTTTAGTCATTAGTTATTATGTGATCATTAAATAAAATCATTTAATTTATGGTTAACAAAAAATCCGATTTGTTAATATTCTAAAAATGATTTTTGACTATTTCCAAAAAATCGGATTTATTAATAATCGATTATTGTGGTTACCAAAAAATTGGATTTGTTAATATTCCAAAAAAGATTTTTTTACTATTCCAAAAAAATCGGATTTATTAATAATCAGATATTTTTATAGGATTTGTTAATATTCCAAAAAGTCGGATTTGTTAAAATCTGATTTAATTTTATTTGCACAATCGGATATTGATTTGCACAAAAAATCGGATATTCGATTATTAATTTTTTTCTATTATTAAAAAAATCGGATTTGTTTAGATTCATTAACCCATTCTATATCACGAGACAATTTCTAGTTCTATGTAAATTTGCGATTTGACCAATAATACTAATAATTAAATTACAATTTGTTAATTTAATTGAAATTTACATTCTGTTGACATTGTATTTTATTTTTCTAAAGGAAATAAAGCATCAAAAATTTGAGAATAGCTAAATTTTGTAATGAAAAAAAAATAATCTTAAAGCAGATAATTAGACGAATAGGCAGGAATAATGTTTTATACACGAGATTATTATTTTTTTTTTTTGGTAAAACACACAAGATTATTTGAATACCACATTGTTGATCTTTAAAAATCTCAATCGAGTGGATTTTGTGTGTTATCACAAATTCTATAGAAGTTGTAGAACTTCCATTAATATTGAAATAGGAGTACATTAGGAGGATATGCAAATTCTACGCAAAAGGCAAAGGCTACTGTATCAAAAGGCAAATGTATGACGACGACGGCCCAAAATTCTTATTTTATTTATGAAAAAAAAAATATACATAAAAAGGATCCATATCTTTCAAAATTTTAGATATAACACTAAAGAAGAGCATGGTTATTCTCCACTAATAGAAATTAAAAAAAAAAAAAAAAAAAATTTGTTTCAAAAATTTTATGTTTTTGCGAACAACGTTTGTATTGGAATGCTTCTTTATTTTGTAAAGCTTTTCTAATATCAATATATTTGATTTGCCGAAAAAACAAAAAAGGTCCAGATTTCAGAAACAAAATTCTGAAAAACCCCAAATTTTTTTTTTTTTTACAATATAAAATGTAACGTTGATGTTTTGTGGCAGGAGAAGAGTTACGCCATGGAAGGCACGGCAAAAACTGTACGGCATATGAAAAAGCGAAGCCGTTGAAATCTTCATAGTTCAAGTTTGCTTGACCACTAAAACGGCATTTGTCTTGTTATGTTTAAGACATGCTTTTGCGCTATGTTGAATGAGTCTGAATCGTTTTATGGTCAGCGTAAAAGTTGATCTTGACATTCTATGTAAATTTGCAGTTTGACCAATAATAATAATTAATAACATTTGTAAATTCACATTCTATTGACTTTATATACGATATAAAAATTAGAAATATAGCATAAAAAAAACCATTGAAAAAAATATATATGATGAAACTTAAAAAAAAAAAATACTTAAAGCAAATAATATGACTAGGGAATATATAGTATTTTATAAGATGTTTATGAGAAAACTACCAGAAGACCATTAATGGATCTCGAAGCTCTCTCTATACGTGGACTTTGAAATGTTCTTCAGTTGCAACATGGAAACGTGTCTAGTCATTATGGGACTTCTATTTGATGTCCAACGCAGCCTATTTCTTCCTTTTTGTAACTCTAAAAAAATTTGTGATACATTTTTTTATTTATCAATAATAATTTTACACTATACACGAGCTTATATCAATAGTTCTTTATTTTATCTTTTATTTTTAAAAAAAGGAAATTAAAAATTGTGTATCTTTAAAATTTAAATCGACTGAATTTTGTGTGTTTATCACAAATTCTATAAATATTGAAGAACTTCCATGGATAAGGTTGATCCTTTAATGATTTTCTCTCCAACATATCTTATAAAATAAAGCAAATGTCTACTATTTTTTGTACTTTTATACTTATTAAAAGACCTAGTTTTAGGATTTGTAGTTACATGCATCACCTAACTACAAGTTGTAAAATTTCCACGGAATAAGCTTGATCCTTAATGATTTTCTCTCCAATATATCTTATAAGATACACTAACAAATTTCTGTAATTTAATATTAACAAAATTGTGTAAAGAGTAAACGACTTGTAGTTACATGCATCACCCAAAGTCCTTAATACATTGAAATTTCATGAGTTCCAGAAAACAAACCATATATTTGGTGTGGGAGGGACAAATGAAGACCGTTTCTCTCAAATGCCTACGTCGGCCACATGTGCCAACGATTGGATAAAATAATTAAAAACTCAACTATGACATGTTGACAAAAAACAAAAGAAGAATCCAACTCTGAAATTAATACTTTTCGCTTATCCAGAAAGATATGAGACACACGTATATAACAAGGTAATATGTGTACTATCTATCTATAATCTATATGTATGCAACTGTTTATAAATGGACGAATCCAAAATATTCTACAGAGAAATATTCATAAGTCTCCTCATGACTTTTTGTTTTACGGAAAAGAGACATTTCCTCATTATAAGCCCACGCGCACTACATTTACCTCCTCATAAATTTCTACAACATAAAAAAATATGAACTTTAAAAGTATTCTGATCTCTTCTATGAAATATACTATAAAATTAGTTCAATCCATTTATGAAGTTAGGGAGCTACATTTAACATTGTTTAACTAGCGGAACTGATCTTTCATCGATATTACATGATCGTCATGGTCTTGATGGATCAAGAAGTTTATATTTTACCTTGACATATATGGTTTTGATAAATAATTAAAAATATTAGCGAAATTACATTTAAGCTTTGAAAGGAAGAGAATGATGGTGCGGATTATACTATAGCGATGAAAAGACACTAATCACATCTATATATAAAAGCCTTATTCGACACCGGTTAGATAAAGAACCAAAATTAAACCACAACGTAAGACATTTTCATACAAAGTCTTCACGCACTTCACACGCAGTGAGGTAAAATGTTCAACAAGTTACGTAGATGGAGAACCTTCGCAGAAGTATACTTAAATATTATTATTTTTTTGTTTAGTACGTATTTGATCCAACTTTCATACATTGTTAAATATTTGTCATTAGTCGTTCCTTCATTTGATTCTTGGAAATATCTAAATAATTGCAAGCTGAATAATCCCTCCGAATATTAACTTACAAAGTTCCCTTTTAGCCAGGCTTTTTCTGTCTTATTTTTTTATCATTAAACTATATAACCAAAACAAACCCCATCTTTCTCTTTCATTCACAGAAACAATAATTCTCTGTTCTCTTTGTCTCTTCTTTCAAACCTCAAGAGAAAAAAAAAAATGGAGTTGTTCACGAAAGGTAACAACGTTAAGTTAAGAAGCCACCTAGATAAGTTTTTAGTCGCCGACGATGACCAAGAAACCATCCGTCAAAGCCGTAAAGGAGATGCACGGCGAGCCGTTTGGACGGTGGAGCCCGTCGTCGATAAACCTAATCTGATAAGGCTAAAGAGCAGCCACGGTACGTACTTAACGGCGAGTAATAAACCGTTACTGTTAGGTATGACCGGTGAGAAGGTGACTCAAACGGCATCGTTTAACAAGCTGATGGATTGGCAAACACAGTGGGAACCGGAGCGAGATGGGTTTCAGGTGAAACTGAAGTCGTGGTGCGGCAAGTGGATGAGGGCTAACGGTGGAACGCCGCCGTGGAGAAACTCTGTTACTCACGACGAGCCTCATACGTCGAAGACCAAGAACTGGTTGATTTGGGATGTTATAACTGTTGATGGTTCTGATCTTGAAACCATGTCTGATGGAGATGATGAGAGCTCTGTTTCTTCTCCGGTTTCGGGATTCGGGTCAGAACCCGGGTCGCCCGCTTCTGTTGGATCTATGAAGAGTATTAACCGGTTCGCTTCTCTTGGTTTACCTATGTCTCCGAGATGGTCCCTAAAACCGGTAAGTTTGACTAAGTCTTTATTAATTTTAATTTACAATGTGCATTGATTGATTTTTCTTAATTTCGGTATTAATTGAGGCCACCATAGAAAGTTATTATTGTTCGCTGAACTTAGTTTGATGTAAAATTTAGTTTGCATTAACATGTATATGCATTAATTGAGGCCACCCGTATTATAGTATCTAAAGTGATAGAAAAATACATGGACATATATATCATTCTTTTCTCCACTAACATATTATAATGCTCGACGAGCACAAACATCGTTTCACCAACCTAATAGCACCAAAATAATTTTTTTGTATATTTTTTTGTTTTTGTTTATTTAGAACAATTTCTGGTCTTATAATAGACTATAGTAAATACTACAGTTGAAATATGACACTACAAATCCAATTAAAGTTAACTTCAATGATGTAAAGAATCAAGTGAGAGTGAATTTTCTTAACAAAAGCTTAAGCTACACGTCCTAAAGGCTAATTCAAGAAAAGAAAAATACATTTTTTCTTCCTCAAAAAAAACTTATACCTAATGGCTTAATATAAATAGTTTAGTGCCACATAACATAAGACAAGTGGAACAAAAAGTAAGGTAAAAAAGTTGGTGTTAGTTATGATCTAGTGATGGAGTAGGAGAGTCCCACACTCATGAATTTCCTCTCTTGGTCTTTCTTGCGGGGAAGGGTTTATATACTTTGTTCTCTAAATATTCGTTTAAATCCTCTTTTTCAACCCATGCTTTTATTGCATAGGGACACTATAACATTTTGGGGGAAAAAGGGCATATAATTTACCTTTACATTTTTTTGTCATACCACGTAATGCTTATAATCTTAGTGGAGATTTATATTACATATAATTTATCAAGAATTAAGTTTAGAAGAAGAAACAAATTGAGAGAATACAATACTTGATTTTGATCTATACTAAAAGAAAATGCATAACTATATACGTTACGAGAAATTAAGAGAATTATAAAGTAAAAAGTAACATGATACTTTAATGGGAAAATTTGTTACCTAACTCTATCAAAATTTATTTGTTTCATATATATTATTATAACATAGCAAATAAAAATTTACCAAATGTATCAAACTATAACACCTTTAAAAAAATAATTAATGAATATTTAATATTCGACATTGACTCCTAGTATATATATTAGTGTATTACTATTATGTTTATATTTCTTATGGAGAATCTGAATCAAACATTATGACTGATTGGAAGGTATTTTAAATGTTTTTTTCTAAACGATTTCAAGTGTGGAAAAGATATATCGAAAATATAACACAATTTAACGCCAATTTTTTTGTTTTTCTAGTTCTCAGATTTAACACCAATTCTAAAAGTTAAAAAGCATTGGAATTTTTTTGGTAATCTTGGAAAATACAAACGTTAGTTACAATCAAATAATCCTGCTTTGGTCTTGAAAATCTATTATTATATATATATTTAAAAAAAAAATCAATTAACATTTGTGAATAGTGTGTTGGGATTCTCGCAATTAACTTTTCTCAGGATTTTGATTGGATTTGGAATTATTACAAAGAAACAAAATCCCAAACACGTGAAACAACGCGTTCAAAGCTCTAACACAAAATGCAAATCATATAATGCTGACTTGGAAATCAATACGCGTTAAATTCAGTCAGTAACTCTGACTTTTCCAGATTTCTTACATCCACGAAGCATAGTCCCGTGTTCATGTCCGCGTAACCTTCAAACCCCAATTTAGACCAGTCCAGTCACAGATACTCACATATAAATAACACAGAACCGAATCTCACTTATTTCTCACATTATTTGTTATTTTTTTACAGAAGACAACGGGTAGCTTCAACCAAAAAGAAACAGTATCTGTATCAGCAATGGAGTTTTTCCAGAAAGCAAAAGCTGTTCGTATGCGTAACAGCCACAACAAATACCTAACAGCAGACGCCGACGAAGAAACCGTAACTCAAAACCGAAACGGATCCACCAAAAACGCTAGATGGATCGTCGAACCGGTTCGTGATTCGTTCCACGTCATACGTCTTAAAAGCTGTTACGGTAAATACTTAACCGCTTCTAACGAACGGTTCTTGCTCGGAGCTACGGGGAAGAAAGTGATTCAGTTAAAACTGAGTCGGCTCGATTCGTCTGTTGAGTGGGAACCGGTTACAGAAGGATCTAAGATTAAGCTTAGGACGAGATCTGGTAACTATCTCCGAGCTAATGGTGGTCTTCCTCCGTGGAGGAACTCGATTACACATGATACTCCTCATTTGTCGGCTACTCAGGATTCGATTTCTTGGGAGGTTGATGTTGTTGAGATCTTGATTGATTCTGAATTCAAGTCGGAGTCTCCGAAACCTCCGCCGCAGAAGACGACTACGCCACCTCCGCATCGGAGACCGTCGAATTCGCCGTTGTCGGTTTCTCATTCCAGGACTTCGTCTTCTCTTTCAGACAGATCCGATTCAGATGTGAGTACTTTTCTAAATTACTAATCCACCCTTCAGTTTTGTTTAAAATTACGGTCGTGTCCTTTTTTCCGGTTATTGAAAATTTTAATTTTGATTTTGACCAGTCGGTTGAGTCTCCGCCTAAATCTGATGGACGAACCATATATTATCATATCGCTGATGAAGAAGGACACGTGGAGGATGAAACAACCGTTGGATATGCTTTCACGTTTAAAGGAAACAGCGTGGCAGAGCTGACTCAGACATTGCGAGAAGAAACGTGCTTAGAGGACGCTGTAGTGTGCACTCGCAGCCCTTTAAACGGCAAGCTGTTTCCTCTTCGTTTGCAACTTCCTCCTAACAATGGAACATTGCATGTCATTTTACTACCCTCCAGCGCTAGCCTCTAGACGTAATTTTTTCTTTACTTTCACTATATTATCCTTTTTTACGGTTTTACTTATCTTTTGTAACCTTTACTATCTTTAGCTATTTTAAACTTTCATCTAATCGAGTTAATTAACGTGTTTGGCTTGTTTGTTGATTATACCAGTGGCACAAGACGTTCGCGGAGACATTGCAAACCAAATAATCGAGCTATGTGATTGCGAGTATCGACCTGAGACATTAGAAATGAGTGATTGGGTTCTTGTTTGGTGAAGCATATGATATGAACCTTATAAGAAGATAGTAAGAGTTGGTAATTGGTACAAGACTCGTGGCCACGAAGGTAAAAGGCGTCGCAATTCAGCCTTAGTTAATCTTTAGCAAGCGTTGACATTAAAATAAAATTTAGTAAGAGTTTTAATGATAGGAAGGACATATAAATTCTTTTTTGGGGATATATAATACAAAAGTTGTTTGTCTTTGTAAATAAGCGATTTCTTGGTAAACGAACAAATGGATTTTGGGGGTTTATTTGCGTGAGCATGGATTCGCCATAAACAAATATCATTATTTTCTTATAATTTTTTATTCTTATAAATTATTAACTAGTATATGGAAATGACTTGCATATCTTGAAAAATTAGCATATATGTAACCAATTTATCTTCGATGACATGAACTAGATTAACCAACCAAATCAGAATTATCATCATAATATCAGATTAACCAAATATTGGGACATCCGACCGGGATTTAGTGACCAGTTATTGTGACAGTAAAATCTTATAAATAGTTTATGATCACGATTCACGAATAAGGGGTTTGAAACTCTCTCAAGTTTGAAGTATCCATTAAGCTATCGTTAAACATAAGATCAAGTCATAGAAGATGAATCTAGAATATACAAAAAGAGGAATATTTCCTAATATACGTTATGATACCATGTACGATTAGAGTTTTCTCATTTATTTCTCATTAGGTTTCAAGTATATTAGAAGGATCTGGAATACAATCGAATCTAGAACATACAAAAAGAGGAATATTTCCTAATATCCTAACAATATTGATAATATCTTATTTTCAAACTTGTTTATTAGAATATATATAAATTTTATATTATTTTTTTTCTAATTCCTAATTTGTTTTCTAATGTAACAATAAAGCATTTCATTTATTAATTAACTTTAAAATCATTATTTACATGATACTTCGAAAATTACCTATGTACTAGTCATTGTTTACAGGATATTCCAAAAATTACCTGTTATTATACCATTTAAAACGGTATTTTAACTGTTAATTATTGCATTTATAAAAAAAAGGAGAGGAAAAGAGAGTATCTCTTGATTTACAGGGAACAATTTTAAATAATACAAATACCTTATGTCATTTCAAAGCAACTCATAAATTGATAAATTACTATTTTTTTTAGAAAACCTACTCCTCAAAAAAGAATTAGAAAAAAATCTAGACAAATAGTTGTAAATTATATTCGGCCCTCCTATTCTTTATATATTTTTTTACTTTTTTTTTTTACACCAATAATTTCACTTATAATATTCCACAAATACAGTTTTTTTTTGGGTCAATATTAAACTACACTAAAGGCAAAAAAAGAGGAAAAGAGAGTGTCACTTCCAAGCCAACTCATAAATTGACAAAATATTAATTTTAGAGAATCTTTTTTTTTTTTGTGTGAAGAAAATGTAAACAAATCGCCGAAATATTTGTTCGACCTTCCTATTAATTTAGGATTTTCCATCTCACTTCTTTTTTTTTTTAAACACGGATAATTTCATTTGCATATTCCTCGATTTACCATAAAAATAAAAACTGCTATATATTTAACTCAACACATCACTACCCATAAATCAGACGCTTCAGCTTATCCCCATTTCTCTCAGAAAACCCTAACAAATCCTCCTCTTCTTCTCTTCCTCCGCCACCTCCGCCGCCGCTACTCAACGGTGGTGATCTTTCTCAGACGGTCAAACCGATCCTATTTCATCGATAATCCACAACCATGGCCGCCACTGCTTCCTCTGAAGCTTCTGAAGGACCAGTGATGGGACTCATCAACAAGCGTCTCCGTGCTCTCCGTAAGAAATACAACCGAATCACTCAGATGGAAGAATCGATTTCTCAAGGCAAAACCCTAAACAAGGAGCAAGAAGAAGTCCTCCGCTCGAAACAAGCCGTTGTCGTCCTCATTGAAGAGCTTGAAAAGCTTCGTGCTCCTCTCTCCGCCGCTGTCTCAGAAGAAATCAGTCTCGCTACTAAGCATCACCATGCTTCATCCGATACAACCACAGCGTCTGAGCAAAAGGAAAACGAAGTCAGTGACCTACCACAGGGAGTTAGCGGCGGCGATGATGGGGCTAAGTTGGAGGATCTGGTGAATCTCTTGTACTTTGGTTCACTCTTTGACGTGAAATCGCAGAACGAGTTCACTTCGATAATGTTGACTAGGACTCACGAGAGAGGGTGTTGTTTGACTTACGATTACGTTACTGATGATGCCACTGATCTGCTCGGCGATCGGGATTTGGATTCTATTTCTCAGCTCTGGAGCCTGATGGTATCTCGCCCGGTGGATTCAAGCTTATCTCACAAGAACGCGTTGGAGCGTTGTGTGGAGCACGCTAAGCTATGGTTAGCTAATTCGGAGCAGCCAATTGAATCGAACTGCAACATTTCATGTAAAATCCTGAATCTGTCTCATTATATCTCTGTGTTTTACTTTCTATGTGTTAATTAATTAGATTTATGATGCAGATGCTGCATTGAGAGAGAAGTTGAAGAAGATTATGGCGTCTGACTATTTCACTACCACGCCGGAGATGAAAGCTCCGGTTGAAGTGGCGGCTGCAGCTGGGAACTACACTTCTTACCAGGTACCTGTGGATATTGAAGCTTCAGCTGGGCACTACCAACAAATGGTATTCTTTTTTTATTCTTCTATATGAGATTAGGTTTTGAATTGGAGAGGGAAGTTTCATTGGGTCTCATGAAAGTTAGTGATTTCCTGTATTCTCTTCTTTTGTTTGTTATACTTTATTTTCGGCTGCATTGCTGTTTGGTAAACTACCTATTTTTATTGGTTTTCATGGGTCGAATTTTATGTATTTCTTCTATTGTAGTCTTACTGAATTTAGACATACTGCATAATTCAGGGCTTTGTGGGAGCAAAGCTTCATTTGTTAAGGAGTCAGAGTGTGTCTAGGTTTCTACTATGAAGCAGGATAGAGAAGTATAATGATGCAACATAAGGGTGAGATTTGGCATGGGATCATTAGTAAAGCTAAGTTGTTTGGATAGGAAGTACAATTCTTAAATTTTCTAATGGCTGGTTACTTATTTCATTGTTCAACTGTCCTCCTGGTTTTTGAGTACTCTATCCTGCTTAAAATAAGCTTTGTAGTGGTTTATTGTTTGAGTTGTCAATATATTCTGCTTTATTCATGTGAGTGGTGTTTACAAACTGTGACAATATTTTTCTTCACTGTAGTGAATGTTGACATGTTTCTGAGTGTCTCATTGTGTGATTTAGAAAACATACATCCTTCCCATGTGTTTTGAACGGTTTCCCATTGTATGCACTTTCTTTCTTCTGCGGGACTGATGTTCCCCATTTGCAGGAAGAAGATGCATCAAACAGCAAAGAACAAGAATCAGTTGTGAATGATCAATATCTACAAGATGAGCATCAAAAGGTAATTCAGGGAAATGTGGACCTCTAATCATCTATAAGTAAATTTCTAAAGGCTGAATCTGATGATTTTTTTTTTGGTGTTAAAAGGTTGAGTCAGTGACGGAAGGAGAGGTGGTCCATGGACAACAAGAACAAGCCTTTACTCAGGTGGAAGCAAAGAATGGTAAGAGAGACTATGTGCCACGTGGATCCTACCAGAACCAGAGAGGTCGTCGAGGTGCTCGAAGAGGTGGTGGTGGCTACCAGACTGGGCGGGGAGGTCGAGGTGGTGGTGGTGGATACCAGAATGGTGGGCGGTATGAATCGCATGATCAAAGCGGTGGAAATGGTTACCAAAGGAACTACTACAACAACAGAGGAAGGGGACGTGGTGGTGGTGGAGGAAATGGCCATTCATACAACAACAACCACCAAGACTCTAATGTTACTGCTGCGTCTTAGCTTTTGCACCTCTGGCCTTTGGGTGCGTCTCTTTCGTTATTGTGCGTTTATGCTATAACTTATATAAGCCTAATCTCGTGTTTTAAATGTTTCACAATTGCTCGGTTTTTGTTATGACCTTTTGGTTTTTTGTGGCCATCAATTTTACCTCCGACATGTGAAGTAGTGATCTTCTTTTTACATGAGAGCTATAATCAAATATAATAGCTTTATATTCGTATCCAAACAGCACGAACGACTAGCATAGGGATTCTAACTTGTCGATTGATCATGTCTCCGGTTTGGTTCTATGTCTAGAAAATACTTTTCCTCTTTAATATCTTCGATTTGTGGACCGGCTTTGTACTGGTAATTTCTGGCACAGTACCAGAAATAGACAAGGTTAACCACTCCCAAACCAGCAATCATATGGTAGTAGTAATCCAATTTCCCGTTATCAAGGTCCTTGTTCAGCCAGTCAGGCTGGTCTTTTGTGCCTGAGAATTTATGCACGGTGGTCACCAGCAGCAGGCTGCTCAGATAATTAGCGGCAGCAAATGAGAGCGGAAATAGCGAATTTGCTATGCTTATCATGTGCTCTGGAAATTGACTGTTGAAGAACTCGATCTGGCCGATGAAATTAAATGACTCGCAGAGTCCCATCAGAATCAGAGGCAAAGCCAGCCAAAACACCGACGTTTGTGTCATTTCAGTAGCCCGTGTCCGCCTCACTCCCTCCACAACCCCTGCAGTGAACATGGAGATAATGGCGAAGATGATCCCTATCCCCATCCGTTGAAGGAGAGTGAACCTGAACTTTCGGATTCGCCATAGAGACGGGACTAAGAGGCGGTCATAGATAGGCACCCACAAGCCTATAGTGATGTAAGAAATGACGGCTACAGAAGCGGCCGGGATCTCAAAGTGCGGACCCATGTGTCGATCCATTTTCAGAGCTTGAAAGACTATGAAAGTTACTTGTGTGGTCATTGCAACGATTGAGATTATCCCAGCAGACCAAACCGGAACGACTCTGATCAGACACTTGACCTCTTCAACTTCTTGGACGCTACATAGCCGCCACTTATTCGCGGGAACTCCTTCAGATGTAAGATCAGCCTCTGCTATCACCGCCCCTTTGTCCAGAAACCTAAATGTTACCGATACATTATTAAATTATATTACATTTTAAAAAACCCATCAAACTCGAATGTGTCTAGAAGTATATGAGTAAATACTTGAATTGGCCGGTAAGAGTTAACTTGGATAATACGCCAGGTTTCTCCGGCGGGTCATAATACTCCACCACCGTCCCATCATCCACTGCCGGAATCTCAAGGTTCCGCTTCTTACGAGCAGCCACGATGACCCGAGCAATACCCGAGAATATACTCCCTTCCGGTTTGACATACACGTAAAACCGCATACCGACAAAGAACATAACCACCGCACAAGCCATTAAACCGGTTGGGATGCTAAACCCGATGACCCAACTAACAGTCTGTAAGTAGACCACGACGGTATGCGAAAAGATGAGAACCATGGTTAAGGTCAAGTAGTACCAATTAAAGAAACTGGCCATTCCTTTAAGGCCTTGCTCTGTTCGTTGGTCAAATTGGTCAATTCCGAATGGGATGCTGCAAGGCCGGATTCCGCCGCTGCCGATGGAGAGGAAGCCGAGACCAAGCAACAGAATCCCGAGCTGGAGTTTGTTCGGATCGTCGCATTCGTCTGGATGTGGGTTGTTACACGGTGGTGGGTGGAGTTGAGGCAGGCAGGCTGTGAGTGTCACCGTCATTAGTCCCTGTTTGGATTTATCATATATTTGGTTGATTCCTTCTTTATGGAAAAACAAATTGAGCAAAATTATGACATATTGTTTGTGTTTAAAACGTTACAATTATTTGTTACAACTCCAATTACGGAAGTTCATTAATAGGAAATGGTATTTGCAAATGGAAAAAGTTTAACTAGCTAAATTTGAAAAAGATGAAGAAACAAAATGGCATATATGCTGTTTTAGTCTATATATAGCTTAGCTTGTGATATGGACCGTCTGATTTTTTCTGCATTATGTATAAGAAATTGAAGAACAAAAGTTCAGCTTGTTAATAAATTTGTCAACATTTAATCTTATCACGACGTACAAAAAATAACGGGAAGATCTCAAACCAAAATCTACAACTAACCTAAAAAACATGTAGCTGCTATGTAAATTTTTAACCTAAACCAAGGTAACGATTATCATCATTTAGTTGTCCAATAAAATTTTAGGTGATAAAGTAACTCAACACTCCATTTAAAGCTTATTATCGATGTGATTGTTTATATAATTTGTTAGAAATTAAGAATAGATAGAGAGGGAATGTACGAGAAGTGAGAAGAAGGATGCGTAAGCAATGGTCTTGAAGCGGCCAATGTAGGCGTCGGAGATCAATGCGCCAAGGAGTGGAGCGAAGTTGGTGAGACCCATCCACAAGTAGTAGACGTTGGAAGCTTCCACTGGCTCCATGTGGAACACATTTCTCAAATACACCATCAAATTTGCCGATACTCCCATCGATCCTAACTTTTCCAACGTCTCATTTCCTTTATTCTCATCATTTAGTAAGATTTAATCTCAGCAAATAAAAACATATATATGTTGTCCAAAGTATTTTACCATTTTTTATTCTTTCTTCTTAATATAAATGGACGGTAACTTAAGTTGGACAGGCCGTTAAAAACAATTTTATACACTCATGATCTGTCTGAAAAGATAAATTGTATTACATGCGTGTTATATGCAAACGTTTATACCTAAACAATAACTTGAAACGGTCGACTAAATATATAATTTGATCCATTTCTCGTGACACTATTTTCTTAGATTATTGAATTGCATGACTCGCAAATGAGTTTTAGTGTGCTCATGATATTAGATGGTGTTGGCCAAAACTACATATTAGGAAGAAAAGAGTGATGACAGTCTGACAGATTATAGGTATTAATTTTCATTGAAATTTAAATTCAGAGAATTATTGACTGCTTTTATCTATATATACTTACAAGACAACATATCTATTATTGTATATAGAAAATTGATATATTTACAAGAAAAAATGTCTACTCTGCAGTGGCGTTTTAAAAGGTTGTCATATTGTGTAAGTCTTTCTAAAACAAAGAAAGAAGTGCATGACAAGACAACAATTCTCTACAATAACACTAATAAATCGATTGAAAGAGATCAATTTAGCGTGGTCGGTCCACCATAATGTATACAATGGATGGCGAAATTGGTATTCATTTAATAGTTTACAATGTTTATATTGTTTTTTTGGACCATATGTACGTACGAGGAAGGTTAATAATTTTCTTGAAAAAAGAAAATATTGGAAGAAACGAAAGAAAAAAAGAAAGAACATACCTAGGATGAACGTAATGGCTCTCCAGCCTCCACGTTTTTTCTCCTGCAAAATTTTCCGATTCTTCGAATCCTCGACAACTTCCATCCGGCGATGGCGACAACGATTCCGAGAAAATTGGCAAGCTGCAAACAACAAAATGAAGGAGATGAAACAAAAACAAAAAAAAAAAACATAAAGATGAAGAAGAGAAGAACGGTGTTTTTTTTAAATTTTTCTGAAGAGGAATCTCTAAAATTTTAGAATATACAAAATATTTTGAAGTTGTTTTTTGGGTGGAATAGTGTGATCAGAAACAATATATTCTGACTAAGGCACGAACCAAACACGGCACAAGTCAGTAATTGGAAGATGAAATGAAGCTGAGGATGATTTCTTATTTATAATAAAAATTCGAGAGAGAGAAAGAAAATAAACTTTTTCTCTCAATCTTTCTCTCTCTTCCTTGTTCTTACATATAAGTGGATCTCGTTTCAATGGTTTGACGTTATATTGAGAAAAATATCAATTCAATGTCTAATTATGCCAAAAATCTATTTTTATGCGCGGACTATCTCATCGCCAATTAAAATTCTCAACTTTAGGTCAACAGCCAGATTAATTACATAATGTTTGGTCCCGTGTTCTATATTAGCCATGCCGTTAACTCAACATTATTCCGGTTAATTAGTCCGTTTGTTCCAAAACGATGCGTTTTACTAACACTTATTTCTCTTCTTTTTTTTTCGTGAAATCGTGAAATCCCCAAATTTTTTTTCTCCCAATTCATAAACCCTAACGATTCTTCTAATTCTCCTTCTTCTCCTTCTCCAAATCGATTCATCCCCAATTCAATCCTAACGATGAGTTCTTCAACTGCGACATCAACCCAATCATCAACCCTAAACCGCGTTATCTAAAGAGGGATTCCGGCGAAGTGTTCATGTGGTTTGGATGCTAGAATATACACGGCGAGAACCCAAAAAAATCCGGGTAGACGATTCTATCGCTGTGAAAGCAAGAAAGATGTAAGTGACTCGGTTAATCTCGCTAAGTGAGTTACATTCATCTGTTTAAGTGATTTTACTTGATTTTCCCCCAGGCTCATCTCTTTAAGTGGGTTGAGGAGGTTGTTCTTGAAGAGATTGAAGATGTATTGCCGAAGATTGTAGAATTGCAAAGTCAATATGGTGAAATGAGGAGATTATTGCTAGAGGTTAGTTGGCAAGCGGTAGTCGAAAATAGAGCAAGGCAGCATGAAATTCATAGTTTGAAGAGGTTGACTATCGAATTGGCTATGGTGGTAGCATTTTGTTTCATTGTTTGTATCGTAACCTTGTTTGTCTAACCTTGTTTAAGCATTGTGTTGTTTAAGAATTGTGTTTAGAATTGTGTTTGGCATTGTCTGTATCGTTTAGTATCAATTAAAGCTTGTATTGTGTCTAAACCATTATATAAGGTTATCTAAAAATTGCAGAATTTGGTTCTTGTCTCTTCTTTAGTGTATACTCATCAATGCATTTATGACAATCCAATAAACAAGAACATAATAATCCGAGAACATAACATAACAATCCGAGAACAAACAATACAATCCGAGAACATAACAATACAATCCAAAAACCTTCACAATCCGAGAAATCCAAAAAACCTTCACAATCCAAAAATCCAAAAGCAGAACATTACATTCCGAGAAAAAACAAACACAACATAATCCATGGTCTCCAAGCATCCGAGAAAACACAAACAAACTAGAACCATGGTCTCCAATCATCAGATGTGCGTGATGTTTGTGATGATTGTCCCTGTGAATCTCTCTGTCCTTGTCCCTGTGAAAGAAGTTGTCCTTGTCCAAACAGAACCTTACTTGGTTCCTGAATCTTCCTAGGCCGACCTCTTGAACGTTTTGCTACAGATACAACCTCATTCTTACAGCTTCTCTTATTGTGCCCATCTTGCTTACACTTTGAATATGTCATGACCCTTTCATTTCGTGATAACCTTGTGTTACTTGAAGAAGTCTCATTTACTCCTTTTTTCCTAACATGTCCTCTAGGCCTACCTCTAGGCCTTCTCCATGGTGGTGGCAAGACAGGTAGCCTATTCGTCCTTAGCCACAGTAATTGTCCTTGTACAGGCTTAATGCCATCCCTATATGTAAGCCGCCAATTAGCTGTAGTAAAACATGCGTGTGCATAATCACCAACCTTCTGTCTTTTTCCTATAATTACTGCTGCTGCATGTACACAAGGGATACCATCAATCAGCCACTTTCTGCACACACATGTCCTCTTATTCATGTCATCTCTATACTTTTCAGCACCAACCTCAACCTGATGTAGATTATTTCTTGCCATATAGAGTTGACAATGCTTAGCGCCTTTTATCATCTTCTCTTTCTCATCGTGTGCTCTTTTAGTGAATCTTAACTTTAATCTACCAGCTATGATTGCTCTCTTCTCATTGCGAACCATACACTGTCTCCTTATTTCCTCTAACATATCTAGAAGGGGTTCTCTTCTTGCCTGTCTAATGGTTCTATTGAAAGACTCACTAAGGTTATTCAACACATCATTACAACAACTCCTTGCCCTAAAGAAAGCTCTAGACCATGGCCGAGGAGTTGTGTATTGAAGAGTAGTGCAAGAATGAGGATTGTACTTCTTTAATTCATCAGTGTTCTGATAGAATTCTCCTTCAGTGTAGCTCCTTGCAATTTTCCAAAACAAACGCTGAACCTCAATATCATGGGTATCCCTCTTCCAATGGTCCATAGTGTGTCTTGCACATTGTCGATGCTCTGCTTGTGGTAGTACATTATGCACAACCTTAACTAATCTCTGAAAACAAAAATATTACAATTACTCACCTTATGTTTATCTCAGATTATTGTAAAAATGTTATAAAGTTACTCACCTTTTGCTTATCTGAGATTATGGCAACATTGGCTTCATCACCTACACCTAAATCTTTTCCCGATTGTTGGACAAACTAGTCTCAGTTATCATCATTTTCAATCTCTACTACTGCCCAAGCAATAAGAACAATCTTATTGCTTCCATCTCTCCCAACAGCAGCTAGAAGGTGGCCTTTTATGTCCCATTTCAGAAATGCTCCATCTATACATATGATAGGTCGACATGTATGCTTCCAAGCATCTCTCTGTGCTCTAAAACATATATAAAATCTGTAAAATCTCTGTTTACTACCCATAGTTCGACCTGGAATAGTTTTTATTTCAAATATGGATCCTCTGTTCGACTGTAAAATCTCAGCTTGATAATCTCATATCCTTGCAAAATAGGCTTCATGACTGGCTTTACGTTGCTTATCAAACTGTGTTTTAGCCTTCCCGCAAGCCTCATCACTGACAACTAGGTTGTACTCGCGCTTGATTTTTTCAGCCACTTCATACTTTGTAAGCTTCGGATTTTTCAGTAACCTATCTGAAAACAACCAAGCTATTGTGCCTTGCTTCAACATCTTCGTATACCCTGATATAACATATACATGTTCATTCACAAATACCTTGATTTATATCTTTTGTTTCTTCTTCTCATACGAGCATAACATCTCCACGGGCAATTCACATCCGTATCAGAACATTTTGCACCAACTTTCAAAGCCTGAGACCTATAGAGCTTGATGTCGTATCCAGTCTTCAATGAATACTTCAAAATCGCAATTTTAAAATATGAGATTGAACCGAAATATTTACCTAACTGAAGCAATTCATTAGGATCCTCGGCTGGTGTTTCTTGAGGCTGACCAATGTCATCGTAATGTTCAAATTTGGCTTCATCATCAGACGATAAAGGATCAGGTATCCTCTCCTCATTCCATATTTCATCACCACTTTCAGCATCAGCATCACTACCTTCGGGTTCATCGTGTCGAACTCCAAACTGGGTTTCAAAATCATTGTAGTCTTCTTCATCAATGCCCATATCAGCTGCTTCATAGTCGACATCATCGCAATCTTCATCGTTGTATACGCCGCAGTTATCACCTTCATCCGATTGACACGCTGCTTCGACCGGCTGTTCGACGGAATGCAAAGTGAGAACTTCCGACTCTGGAGGAGGAGGAAGATCTTCGGCCATCACACTTCTAGTTCTTCGGGCCGCCTAAGATTTCTTCCTCACCATATTAGATTTCTCTTTTATTTTGAAATTAGGGCTTGTTCCTTTGTGAATTGGGGGGAAAATGTATGATTTCACGAAGAAAAAGAGAAATAAGTGTTAGTAAAATGCATCGTTTTGGAACAAACGGACTAATTAACCGGAATAATGTTGAGTTAACGGCATGACTAATATAGAACACGAGACCAAACATTATGTAATTAATATGGCTGTTGGCCTAAAGTTGAGGATTTTAATTGGCGATGAGATAGTCCGCGCATAAAAATAGGATTTTGGCATAGTTGGACATTTAATTAACATTTTTGTATGTATATATATTATTTTAATTATTGAAAATTTAAAAGGTCTTTCATGAATGTTGAGTTTGAATATAATTATATAGTTAATATGTTTCTTCCAGTCTATGTTTAATATATTTTTTTTGGGTCAACTAGAATTTTATTAGAATTAACATGGTGATACATCTTTTGAAATACAAAACCGGCGAGTATAAATACTCTCGGAAACTAAAGTCAACGGAAAAGAAATTGAAATTTATTTGGAAACTAAAGCCAGCGGAAAAAAAATTAAAATTTTTCTGGAAACTTAAGCCGGCGGAAGAACTTAACAATACCTGGAAACTTGATGACTAAACTTAATCCTAAAAACCAAAAGATAGACACCTAATAGAAAATAGATTGATAAAAGGTAGACCGGCCACTCTTCTGAGGAAACTACGAAAGAGAAGTACTAGGATGCTCTCAGCCAATCCTACCGTACTAACTGACTTCTCTTGTGCCAACGAGAGCTAATCTCTCCACACCTAGTAGCCAAGACATCTCCATCCGACACGAGAAGAAACCAACAAGAATCCATACACCATCATCGAAATAGGCTGGGAGTGCGCGATACTACGCATCCGTTGGAACCTGGAAAGAAGTCTTTAAAGGAACGAACTGTTCACAACTAGAACACGAACGCCAAGACAAGGACGAAGACAAACTGCGAATCAAAACACACTGAAGACATCACATAAACAACTCGAATAACAGTCGCAAACCCTCCACCACAGAGATAACCGGAAAAACACTTACTAAACAAAATTCTTTTCACCCAAACACAACTTTTGCACAAAGGAAACCATCACAAGACTCCAAAAACCGACCAATAAGCTTTTGAAGAAGTCGGATTTAACTCCTAAGCAACAATGAAGATGGAGCGTGAGATGACTTCGATTGGATGCTCTCATACATTTGCAGACGGAAGAGAAGCCCAAAACTTCTCAAGAACGAGAAAGAATCCACACCGATTCCAAAGCCACAACAACAAAAGCTCACCAAAACAACCAAACAAACATCACAAAAGTCACAATCATATTATCGGTTTACGTTTAATTTACAATTAGTAACTGGTGATTATAATCATTTTAAAAAGTTTATAATTGGTGACAGGTGCATATAGCCGATACCAATTTTTTCTTTAACTAAATCAAATTATTGTATATACAATCAACTTATCGGTTTTGATTGGTACTACCGTTATAAATAATGGGGAAACAATTTGATTAAAAGTTGTATACCTTTTTGAAAGTATAATTAAGTATATAAAAGTGCATGAGTAAATTACTCAAATTACACCAGTAATGCAAGGACGTTATCAGTCTTGCAATTATCTAATCAGTTCATTCTCATACAATTTAGCTTGATGAAAATTTTAGCTCTCGAAAGATTTGAGAAATTTATAGTTAAAAAAATATCTTTTAAAATGTAACTGAGTAGATAGATCTTAATTATTCACTCTTATAAAGTTTATAATTCGCAAAGTTTTGTTCCAACGCAGTGTTTATATATCAGCGCCACTTTTTTTCCTTCGCTCTCCATATTCCAATGACAATAGGTTTAGAGAAATCTATTAGAAAGTAATATGGATAGTTTGTGTGCGAGAAGAAATTTAAGAGAATTATTGAATTAATGTGAATATCTTATATATTACTAGTGTGGTTCAAACGTATGTCCCACAATAGGTCCATTCTTTTAACTTTTCCGGGGAGTCGATGACTATTCATAACTATTATCTTGACAACAAAGAAGAGTTCGACCCTATGCCCGAAGTCGTTATTTTAACCGCAAAAAGGGGGTGCCGAAGGCAGGGCTAGTGACTAGAGTGAAAACCGTACTAGAAAGTGCGGCTTGAAATTTAAAAAAAAAATTAAAAGGTCTATCATCTTTTTGGAAAACAAAGAAAGGTTTGGTTTTCCGAAAATCTATTGAAAAATTATTCTACAACTAAATTTGCTTAACCTATACTAATTACATGAAGTAGAGTAAAATGCAATTCAGATGGAGCATGACACAAGCAGGAACAATGAGTGGTCTTGGCTGGGTGTTAAGGAATCATGAAGGCAGGATATATTGGATGGGAGCGAGGGCAATACCGTGGATAAGAACAATAATAAGACATAATTTGAAGCTTTGAAATGAGCCTTCGTATTTCTATCCAGATTTGAGTACGAAAATGTCACATTTCGATCCGATTCAAAGAACTCGTTGATCTATTCAAAAAGGAAGATGGGATATGGCATAATTGTTGAAGATTGTAATCAAATCTTCAACAAAACTTTAAGTTGCATTTCATAGGAAATGTAATTCATATAAACTTTAGTAGTTTTATATTATATTTAACACATTTGTATAAATTAGTTATCATATGAATGGGTACGATTGAGTGTTTGTGTTATTTCGTATAGGTGTGACCATTCGTATAAAGACATGTAATAGAGACGTGTCTTCTCTCATGACTATAAATACAGAACATGTCCTAGTCATGAAGAATGTGTGTGTATTGTATGTTTTTGTAAAACTATTTCTTAAGTAATATATCGATTATTTTTTACAATCAGATTCTCTTTATCTCAAACACCACATCGTATCTTCTCTAATACTTCAACATGGTATTAGAGCTATACGATTGAGAGAGGACCGAGAGTAAAACAAACACATAAGCAAAAAGAAGCAAGAAGAAAAAGTTATCGTATACGTTTCGTTGAAAGTCAAAACTATGCAAGGCTCCTCTCAACAAGTTATTCCTTTTTTTGATGGGGAAAAGTATGACTTTTGGAGCATTAAGATGTCAACGATACTTCGGACTAAGAAGTTATGGTCTATAGTTGAAAATGGTGTACCAGAATCGTTGGTACTGACGGAGGAAAAAACCGCTGAAGCGTCTCATTTGAGAATGAGACGTGAGAAAAAAGCAACCGCAAATGATACTATGGCATTGCAACTATTGTAAACTGCCGTATCAGATCATATATTCTCTCGTATTGCATCGGCAACAACATCGAAGGAAGCGTGGGACACATTGAAGGATGAATATCAAGGCTCACCTCAAGTTCGATTGGTCAAACTTCAAGCATTGAGAAGAGAATATGAAAATCTGAAGATGTACGAGGGTGAATCGCTCAAGAATTTCACCGACAAGTTAATCAATTTGGAAAATCAATTAATGTATCATGGTGAAAAGAAAAACAACTATCAGATTGTGCAAAAAATTATGATCTCATTACCGGCCAAATACGATAGCATCGTAAGTGTGTTGGAGCAAACCCGAGACCAAAGTTTTATGACTATGACCGAACTAATCGGTGCTTTGAAGGCTCATAAGGCACGTATCTCGGCAAGAGAAGAGAATGTGAATGAAGGTGCATTCAACATTCAAGCAAAAAGGAAGAATACCAGTTTCAAACAAGGAAACACGAGAAGCCATGATGGTGAAGTGAAAAATGGCGAGAGATGGCGCGATTACTGCAAAAAATGCAACATACTAAAGATACGTGTTTTAAAAAACTGAAGGACATTGATCAAGGCAAGAAACAGAAGAGTAACAAAGTATGTTACAATTATGGCAGGGCTGACCACTTCGCTAGTGTTTGTCGCTCCAAAAATGAGGAGAGAGCGCATGTGAGTCAAATGGAAGATGACTCGGATGATGATGATAATATGTTGTTTAGTGCTAGTGAGGAAGCACACACAACACTGAGAGATGATGTTTGGTTGGTATGTACCAATCATATGACCAAGGAGGAGAGATATTTCTCAAAAATTGATAGAAGTATCAAAGTGCCAATAAGAGTTGGTAATGGTGACGTGGTGATGACCGCTGGAAAAAGTGATATTACGGTGATCACCAAAGATGGCAAGAAACTAATAAGAAACGTTTTCTTGGTGCCGGGATTGGAGAAAAATCTCTTAAGCGTTCCTCAAATGATTGGTAGCGGATATCGTGTGATTTTTGAAGACAAATTTGTATCATTCAAAATGCGAATGATAAGGAGATCATGAGGATTCCTATGACTCACAAGAGTTTTAGGATTAAGTGAAACTTTATACAAGACGAAGCGATGTCTTCAAGAGAGCAAGAAGAAACGGTGATATGGCACAAAAAACTTGGTCACGTTGGTAGCAAACGGCTACAACGAATTCAAGAGAAGGATTTGATAAATGGTTTACCAAAATTTAAAGTACACAAGGAGTTATGCGAAGCGTGTAGTCTTGGAAAGCAAGCAAGAAAAGACTTTCCAAAAGAATCTCTAACAAAAACTAAAGAGAAGTTAGAGATTCTGCATACGAACGTGTGTGGTCCGATGGAAAACGAATCACTCGATGGGAGTCGATACTTCATCTTGTTTTTGGATGACTACACTCATATGTGTTGGGTGTACTTCCTTAAACACAAGTCGGAGTCGTTCTTGATGTTCAAGAAATTCAAGGTGTTGGTTGAGAAACAATCACAATGCTCAATCAAGATCTTAAGATCGGATGGTGGAGGAGAGTTTACTTCACAAGAGTTTAAAAACTTTTGTGAAAAAGAAGGAATCGAAAGACAAATTACTCTACCTTATTCTCCACAACAAAATGGAGTAGCCGAACGTAAGAACATATCGTTGTTGGTGGAACAAGCGTTACCACTTAAGTTATGGGCGGAAGCCGTGTACACTTTAGCCTACATTCAAAATCGCTTACCCTCTAAAGCGATTGAAGACGACAAGACACCAATGGAGAAATAGTGTGGACACAAACCGAATGTGTCACACTTGAAGGTGTTTGGAAGCATATGCTATGTGCATATTGCTGATGAAAACAGAAGGAAACTGGATGCTAAAGCAAAACGTGGCGTATTTCTTGGATATAGCAAACAGTCCAAAGGTCATAGAACGTTTATCTTGGATAATGAGAAGATTCAAGTTTCAAGAAATGTGGTGTTTGAAGAGAACAAACGATGGGATTGGGAAGAAAAGAAAGAAGTCAAGAAGGAAGTGATCTTACCAATCGATCTTCTTGAACAACAACCTCAAGAGACTGAGAATGTGCATCCGCAAGAAGAACAAAGGCAAGAGACTCAAAGAAATATGAGTCCTACGTCATCTCAAGTTAATAAAAGTATCAACAATGAGAGAGAAAACATAGGCGAACTCGTGGACATGATACCAAGAGGGTTTAAGTCCGTAAATGAGATAATTCAATCTACACCAAGAGTAGATTTTGATGAAACAACTCAAGTCATTGAATCGTGTTTTCTAATCCATGAAAAACAACAATTTTATGAAGATGCATGTGATGTTAGAGAATGGAGAGAAACGATGGATGAAGAGATTAAGATGTTTTTGAAGAACTTCGAAGAAGGCTTAGCAAACATGAAGATTTGATTAAGGAGGAGTGTTGAAGATTGTAATCAAATCTTGAACAAAACTTTAAGTTGCATTTCATACGAAATGTAATATATATATAACACATTTGTATAAGTTAGTTATCATACGAATGGGTACGATTGAATGTTTGTGTTCTTTCGTATAGGTGTGACCATTCGTATAAAGACATGTAATAGAGACGTGTCTTCTCTCATGACTATAAATACAGAACATGTCCTAGTCATGAAGAGTGTGTGTGTATTGTGTGTTTTTGTAAAACTATTTCTTAAGTAATATATCGATTACTTTTTACAATCAGATTCTCTTTGTTTCAAACACCACATCGTATCTTCTCTAATACTTCAACAATAGTCTTAAGCCAGTAGTTCAAAACATTTACAAAAGGTCATACTACTTCGAGGAGGTGAAAATTGTATTTTCATCGAAAAAAAGAGATAGAATAACGAATATTTTTTTTTTCTTTTTCGAATTATGACCCTAATTTGTATTCTATAGTGCTTAATTAGTTAATTGGGTTAAAGATGTTGTGGAGAAGGATTTGACATTACAATAAGTATTGGGTTTTTTTTTTTTTTTGAAAAAGGGTTTTTTAGATAATAAGTATTGGTTAATGCAAAGTTTGAATTTGAGGCCAAAAATTACATGACATAGGAAACGTCCAGCCCGCATTTTCTATGTCTTTTAGGCAAACAATAGTTTTGGGGTCTCTTAAATATGCAGTAAAATTTGGCATGGATTCTGGGCCGACTGGCCGAAACATCTGGAATATAAGACACTTAAATTATGGGCTCATCATAGTCGATGCAAGTCGGGATAAAACCGTTATTTCGCTCCCATTGTACTTCTTGTAAAAAAATAATAATAACTAGTTAATTTCCAAATAAAATATTTATAATATTTTTAAAAAATTAATAAATTAAATAAATATTTAATAGTATATTATTTGTAAATATAACTGAAATTTAAAACTAAGTTTTTTACATATTTATGTTACTAATTAATTATTTAGTTTAAACAATATATTTTTAAAATAAAATTTAAAATGATATTTTAAAAATTAAATTTATGAAACAATAAAATCAGCTGTAATTTTATGGAATATTTTCTTACTCGATTTAATCAGATTTAGCAAACAATAAAATCAGCTATAATTTTATGAAATATTTATTTACTCGATTTTCCATAAATAAATAAAGCTAATTTAGGTAAAATTATAATTTAAGGTAGTTTATATATGATTGATTTAATGGCATATTATATAATTAGTCTATTAATTAATATCTTATAAAATATATTTTCTAAAAAGGCGACAACACATAAAAGAAACAAAGAACTACGTCAATTTGATGAGAGCCTATTGAAACATAAAAATAACCAAATGAGAGAGAATCTAAAGAAACTTAGCGGAAGATACCTTAACTTGATAATGATTCGATTTACGTCCGAATAAAGCATACTCCTTTTAATTTTCGGATTGGTTTTTGTGCGGTCACTCGCATGCCTCTTCCATTAGTTTCTTCTTCTTCTTCTAAGAAGAGCTAATTCTGAATTCTGTCGTACGGTGTCACGTTTCCCAGAGGTTGTTTTTGTCGTTGCTTGGCATCTCCTCCATCCACTTCTTAATGAGGGCCGTTTGATAGAATCCCACTTAAGTGTTGGACGAAATGCTTCAACCATGGTCTCTCTCAACTCCGGCCCCTCTTTTGTTGCCTCTCCTAATTCGATGATTGATTCGGATACCCTTTTGCCTCTTTCTTCTTTCGGTTCAACCTTTAATCCCAATTATAATGCCAAAACTTGCATACGATTCGCCAGAAAAGGTTGCGGGCTTACTGTTCTAGGGTTTCTTGAGGTCAAGCCGAAGAAGAAAAGTTGTTGCTCTCGGTGTAGTGGGGTTTTGAGGATGTGTCATAAGCGTAATTTGGGTTGGGATAGCGAGGGGACTAAGGATCTTGAATCGGAGATTTTGGAGTTTATGAAGAACTCGGAGAAACCTGGGATGTTTCCGAGTAAGAATGATTTGATTCGTTCTGGAAGATTTGATCTTGTGGAGAGAATCGTAAACCAAGGTGGATGGCTTTCAATGGGTTGGGATTTGGATGAACAAGAAGAGGAAGAAGTCAAACAGAATGTCAAGCCATCGAATTTACATATTGAGAAGCAGCTTCATAATTGTAATTCTCAAGAGATTGATGGAACTTCGAGTCATGGAGCTCTTGATTCTTCGTCAAATCCTTCATCTTCAAGAGAGTGAGTCATCTAATTTACAGTTCTTCTCTTACTCTATGCATATATTCGGTATTTCGTTCTCTAGAAACACCTCTTTTAGAATGTTAACATAGGTTCTGTTTATCAGAGAAGTAGATAGTGGAATTGAAGGCATTTTGACCAGATTGGAGAAAGAAAGGAATTTGAGTCTAGGGATTAGCTTGAGGGGGAATGGGAAAAGCAATGGTGTCATGACTGATATCTCCCCAAATGGTTCAGTTCCTTGGTCTTCCAGGATTGTGGTATGTTTTTTTTTGTCTGCAAACTTTGCTCTTTATTGCACACAAACAATCCAGATGAATAAATTGTTTATATTGTGAGGTGTTGCATACTTTTTTCAAAAGACAGCTAGTGAAATTCAAGAAGTCGAAAGTAGGAGAAGTTCAGATGAATCTGCACAAAATAGGTATCAAGAAACCAGTTCGGTTTCAGGAACTCAAGGCTTAAGCAATTCGCCTACATCAGAAACATGGAGGGCATGGAGTATGAGGAGAGCTGGATTTAATGATGAAGATTTTGAAGGTATGGAGTGACTTCTGTCTTCAGCCATACAAAGGTTTAATATAAATAATGATCTGAAGCCTTGATACATATTATTTCGTACAGCTGCTGAAATTTCTCCCAGTGGTTTGGATTGTGTGAAGAAGGGTAATACGAATAAGGATACTGGTGATAGCATGAATGGAGAAGACAGAACTGCATTTTCCGCAGAAGATGTAAATAAAACTCATATCAAAAGCCGTCTTCGACATCTCCAGTCAGAACTTTCTTCTGTGCTCCACTCCCTTAGATCTCCTCCTGATGATGTTGTGACAAGTAAGGTAATTGTTTGACCAGATGACATCTAATATCATTTTCCTATCAAACTAGACGCGATTCTATAAGTGATTGCGATTTGGCTTATTTTTGGTTCATGACTTCATTTAGGATAGTGAGATAACTTCTGGGAACTTGGAGAACCTTTCTGATGATTTGGAGTTTAAAGAGAATGAGATCATACATGCCCAAAATAAGTTGCGGTCTACACGAGCAAAGTTGGCAGTTCTTGAAGGAAAAATGGCTATGGCTATAATGTATGCGTTGCTCATTACTTATGTGGGAAGAGATAGGAGGAAGCTTAGGCTATTGTCTCTCACATTGGTTAATTTGTTTTTCTTCTAGAGACGCACAGAGGATTGTACGGGAGAAACAGAGAAGAATAGATCATGCTAGTAGAGCTTTACAATTACTTCGAACCACATCCATAGTATGGCCTAATTCAGCCTCAGAAGTTCTAATAACGGGTTCATTTGACGGTTGGTCTACCCAGGTCAGTTCACATCGATAAAAAAATATGATTAATCTCGATACATGAAATCAAACTGCTTCATATCTGGTGTTCCGTTGAATTTGACATCAAGCCATCCATTTAGGAATTGTGTTGCTCTCTTTGATGTTTTTGTTCCTTAATTTATATGATTTTACAACCAGAGGAAGATGAAGAAAGCAGAGAACGGAGTCTTCTCTTTGTCTCTAAAGCTATATCCTGGAAAATATGAGGTTAGATTATTCAATTAACTCAGTATATGCAACTACCATTTTTCCCGTTCGCGAGGCAAACCAAAATATTAACTTTGCTACATTTTTCTCACAGATAAAGTTTATAGTTGATGGCCAGTGGAAAGTTGACCCACTTCGACCCATTGTTACTTGTGGTGGATATGAAAACAATCTGCTAATCATCTCTTGAGGTCAAAGGCAACAACATTTCAGAACTAGTCCCACCATCGATGGAGCATGAGCTGAATCAGTAGGGTTTTAGTTTCTTTTGGGATTTCACTTTCATGTAGGGTAAGGTACCAAGGAAGCAGTAGAACTAGGTTTTATCTTGACAAAACAAGAAAGTAAGAAAGATTTATATATTGTACTAATACGACCACTGTGTTCCTCTCACAAGACTCATGTAAACAATTGGCTTCTTGCATTGTACAATTTTACACACATAAGATGTCATACATCCATTTCTATGATGAGGTTGGTGAAGAATAAATCTGTTTTCGCCTTACTGCATAAGTATATCCACTTCCGCAATATACTTCGATCTCTTTTGTTTGCAGGTATATACTTCCAAGGCTCACCAGTTGAGGATTGGTCTGATCATTGGTATTTCCAAGGCCTAGCTGACCATGTTCACCCCATCCCCATGTCTTAACTTCTCCATTCTCTGCAATAGATATTCAAATATGGTTTGTTTATATGGAGAAGAAGTCTGAACAAAAAGATATAACAGAATTGTCCTCTCCCTTTTTACCTGTTACCGCAGCAGAATGCTCTGCTCCTGCTGCAATTCGCAGAACTTTTACTTCATCAAAATCTGGAACTTTCGCCAAGGGAGCTTCAGAGGAATCTATATGCAGTGGTTGCTTCTCATGTTGTTTATTAAGGGTATTACCAAGCTTGAAAACCTCGCCATCGACTGTTCAACAAGTCCACAGACAGATGAATGGTTTCAGTATGTTCTGGAAGGTAATTAATGCATCTACGCAGAAATTACCGGTTAGTAGTAAAGCATGATTCCATCCTAAAGCAACTTCTCTGAAAGATAGAGATGAAGGCAAACACTGAGGGGTTTGAACATCGGGACCGCCGCAAAATCCTCTTCCCCAACTGAACAACTGTCCATCAGCTGGTCAGGCACATACGGAGGTTAACAAAAGATACACGGATTTCAATCAATTAATGAATCAGAACATGAGACTTGAGAGTTAACCAGATAAAGCTGCACTATGATCTCCGTTAGCTGATATACGAACAACCTCAACATCTTTTAATCCAGAGACAATACATGGAAGATTTACTGACTTTGTTCTATCTGATGAGAAACCTAACTGTCCGCGCTTTCCAGATCCGAATCCACACACTTGATTCCCTGAAGAAGACAAGATAAATCAAATGGAGAAAAACACAAGTCTAACACTTTTCTTGGCAAACCTGTGATGTATATCAGACGTTACCTGTGAACAAGACAAGTGAATGGCGCATACCGCAAGCTACCATCTTCACACTCTTATCAAGAAAGTAAGAGACTTTAGCTGGAGTGCTTAGTGGCATGTTATCACCATGACCAAGCTGACCAAATGAGCCATTGCCACATGTAAAAAGACAACCAGAATCTGCACTCACACACAACACATAACGGAGATAGATCAATAATCTCTTGTTCCTAAAGCAGTTGCAAAAATCCATTAATGTTTTACCTGAAACAAAACCAGAATGACTCCATCCAGCTGCAGCTTGAGTTATAACATAGTCGTCAAAGAAAGATACTGGTTTTGGCAAAGAGGTGCTGAGAAAGTCCCCATGTCCTAACTGACCAGAGCTTCCTCTTCCCCATGTGAAGACCTTACCACCTGCAAAAGCATACTTAAAATGTTGGAACAGAAGATAAAGTAGAAAACTAGTCAATACTTATATGTTGGAACTTCTGATGAAGTAGTCAACCTACTTGACTAAACCAACGACATTCCTTTTATCAGAGATTTTGGGGGGTTATTACCAGAAGTCAAAGCGATGACGTGAGCGCCGCCACAGGCGAGCATCGATATGGAAGGAAGTGATGTCAGCGAGAGAAGCTGAGGGAGATGCTCGTCTTGTAGCTTGGCCGTCCCTAATTGGCCGTCCGTGCCTGCCCCCCAGCTCCATACTTGTTCTTCTTCATCAGCTGGTGTCCCACCGTGTTCGGCCATTTTTTCGACCGCCTCTGACGAATCTGCGGTGGAATCAATCTATCTGGGTATCTTTTAATTGATGGTTTGCTCGGAAATACCGTGATTGAAATCTCGTGCCTACTTTGTCTCCTGGTCGTGTCACTTTCTAACAATCGGACAAATCCTCCATGCCTAGTCGCGCACCAAAGTGGCTGAAAATATGAGATCAAACTCTGAAATACTCTCTGTTCTAAAAACAAAGACTTAAATATTATCTATCTCATGAAAATATAGTAGCTTAGATGGTTTAAAAGTAAAAATATTTGATTAATTATAACGAAGAGTATTTTCAGGTTTTCATCTAACCTTTGGGCCTTTGGGAATTAGATTTTACCAGGGACTCTTAACACCCGAGTTGTTCAAGTGAAGGCGACAGAGATTTTGACTTGATTGGCTTGGTGGGTATTATATTCTCTTATATGTCACCACCACAAAGTTTTTGATTTAGAACTGGTATAAAACTGTACGATTTTTGTCCATCTATATTGAATTCGTTCCACGGTTTATGGATTTCGAGTTTGAATTTTCTAGAGATTTTGAATCCTTCTTTCTTATAACCTAAAAAAAACAAAATCCTTAAATTTTACATAATTTGTGGAATTACTAGAAAGAAAAAGAACCAAACATTACCGAAGATGAGAAAGAAAAGACTTTTGCTAAACTCATATAACATACACATTTTTAAAGAAAAAGAATCAAAGTTGTATCAGAATTAAGAAACAAAGTTTACTATAATTGTACTTGGATCCTGTTAAAGGATATCATCGTAAGCTACAATATCTCTCTGTTTAATTTCCCTTATCGTCGCCGGAGTTCCACCACCGATCTCTCCGTCGGTATTATTAATTCTCGGGTTGACTATAGCCGATGCTAACCTATTGCTTCTCCCATGTTTTCTTAATGGCATCACAGGTCGAAGAAGCTTCGACGAAGACGACAAAGACGGCGTCGTTTTATCCTTTCCTTCTCTCACCGTCACACCTTCCCTCCACTTCACCAACGGATCCGTCGCCCAAACCACCTGCAACTGCAACACACAAGTACCCCAAATCTTATAAACCCTAATTCCCAAATTTTAACTGGTGATTACGTCAAATCGATGAAGCGAGCGAGTTACCTTTCTGGAATCGATGGAGATGCCAAAAGAAGGCTCGTGACTACCAGCAATGGCGGCTTCTGCTGAATCGGCGGTGCGGTACGAAACGGAACCGAATCCGTCTTTGTCTATTCGGATTCGGGAGATTGAACCGTACACCTCGAATCGAGATTTTAGCTCCAGGACTGAACAGTTGGCGGGAAGTCCCATAACGACCAGCGCAGGTGGCGGCGGAGGTTTTGTAGTCGGTTTGTCGATGATCTCATCTTGTTCCGATGACGAAGCTGCCCATGGTCGCCGGCGTTTCGAAATTCGCGCCGGCGTGTTGCGGTATGCGTAGGGTTTGTCTCTCTTGCGGCTCATACTCGACTTCGCGGGGTCCTTCAAAATATTTCTACCATTTTAGGAAAATAAAGAAATTAAATTGGGCTTAAGATAAATGGGCCGGACTAACATAGCCGCAAGGCCCACATAGTAACTGGACTGTCCATCCGAGACTAACCAGATGGGTGGATCCCACAAAATCCATATTGGTTTAACTTCCACTCGTATATTGCCACGTAGATCACTCCGGCAAAAATTTTACATGCGTGCAGAGTTTTGTAGGTCCTGCTGGCATCGATGGTGAAAAGATTTGAATCTGTGTCATCTGATCCGCACAAGTGGCTTTCACAGTATTGTCTGACTGTTGAATATCTTCCATTGGTGGTGGTTCAGATAAGGGTTGTGTAAAGGTATTAATTATTGTATTATGTTTTATTATCATATCAATTAGTGTCAGTCCTTATCTCAAATGAATAAATTCTCCTTTCTACTAGTTGCTGAATTATTGACTTATTGGAAAAATGATCCCTTTCTAATTTCGAGGTTCTTTTGGTTTATATGAAAATACAATATACGAATCAACCAAAAGCACAACTTTTCATTTCTCTAGTTAGAAAAATATGATTTTGTATACAGCTGTCAATTAGGGTTTAAGACCGTTGGCTGTAATCCAATCTGCTTTACAATAAATCGTCTAGAGTTTTAATATTTTTTGTTCGCAGTATTGCGGGCCGAATCCGCTGCGATTTTTGGCGAGATAATGAAAATAAAATAAAATATTTATTTAATCTAAATCATTTGGAAAGATTCTACTTCTTTTAGATTTAGAATTTACGAGTTTATATTTTTTTTGTTAATTTCATCTATTTTTATGTTGAATTTTGTTTCTACGACTCTATCATGATTAACGCGATTATGAATCCACCATGATTTCATTTTTTTTTTAATGTTGGTGCATATTTTCAAAATTTTATTTTTTCTAAGTAACTCATCTTCTTCGAATATCGATAATATTCTTATATGTTTCTCTTATATGTAAGTATATATAGTTATTTATTTTTTTATTTTTTAACAAGCATATATGGTTATTCTATTTTTTTTTTTTATTATTCACACACAAACATGTTTCTCCATTGAAAATTGTATATCTAAGATTTTCGAATTGTGATTGTGTTTTCATTAATTTATTTGTTTAATTTCGAGTTATATGAAATTATTAATCTATTTTTATTTGTTTTCAACCGATTAAAAATAAAACCGCGGACTGAATCGCATATCCGTGAACATTAAGCGGTTCGGGATACAATTTTAATTTCCACAACCGCAATCCATCGCGGACCAGCCCGCCAAAGTTCACAAAAGGAAAAAACTGCCGCAGTTAGGGCTGAAAACCCGGGGACTAGCCGTAATTGACAGCTCTAGCCTTGTGCAGTTTCGTAAAAGTTCATATAACTTAGACATAACTTACAATGCAGTTGATATTTTTATTCCATCCATGAAAACATTGCTACATTTTTTTCCCAGAATATTATTAATTCTAAGATAAAATGAGACATATAAGATATTTTAAGGCACACGGAACATAGACCTATACTGTCACAACCTTAGATTTGATGCAGTTAAGGTGGGATCATAATAATATCCAAGATTTGTTAGCTCCGGGAAACTGTATATATTGATTTCCCAAACCTTCTTCTTCATTGTACTGCCTGTTATCGCTTTTCACCAAACTACCTTCTTTCCCAAGTTTCTTCGCTTCCGTAGACTGTGTTTCAAGATTCTCTTGTATTCGCAGCTTCTCTTTGAGAAGAGCGACCTGTTTGAATGTTTCATCAATTTGTTGAACATAATCTCTACAAAATTGGCTTGTAAATTTAACAACAAATGTACCTTGCTCTTGAGGGTTTGGTTTTGTAGATAGAGAATGTCCCAATCAGATTTGAGCTTAGCATAGCTAGCTTTAAGGGAGTCACAGTCGTGCTCGAGCTGTTTCGTCTTGTACCTTGCCCTTCTGTTTTGGAACCAGACAGCGACTTGGCTTGGCTGCAGCCCTAGCTTCTCGGCTAGCCAGAGTTTCCTGTCTGGGTCGAGTCTTTTCTCTTCTTCGAAACTCTCCTCTAGTAAACGCAAATGGATTGGTGTTAGCTTCCGTTTCTTGGTTATCTCACGCATCATGTAGCTCTCACATACGTCTTCTTCGTCCACGGTGTTAATCTCTGTGTTGCTCATTGAGCTAGATCCTGAAATTAAGAAGAGAATGAGGAATGACACAAATCTTATAGTAGAGAATCTGATCTACGTCACATGAGGTTCTTCAAAGTTCTTACTATTTTTTTCAAACTCTTTTAAACTGAAAGGACTGTATTTTAATCTGAGTGGCTACAGTTTGGGGATAAAGATTCGTCAAAGGTATTAAAAAAATTGCGTTTTGAGAAAACCCACAAAACAAAAAACCAAAATTTAGAGTGGTGGAACAGAGATATACCATATAAAGCAGAGTGAGAGCTCGGTGGGAAGCAAGAAGGAGTTTGGACCGTTTGGTTTTGGCTATGGCTTTGGTTTTGGTTCTGAAACCAAAAGAAAACTTCTGAATCAGTGTCTGAGTTTTCCATTTGTAACTTTTATAAATGAAATGTTGAGTCAATTACTGCAATTGTTGGGACTATTAACAGTCACTTTTTTTTTATAAAGAAGAAATTGAAGAATGAAGAATGAAGAAACATAACTTTTATAAAAGTTACAAGAGAAAGAAAAAATGATCCTTTTGCTAGTTAAAGTGTCTGGTAAGAAGAAGGAGACGAAGGTGCTGTTTTGCCATAATAGGATTATACTTGTGGTTTATAATTAGCAAGGTGATTGGTTTTACATTTTCCCAATCGATAGTCCTCTTTTTGAAAAGACTCAATTCTACAACATCTAATGCAATTTGTTAATAAATGTAAATTTAAAAACATAGTGTAAATGATTTCGCAAGTTGGATTGGAGATGCTCTCTAATCACCTTTGTTGTCTCTACTTTTATTGCAAGTGGGTATAATATTTCCTTAAGTGACACAAACAATCCATATGTACTACATTTGACGAAAAGAAGAAATTTTAAAAGTGACTCATTCTTTTGTTTTCCAGAAAACATCAGATTCTTTTGGTTTGGTTTTGTGAAAATTGTGAATATCCAGAGCTGTAATAAAGTATTAGCTTGCTTTTGTTTATTCACATATACTTATAGTATTGTTTCTTTTGTTTGGGCTGTATCATTATGTGACGTGAACAAATAATAATATGGGTCTCACCCGCATAATCTTTCATTATTTGTTTTCTTCTTTCTGAAATTTGACAATCCCCTCAATATTTTATGACCTTGCATTTCAACTTGGCGACAACATATCTTAAGGGGAATGAGTGATGAAGTTATAGAGGCTCTAAAGTTTTTGATTAGGAAACTAATCCTTCATTAAAAGTTTAAAACTGAAAAGTTTCCAGCTGAATAGGTAGAATTTGATATATCATGATTCCCAAATGGATGTGAGAATATAGTCCGACTCAAAACTACAACTTCCATAATTTTGTTTCAATTCCACATTTCAGATTCTTTTTATCAAGTTCCTGAAGCTAATTATAAATATAAATGCAAACAAACTATTTTTTATGGCATCGTATTATCAATCCCACGTTTCATATGAGCTCACATGAATTGGAGAATGGCCAAGTCATCACCTCCTCTGCTTCCGGATTCTATGGTCTTCTTCTTCTCAAAACGAAGCTGCCGATGTTTCTCACAATCTTAAAGAGCCAAATCCAACAATCTGTGTGTCTTCTTAAAAATTTGGGTGCACCCATGGAGCAAGCAATCTGGACAGGCAAAACAATATGCATGGATATATGATTAGAGCCCTTTATCAAGATCATACTTAGAAACCATGTGTTTTCTCATCGTTTTAAGCTCCCCATCATTTTTTCTCTGGATACTTCACAAAATATTTGCATTGATTGCTCAAAGCAACGTAACTTATATGCATTACCATTTCCAGAATTAATTATCTCAGTGATGCAAACTCGTTTACGTCAATCATACACTTGCGTAAACAAATAAAGTGACATTAGTTATTTTATATCAGAAAACCTTATATCGAGTAGTTTCATGAGTGTTAACATATTCATATGAACGTGGTAATGTAAGATTAATAATAATGAAAGACTATTTCATACTTTATTAAAAAAAACAAGAACAAAGGCAAGAAAATTTATTCATTTTTCGTTAATGTTTTACTTCGTATACATATAAATAGAGGTGTCAAACAGGCCGGCCAGCGACATAGTAATCATCAAGAAGTTTTTAACATCTCTAAATTTTATTTTTTAAACTCGTCATTGTTTCTAAAATTTCCTTTGAACGTTCTTCCTTTTCGTAATCTCCTTGGAGCTTTCTCCTTTGTGATCTCCTTGGAGCCTTCCTCCTTAGTCCTTGCTTGCCATTTCTTAGAATGAAAAAATTAACAACTGTATTTATAATAAGGAAACAAGCTATATATCAATGCTGATTTCATCAGAGTGAGTGATGTGCCTGTCAATCAGTGTCATCACTCTCAACATAAGTAAACATCCACCATTGTGCCTAAGATTAATATTTTCCCTCTACTGATATTTCTTTATTTTTTTTCGTCAAACTCTCCTACTGATCTTCTTACTGTTCAACTAATTTTAGAGACGTTAAGATAGATGTGAGTAAAACTATTCTAGTTAAAGACTGCAAGTGTTTAAATAATGGCTTTGTGTTTTTTTTGTAAGATAATGACTTTAATTTGCATGGTAATAAATTTCAATAATTTCGAAGAAACGAATTCTTATTACATATCGTAAAAAAAAAAAAATTAATGATGTACGCATGCAGTTAGTAAAAAAAAATAGTCTTCCTGTTTACAAAAATTACCACCTTTAGATTTAATTATGTATTATAGAATGTCGCTTTTATATTTTTGATATAGAAATTTATAAAATTTACTGTATATATCCATTTAAATTTAATCTTTCTTTTTCTTTTTCTTTTTGTCAAACAGTTTAAATTTAATCTTAAATGTAATTCTTTCTTGGTAAAACTATAAGAGGTATTTTAACATTTATGAACATGCATGTATATAAATAAGTAAACGGTTAATATACGGAAACATTTGCCAATAAGAGCTTTAATGCTCGACATTTGGCGATTTTGCAAAGCCAACACACAAAGAAATTGAGTAGCATGGAAAGGAATCACTAGGTCTTCACACTAATTACACGTTTAGATTTATATCTTTTGGTCAATTTGGATTTTCCTTTTTATTTTTGTAACCCATTTGGATTTGATTCCCCCTCATCATATTCTCCTCAACTTTTTGGATTTGGTTGCATCCCTCCTCTATTAACAGAAAGCAAACTCAAAGCTAAACCTCCTATTAAATCCACAAATGTGCTGTCCAGATTCAGATAACAGACTGGAAAAATACATAAAACAAAAGTCACCAAACTATATATAATTTATTTGTATCCAAATACAGTAAAACAAAAGTCACATCATATGTTCTTTTTATTACTTTATATGAATTATTTTAATTACAATTAAACTAAGAAATTTTAAAACATTACGTATATAAAACTTACAAAATTCTGAAAACTTAATAAACGAATAAAAATCAAATATTTATCCAGAATTTCTAGATGTAATTAGTTTTCAAATTTCAACAATTTATAGATTGGGCATTATATTTATATATCTTGGTCGGAAGGATTATCTAATTGGTTTTATTAATTTCATCAACTAATGTATAAATTCTATTTACATTTTTCACGCATACGTTGTAATTCACTTCTCTATTTTTTCTAGAAAATTTTATTATGTAGTAGCTGTTAAAGAAAGATATTATTGATTATTAGATGTTAGAAAATGTACTATTCTTTAATAATACTAGATCTTAGCGAAGGTGAGTCATCGAATCATCGAGATTAATAAAACCAAATATTGTCAATAAGCTGATTCCAAGTCATGATCAACTAGCATATTGCTTCCTTTTAACAGCGTCTTGAATTAATATCATCTTTAGGTCTTTAAAATCTAATTAGGGAGAGCAAAAACTAAAGTTGTTTCCTAAAACAGCACAAAAAAAATTGCAATATTGTTCCCATTGTCTAATCATACTTTAATACCCTTCCTCTCCTTTTTAAATTCCGAAAACCCCCTTCTCATCACTTATATTTCAAGGACTCCTCCCCCTTTTTTTCTCATCAAAATTTGAGAGAGACCGAGAGAAATCAAATGGTGAGTTCTTCAAGCATTTAATATTGTTCTCATTATAAATTCTCTTTTCATAATGTTCAATTGCTGAAGAAAAATTGCTGATGTTAGTTTCTATTTAGAGAAATAAATATCTTTCTAAAGGTCTTTTAATTTTGGTTATTCCAAATACAGGATGTAGAAATGCAAGGTGATGTCTCCAAATGGGAAGGCTACACCGACTGGAGGAACAGAGCTGCCGTGAAAGGCCGTCATGGTGGCATGCTCGCCGCCTCCTTTGTTTTGGGTCAGTCTCAAAATTCCAAATTTACTCTTTTTTCTTTAACTTCTCTTGTCTTGATCCATCTTTTGGGGAGAGCCGCCCTTAAGAATTTGAAGGTCGAAAGCAATAAATATTTTTTAAGGTCTATTACTTGTAAGATTTAAAAAAAAAAAAAAAAGCAATAAAAATCATGGCCTCATGGGTAGGAAATTCAAATTGCTCACCTTCCTTTAACATGTGATGTCTGTTACCACCATACTATATAAAAATTATTACCAAAAAGTGGCCGGTAAAATACATAAGGAATACAAGGCCGCAAGCGTAAGCTTTCTTTTGCTTGTGCTCAGGGCCGGCTATGCTCCTGGGAATCATGTGATTGATTTCTTTTTTTACTTTTTTTTGTGTGCGTATGCATTTGTTGTGAAGCGGTGGAGATACTGGAGAATCTAGCGTTTTTAGCGAACGCGAGCAACTTGGTGTTGTATCTGAAGAACTTCATGCACATGTCGCTAGCGAGATCTTCGAGTGAAGTGACCGCTTTCATGGCCACAGCCTTCCTCCTCGCTCTCCTCGGTGGCTTCCTTGCCGACGCTTTCTTCTCCACATTCGTCATCTTCCTCATCTCTGCCTTTATCGAGTTTCTGGTACTTAAAACTCCATTTCTTTTTCTTCCTCAATCTTTATTTTATGATATTAAAATTAGCCAACCACCAACATAAAACCCTAATCATAATTTCATCTTTCATATATATGCAACATACACATAGATATATTTTAAAATATCGATACCAAAATGGGTTGACTTTAAAAAGGCGTTTCTCACCACCTTTGTTGCAAAATCTAATGGTTGTTATTAATTACTCAAAGAGTACCCACGAATATTTTTCATAAGTTATTAGAAATATCAAGTGCTATTTAGTATTTTGGATTCGTACCCACAAACATAGTTTCTTAAAACGTTTTTTAATTAACTAATAAAATACTAACATGGCAATAAAGGAAAGATGATATGACATTCAGAGTCCCTTTCATATAGTATAAAAATTTAGATATAAAAATATTTTACTTATGTTTTAAATTTTTTGCACATTTTTGTCAATCTACATTTTTCATATAAAAAATCAATAAGATATTTCATAAACAAAAAATCATATCAGTGAAAATAATTAAAAAAAATCAATTATATGTAATGTTTTTAATCTTATGGTGTGTGTCATTCACGTTTTTAAATTAAATATGAATTCTATTAATTTCATGTTCATGACTTTATACGTCCACGTACAGGGACTAATCCTGCTCACAATCCAAGCCCGTCATCCATCCTTAATGCCGCCGCCATGTAAGAGCTCTGCCGCGTTACCATGTGAGGTTGTTGGTGGTTCAAAGGCGGCATTTCTGTTCGTGGGACTGTATCTAGTGGCTCTAGGAGTCGGAGGGATAAAAGGGTCATTGCCGTCACACGGAGCAGAGCAATTTGATGAGAGCACATCCAAAGGTCGAAAACATAGATCCACATTCTTCAACTACTATGTGTTCTGTCTCTCATGTGGAGCACTTGTGGCCGTGACGTTCGTTGTCTGGCTCGAGGACAACAAAGGCTGGGAATGGGGATTTGGAGTCTCCACTATGTCCATCTTTCTCTCCATTCTTATCTTTCTCTCTGGTTCGAGGTTATATAAGAACAAAATCCCTCGTGGAAGTCCTCTCACCACAATCTTGAAGGTAACTTGATAAAACATGTTTTCTGTTATTATCAATGAATCATAGTTGTTTCCTAACGTCTCTACAGGTTCTTCTCGCAGCTTCCATAGTTGGTTGCTCGGGTAAAAATTCGAGTAATGCTATTTCCAACTTCTCTGTGAGCCCATTTAATCACTTTGCTTCCAGAGAAGATCAATCAGAACAAGATGAAAAGAGGCCTTCTCAGTCACTAACCAATAGCTTGAGATGTCTAAACAGAGCGGTAGAGGGAAAAACTCACCATATATGGCTCGAATGCACGGTCCAACAAGTGGAAGACGTGAAAATTGTGCTCAAAATGCTTCCAATATTCGGTTGCACCATAATGCTCAATTGCTGCTTAGCTCAACTCTCTACTTATTCTGTCCACCAAGCTGCGACGATGAAGAGAAAGATCGTTAACTTTAATGTTCCTCCAGCTTCTTTACCAGTTTTTCCAGTCGTGTTCATGTTGATTCTTGCTCCAGCCTATGACCATCTGATTATTCCTGTCGCAAGAAAAGTAACCAAGTCTGAAATGGGTATCAGTCATTTGCAAAGAATCGGTGTAGGCTTAGTCCTTTCGATATTAGCAATGGCAGTGGCTGCTCTAGTTGAGTTAAAGCGGAAGCAAGTGGCTAGAGAAGCTGGATTGCTTGACTCAAAAGAAACATTACCAATCACTTTTCTATGGATCGCGCTTCAATATCTGTTTCTAGGATCAGCTGATCTATTCACACTAGCCGGATTGCTAGAGTTTTTCTTCACAGAAGCACCTTCTTCTATGAGATCATTAGCTACATCGCTCTCATGGGCTTCTTTGGCATTGGGGTATTATCTAAGCTCGGTGATGGTGCCGATAGTGAATAGTGTGACTGAGAGTGCAGGAAAAAGCCCATGGCTTGGAGAAAATCTTAATCGTAACAGACTAGACTTGTTCTACTGGCTCATGTGTGTTCTGAGTGTTGTTAACTTCTTGCACTATCTCTTTTGGGCATTGTGTTACAAGTACGTGTCAATTGGTTCCAGAAGCTGCTCTTGATATACACTCTTTAATAGATGGACATACGATTCTGTTAGAATGTTTATGTTTTCTGAGTTGGCCCAATAATTTGGACATCCACCAAAATTATAAGTCAAATATATTAAATTAAATACCCTTAAATACCAAAAAAAAAAAAACACAGTACATGTACATCTTAATTAATAGTTCATAATTTTTCTAATTTATTTTATTTGAATACCCTCTCTGTCCATCTTAAAGCATGATAAACCTAATTGTGTAACTTGACGATTTAAATACCGTGTTGATTGGTGTTTCCGAGGATGATTCTGTACATGTTTTTTTTTATTTTTTTTTTATTTTTTATTTTATTTTATTTTTATTTTTAATTTATAACTTGCCTCCCATTATAGATTACCCTTCTGTATCATTCTAGTGGCGACACTACGAACGATATCAAACTTTCCAAGGGGTATTGTAAGATCCGTCCTTCGGGCAGTCGTTTTGTCGACTCGGTCAGTTTATCGGACATGTCCCGAATCATGTTTTGTGTACTGGACGTACGTAGAGAGATCGGATTTACCGATGTTTGGGCTGGCCAAGCAATCGGTGTTGGATGGTCGAGGATTCATCGATGACATCGTCGGGTCATCGATGAACATGTCGAGGTTACCGAGTGTCTATCGTCGGTATTTTGGTGGTTCGGATCGTCGGATCAATTTTCGTATCGTTGACCTTTTGCTGTGTTCGGATGGTTGAATCATCGGTGTTTTGAGTTGACCGGATGGACGATACAGACGTACGGACGCGATACTGACGCGATACGGACATGTGATCAGGTCGAGTTTGAGACTTTCCATAAATGGAATTTTCGATTATGGCATGTCTGAAACTCAGTAAAAACTTGTGTTTTGAGCTGTATGGACCGAGACTTTTTGCGAATTTGAAGGCCTTTTGGAGTGTGCCTTAAGGCTTGGCCCGTGAGACATTTTTAACTTAATGTCTCCTATTTAAGGTCCTCTTTCTCACCCATGGCCACGTTTTTGGACTGCTGCAACAGAGAATTTTGTGCCTCTTTGCTGAGAGAGAATTGAGAGAGAGCTTGACCGTTTGAAGGATAATTGGTCTCGTGAGCCCGTCGCGATTGTGGTAAGCGTCTCCTCCTTGTTGGCTGTTGTTTTTGGGTTGTTTTTGAGCTGTTTCTGATGGTAGTTATCGTCCATGGCTGTAGGAAGAGATTTTTTTTTTGCAGAATTGAGCAAAAGTGCCCATTGGTTCCTTGAGAAATCGTGAATTGGTAAGCGAATTTTCTTTGGTTTCGTTTGCTGTTGCTGGGACGTTTTGTAAGCAGTCTTGTGGTGTCTTTTTAGGCTTCTTTGGGTGCTGTTCTTGTTGAGAAGAAGCTGACTTTTGCTGTGCCCGAATTTCCTTCGCATCGTTTGGTAAGAAACCTCTTTTGAATCGTTTTGTACACGATTTTGATGCATGGGACATGTCTGAATTTTTGTGTGGCCTCTGGACAGAAGCTTGTCCATTTGTTGTGGTGTCTGAGAGTGATCGTGTGTTGCTGTGCTTGTTGGCTCTTGCATTGGTTTGGTAAAGAATACCAATTTGGAGCCATTTTGAGTCATTTTGAGGATTTGGTATTGATTAAGTTGTGTTTGTTGTTTCAAGATAGAAACTTCAGCGTGAGTTTGGTGAGCTTCTGAGGTAGTTTTGAGCTTGGTTTGATGTTCATTAAGTGATCGTTTGGTATAAGGACCCTTTAGGGTCATTTTGTGTTTGTTTTGTGTTTGTTTTGTGAATCGATTTTTAATCGATTTTTGTGTGCTATTTTTGTGTGCTATTTTTGTGACCAGATAGTTGTCGAGTTTGCTGTGGGGAGTTGATACTGATTGTGTGGCATCAGTATCATCACCGTTTGGTAAGAGGGCCTTGTTTGGTCCATTTGTGAGTTAAGGATCCAATTGGGTCATTTTGAGGAATCGAGTATAACTCGATTCGTTTGTGTTGTTAGGTTGTTGGCGTTTCCTATTAACCTTTCTTAGTGTGCTTTTGGGTTGAGACCAGAAGCGTTTGAGGTGAGTGTGTGATCGTGGCTATGTATTAGCTTCGATTTGAGTATTTGTGTTTAATTATCTTGATTGGTTAAGGGTATGCGTTTGAGTTTTGTCATGAAAAGTTTTGGTTCAATTGGAGAGTTGTGACTGCTTTGAATTTGTTTCATTGCATTCACGTTTGAGTTTGAGGAACCGTTGCATTACATTAATCAAGCATGATATATCTCGCACTTTTGTATTTGATCGTTTCTGTACTAAGCCTAGTGAAACGGGATGACCACCTCACTAAGCAATTCTTTTGCTTATGCATTCAGACTTACGAATGCAGGTAATGATGATTGAGGAGCTCGCGGGACATGGTGGTGTTGTGGACGGATGGATGGTTATTTTGTTGTCGTTATTTTATTGCGTTTGAGATTGATTTATTTTAGATAAATTATTTGAGCATGATTTGAGTGATTTTGAGTGTTGAATATTGTTGAGAATATTTGAGAATAATGTGAGAATAATTTGAGGAATTATTTAAGTTGAGATTAATTGGAGTTTAATTAATTTAATTGTTTAAATAAATTATTTGGAGTTTTTGATCGAATTTGGAGTTAAGTAATTTTGAGAATTATCTGTAGGAACTGTTTAGAGTTTGTTGGTTTTTAATTAATCAATTGGTGTGGGTTTTAAAGTTAAATGGGTTAAGTCTTTCGCTTGTGTAGTAATCTGATTAGTAATTCGAAAAGTAACACATAGTAAAATTTTTTAAAAAACTTTGCGAAATGGGGGTGTTACAGTTTGGCATCAGAGCGCGGTCGACTCTAAGATTTTAGAAATTGTGGGAGATTTTGTTGATACTCTGATACCAGTTTGGTATCAGAGCATGCTTGATTCTAGGATTTGTAAGATATTTGAGTTATTTTATGAGTATTTGTGTAGTAAAACCATCCTCCCGACATCTAGTCTCGCGGTAAGTCTCATTTTTTTCAGTAAATTTGGCATAAAAATTTGTGATGTATGGTTTATGAAGCCGTTTGGCGTGGTTGTTGACTAAGTTCGTATGAACTTAGTGTTTTGATTGAGTTATTGCAGATAACTAAGTCGGTGCCGCAAAAGGAAAGCGGTAGTGCCTTATAGAAATATTGTGAAGTAATTGTGGGAGAAGGTGCTGTCATAGAAGGCAGAGGGTACATTTGTACAGGGTAGCTCGTATGTTGGTACATACGGCGAAGTCTAGTTGATAGACTATGGAATTGGAATGACAGTCTTGTGAAGTAATTGTGGGAGAAGGTGCTGTCATAGAAGGCAGAGGGTACATTTGTACAGGGTAGCTCGTATGTTGGTACATACGGCGAAGTCTAGTTGATAGACATGGAATTGGAATGACAGTCTAGCTGGCTGATTTGGTTGATGGCATGGCTGATGGACTGGTTACAGGTAATGAAGTGCCCATAGCTAATTTTTGGGGGTTCTTGAAAACGAAATCTTAGTGCCTTGTACGCCTTTATATGTGAATTCTATGGAGTTGGTGCTGATGGTAATGCCGAGAAAGGATGTTTGGATTGTTGGTAGATTGTTGGGTAGACGTTAAGATTCGTCAATGAGAGACGGACGATTGATAGGTGGGATCGTTAATGATCGATGAATTAACAATCATGTTAAGGAAATGATTGGGAAACGCAGATTCTAGAAGTGCTTGGAATCATCTTGGAGAAACTTGAGTTTTGAGATAACGGAGTATACTGACTTAGGAAAAGTTAAGGAAGTTTGATGTGTGTCAAGCATGGGCTGTTCTAGCGAGAACAAGATCATCGGGGATGATTAATCTATGTTATTGGGTATGACTATGAAATGAGTAGTCGATGAGTCTGAACCCCATGGTAGGAATGGATAAGGATGATGTTTTATTTTATGAGAAAGCTCATGAAAGTTGTTGAGCACTGGTTGACTTATGAATAACATCAGTCATGGAGATGACCGTGAATCATGATAGTAGAGAACCACGTCGATCATGGACAGGTCGTGAGTGGTAGATCACTTAGGATAACATTTTGGAAAAATGTTACCAAGAAGTGAAAAGTTCGTGTGCGTTGCTTTCGGTTCTTAGCATTCGAATGCATGTGTAGGGACCTTAAGCATGGGAGGGTGGATACCCATATGTTGTTTGACTTAAAGGCTTCACATTGTTTTGTAAGTCTGAATATGTTGGTAAGGGCGATTTCTGGAAAAAACCCCGGAACCACTGAGGAGAGTTTCTGGTGGTCAGCTTATGGAAGGTTTAGGCATAGTTAATATTGCATCCACTTGGTTAGTGGTGTAGACATGAGAGCTTATTTGGTTATATGTCCGGTGGAGACATGATGTGATCCTAGGAATGGATTGGCTCGATACAACTCTTGGGTTCAAGTGCAATGACGATGCTGTGAAACCAGACCAAAACGCAGAGTTGTGTGAGACAAGAAGCAACAAAGGTTTAAATGTGATGCGTGTGGCAAACCTCTCACTTGTGAAACCTGCAAAAAGCAGAGAGATAAATCAGCGATCGTATAGAGATGTTGTGCGTCGGGACAAAGCCACACAGGTGGCATTTCCTGAGTGTTGAACCCGGACCTGATATGCGTTTGGGTCATCACTACAAGAAAACAGTGTGTTTTTCCATGGAATTTTCGACGAACTCGAATTAGTGGGAAATTTTTGATGGGATTCTAACAACCGATGAAAAAATAGTCATCGAAAAACAGTTGGAATTTTCCGACAGACACAGACTGATTTCCGACCGGTATCTGTAGCTGTTGGAAGAGCCGTTTTAAATTTAGGGATCCATTGGAGATGAAGCGTCTCGGAGAAGCGTGCTCCAAATTAGCCCTAGGCATAATAACCGGACCCAAAAACCCGATCTGAACCCGATCCAAAAAACCCGAATCGCAATTGTAGAAATACCCGAACGGGTAATATTTTAAAGTATTTTAAAACCCGATCCGAACCCGAACCGAACCTGAAACCCGTGGATACCCAAAAATACCCGATATATAAATGTATATATATAAAAAAAAATATTTGATATATTGGGGTTTTGGGGTATTTTTGGATAGGTTTGGATAAAAATATCCAACGTTTTCGTTTTCTCCGGATATTTCGGTTATTTTTGGGTAATTCGGGTAGATTTGGGTTAAAACTAACCGATGTTTTAATTTTTTTCCGAGTATTTCGGATATTTTTGGGTAATTCTAGTAGATTTGGGTACATTTAGATAATAAATACCCGAACCTAAACTAGGAACCGAAAATTTTCGGATATTTATCAGATATCAATATTAAGTATATATCCGATCCGAACCCGCAAAGAACCGAACCGAACCCGACCCGATTTTTTTAAATACACGAATGGATCTTCAACCCTAAACCCGAAAACCCAAAACCCGAATGGATCCAATCCGAACCCGAACGGGACCCCGAACGCCCAGGGCTACTCCAAATCGACTAGCAAAACCATTATTAAAAAATCATAAAGAAGCGTCTCGGAGGTGAAGTTAAAACGGCATGCACCGTAATTTGTATATATATATATATTTTATGTATTTCCCCTAAGTGGTTATAGTGAATAACAGAACAATTCTTAAGTCATCAGACGACCAAGTCGTGCAAAATGAGTCTCTTAAACATAATGCAAAATAAAAAAAAGGCGAGCAAGTTGAAACTAAAACTAGCATATATATAGTTACATACTTACACGGTCCCGTTTACATCATCTCATACATTGAATCTTTTATTGAATCTTTCTTTTAAGTGATTTATATTTCTCTTATTGAATCTTTCTTGAGGGGTTTATTTTTCTACATATATTAAGCTTATATTAAGTAATCCTCACACACAGATATCACAGCACACACATTGAACATAGATAGTACAAACTATTGGGAGATCAAATTTATTACAAACTTATACTTACTCATGGCTTTTATTTCAGACATGATATATAGGACCAAACTGATTCTAGTCTTCTGAGGTGAAACGGGCACTTTCCAAAATGTTTTTCGCATTCTCGAAATCAAAGTGTCCACGTCTATGGACCTCTTTAATCTGCAACCACGAGTATATAGATGGTGTCATGGTGAATACAATAAACCAACTAGCGCATATATGATGAACAAGGTCGATCGTGACTGTAACCGAAGTCTAAGTGAAAATGTAGAACCTGATCATGAGGCAGATCTTTAAACTGTGGGAGAACCAGACGTTGAGTGAACTCAATGTATGAAGCTGGAATTGTTTCAGTTACTCCATCTGCAAATTCAACCGCAAGCCTTTCCGAGATCGATGACACTTGTACAGTAGGCCATCTTGACTCAGTGAAATATTTTAATTCACATTCATTCCAATTAAATAACGGATAAAGAATAGAACCATTCCAATGAATCACATGAGGGGAACAAGTAAATGAAACCTTTGAGAATTCCTCCTCCCTGTTGAGTTCGAATCCCTTTTCTTCAAGATACTCTTTGATGCATCTGATGTCGCTGAAACGGTGTTTGAATAGGTGTACCACTACAAGGAAACACAGCAAATTCCGACCAAAAATTCTGACCAACTTTGTGGTCGGAAATGTTTCGATCGGAATCCGACCAAATAGCGACGAATTTCCGACTCTTCACAATTTGGTCGGCAATTCGTCGGTAAAATTTTCGGTTTTCCGACCAACTTCATTTAGTTGGAAATATGTCGAAAACATTAGTCGGAAAATTCCTGACATTTTCCGACCAGATAAATATCGTTGCGAAATAGTCGGCAAATTGGTCAAAATTTAGTCGGAAATATGTTACTATTATTTTCGATAAAATTCCGACTACAACAAATATTATTTCCGACTAATTTTTCACTAAGTTAGTCGGATATTGGTCGGAAATAAATCATTAGTTTTTTTAAAGCTAATGTTTAATTTTTTAAAAAAAAACTGAAAATGGAGACATATAAACCGTTGTGTACAAAATTAGAAAAAAATAATTAAACAATTATAAATTAGAACAGTTTAAAAACCTGAAAAAATATTTTATTGGCAAATGAAGGTTGATAAACATTATTTATAAAATTTATAAATAAACATTATCTCTAAGAAATATAAACTTGCTTAGATATAATTAAGAAATCCAGCATATCAATATGACATATAAACTCTTCAATATATCAGAATAATTATATCGAAGAGTTTACATGATTATATTGATATGCTTGAATCTTAAAGTGAAGTTTATATTTGCAGACATTCCTAAACAAGGGAACGTCTTGATTTTCTGCTATTTGGTTATACAGAAAAACTTATCTGTGAACTGTGAGAAAATGTCCAATGAATTTATAGGAAAAAATCTGACGTTTTCGAGGAATTTCTGACCGATGATTTTCTGACTATTTTCCGACTACATTGGTCAGAATTTACTCGAAAATAAAAAGTTCCGACGAATTTTCGACCAATGTGGTTGGGATTTCCTCGCAAAATCCTGATTCATTTACATTTCGAAATGCGACAATAAATGTCATAATAGATCCGGTGTATACTATAGTTTGACTCTGCTTCCAACAAAATTCCGACTATATTGGTCGGACATTAGTCGGTAATATTTATTACCGACATAATTCCGACCAATTTAATTTAGTCGGATAATAGTTAGAAAATTCGTATTTATAGTTTTACGGTTTTATAATAAATATCATAATTAATGCATTTTTACATTAATTTGGTCGAATTACCGACTAAATTCCGAATAGATTAGTCGGAATTTAGTCAGAAAATATTGAATCTAAATTTGGGCGGAAAATTTTCAAATTCAAATATTTCCGACCAAATTCCGACCATTGAAAATTCTATTTATATATGCACTCTCCTATTGATTGTAAATTAAAATATAGAAAAACATATTACATAAACAAAAAATCTATTGCATCATGTCTCAATTTCTGATGGGTGATGATTCGAAAAAAGAGAAAGGTGAAGGTTCATATAATAGTGGTTCGCTAGTGCCGGGATCAGCAAGACCAAGTTTGGCTTACAGACCAGAAGTTCAATCACATTCATATTTACATACTCCGAAACTGTGAAGATGTCTTGCTGTTTGAGAAGTAAGCAAAAATATTAATAATAATTTTATTTATATATAAGTTTATTAATTTATTTTGTCTAATATACTACGTTTGGTTTCAGTATTTTTCTACAACAAGTGATAGAAGCATATCCAAATATGACGGAAGCACAAGTTGAAGATATGAAACAAAAGCATTTCGCGAGTTGGCTAAAATACTACGTAAGTTTATTATTAATTTTCATATTCAATTTATATATAATATATTATGATTCATTCATTGTATCCCTTATATATATATATAGATCGAATGTCGCGGAACAAGTGGAAGTGAAATTTTTCCAACATGGTTAGAAGAACTAGTCGGAGGTCCATTATCGAAAGCATTGTCCTCGCCAATGTATTGCACTCGCGATTATGTTTTCAAAAAATGACTCGGAATGGCAAACCAGAAGACAATAAACTACGGTGTCCTCGTTCGTGCAGAACCGTTGGAGTATTTTGGAGAAATTACTGATATTTTAGAAATTCAGTATCCTGGCATTATTAATCTGAAGTGTATACAACATTATCTATTACTGACGTAAATTACTCTTGAAATTATAAATAATGAATTAAACAATATAAAAAAAACTCATAGTTTTTACAGCGTTGGGTCCACAACCAGGTGGCCAGTCTCTAACTACTCTAACATTTTTGGGTTTGTAATTTAACGGTGTTTTTTTAGACATTCGATGAAAATAATTTTTTTTCCGAGATTTGAGATATGTTTTCTATTTTTGATTTTTTGGTTTGTGAATTATGAAGATGGAGGAGTTGCTTTTCTAGGAAAACTAGTACTCGATTTTTCGTCGGAGTTTGGTCTCCTTTATTTGGGACTTATTTCCGACTATAATACTCGGACATTAGTCGGAAATCAAAAACATTCCGATTATTTTCCGACCATAGTAGTCGGAAAGAGGTCGGGATTTACAATGGTCGGGTTTTAGTCATAATATAGTCTAAATAACTAGGTCTGTTCTAGTTAATTTGTAAACCGTCTTTAGCAAATCAAGCAAAGTATGGTTTCCGACTAAATTCCGACTGCCATGGTGGGAATTTAGTCGGAAACGTTTTGATTTTCCGACTAAAGTATGACACAAATGGTCGGAATTTAGTTAGAAATCGATTTAAATTCCGATCAACTTCCGACCACAGTAGTCGGAACTCGGTCAGGAATAGTAATGATCGGATTTTAATTGAAGATCAAAACAATTTTCAAGACATTCTTTCCGACCGCATTCCGACAATTTTCCATATAAATGCACGCCTCATCTTCACAATTCTCATTTTGTCAAATATTTGATAAAAAAAGCTCTCTCAGCCGCCGAAAAAAGGTACATTTTTTTTTTAAATGTTATAGACTGTGAATGTTTGATAATATATTATAGAAATTTTCAAATTAGTTAGAAATAAGTTAATAAGGATGCATGGATCAATATCAATAAGAAAATATGGATGGATCAAATAAGTTTAATTTTTACTGATATTTTAATTATTTAATTTTAATGTCAATATTTCTATGGTGATTGAGGTGATGGATGGAACATGGAGTAGGTACGCGTCCCGTTCAGGGAATGTCCAATTTGGACCAAGTTCGGGATCAGAAACACAACCCCTAAGCCAGTATCCTTCCGGAACTGAAATTCCGGATACATATGTGCCACCACCACCACCTCCTGAACCCGATTCACCGCCTCCGCCCTTTCAAAGAATTTCGCTTGATGACTTGCTACACGCTCTGGGTCGGCAACATCTGTAAAAGCTTGATCCTTCCCGAATGGAAGATGGATCCATTTGGTAAGAAATTAATATATTTAATTATATAAAATTAATACTTCTTAAATTAAATTAGAATAATTGATACAGGTGATATAGGTCAATTCCTTACTAGACCAAAGATTTCGTTGTAGTATAGTAAGGTGTCAATCCATAAGGGTGAAGATATTAACCAAAAAGGATGAGATCAAATCATTCAAGTCAAGCCAAGCAAGAGCGTATAGGACTCTAACACCCTAGACAGAAACTAAAAATGGAAACTAAACAGATACTGTATAGGACTAACAAGAGCAAGGCAATACAGAAACAGTGTATAGGGCTAGACGAGAATTCAATCAATGCAAGAGAAGTTCCTAAGGATGGGGTAATCGAACCAGTGTATCCTCTTAGCCTACCCAGGTGGTCTAACAAAACTCAATCAAGCTATTCCCTAGACATCAAACATCAAAACCAGTTAAGTCCACTCCCGTGATAAGTAACCTCAAGCTAGACCAGTTCTAGACCCAATCCCTTGGCGAAATCTACCCTAGCAGGCATTAAGAAACAGTTCAATATTGTCAATAAACACCCTAGACAACTAATCTCTTAGGCTAGGTATGCAAATCTCTAACATCAGTTCATTCAAGCATTTTATCAAACACCTTCTGGGTGGAAAAACACATAAGTTCTAATCTCAATTGATCAGAGAGCAATTAGCATTAAGAACACTGATTTAGAAGAGAATTTAAACAATCAACTCTTAAACCACCTAGGAGACTAAGACTCCACAGTAATCTAACCCATCCTCAAGAACCCTAATGACTACTCAGAAAACATTAAGAACAACATAATCACAAACCCAGAAATAATAAAAACTTGCATAGATGATAGAGATAGATAGAGAAATGATAGAACAAAAGAAATCAACTGAAAATAACCAGTAGAAATCAAACTACAAAGTCTGGAAATCAAGAACAATGAAGAACAAAAGGGAAACTAGAAAATTAAGCATAAAACAAAACTTAGAAAAAAACTTAGAAGTCTTAATCCCACATTGGGTATTTATACTAAGTCTTAAAAACCCTAAAACGTCATGGGTAAAATAGTAAAAACGCGCAAGGTAAGGTCTAACTCGACCCTGTGGAGGTCGAGTGCTGTGCTCGAGCTGATGAGATCAAGATTGCATTTTTGTGTGTTGAGCTCGAGCCTCCTACTCGACCCTATGGGCTCGAGTCAGGTTTGAAATTTCCAAGACTCCTCTTTTATGTTGGGCTCGATCATGCAGCTCGAGCATGGGTACTCGAGCTCGGCCAAAAATCTTCAAGACGCCACCTTTTGTCTCTGCTTGATCATACAGCTCGAGCATGGGTGCTAGAGCTGAGTTTCTGCTCCATTTCCTGCATGGACTCGATCACGTCTGCTCTAGCATAGGTGCTCGAGTCTGTTGTAGCATCCAGGTCGAGTGGTATGCTCAAGACAGCTTCGGGCCTAACTTCTCCAAAATCACCTGAAAGTACCTGTAACAAGCCAAATATGCAGGATGTATGCAAACCTAATGCAAAACACTCTAAGTATGCAAAACTAGGAATAAATGACAAGAACAGGGTGAATAACATGTCTAAATGAATGAATAATGCAAGCTAAAACCATATAAAATGCAGACATATCAACTCCCCCAAACTTAGTTTTTGCTTGCCCTCAAGCAAACAGAAGAATAAAAATGGAGAAGCGGTTTGAAAGTGGAGATTCAGAACCAAAACTTGCAGATATAACCGATGATCTCAATGTCCAAGTTACCAATTCTAGAATGCAGAGTTAATGAACTCTACTTAAAAACATTAGCCATACTCTTCACAGCACAAGTTCAATCAAATCTCAACCTAGACATGCATTCAAATCTATCATTCCCCTTAACATTCATTTAAACAGAAACCATGAATTAAGCTATGCACATTCAATGAACTCATTTGGCTAAGGGTAAGGTCAAGAGACAAAGGTTGTGCCTTCAGTATGGTTTTATCATTTCAGAACAAGGATCTCTAAATGAGAAGGAATGAGCTTTAGTAGAATGCTAAAGGTAAGAACCAACCTATGCATACAAGAATAGACTCTCATCTACCCAGTCCTACACAAGTGTTCTTAACCTTCAAGTCTAAACCCAGAAAGTCATCCTAACTCTACCCTTGACCCTTAGGCTTCCCTTTTTGATTTCTTGGATCAGTCATCTTTTCTTTTTGTTTTTAGTTCTAGGAGAGGTTATACAAATACTTCTAGCGGATTGGGGTTTTTCTCATGATTTTTCATGACCAGCTTGGGCATTTTTCATGTTTTTAAGACTTTAAGCTTTTTGCCCTTTCTATTCTTATACTCAGCACAGCCCCATATCCTTTACTAGATGAACACACTTCTAGATCATTCCTCTCCTAAGAACTCTTAACCTTTTTCTTTCATCTTTCTCCAAGTTTTTTTTTTTTTTTTTCAGAACCAAACCCAATACCCAATGATCAAGATCCCATCTAGTCCTATCTGATTCGAAAATTGCAAACCAGAATTACATGAGATTCTATCCTTGTCGGCTCAAACCTAACACTTTCTACCAAGCTCATTCAGAAATAGGCCTTACACACACAACAGAGTAATATCATGGTTTGAAAGAAGGCTAGGCTAAGGGTATGGTGAAACTGTTCTAATGATGAGAACAGCTACTTGGATTAGCAAAGAGTGGTATAAACAGATGAAGAAAATCCAAGTATGTATATGGTATCCATGAGTTCAAATTCAATGCATAGACATGATAATTATAAGTCAAATTCAGGTTCAAATAGATGGGGAATGACAGAAAATCACAGCAAGCTTCAGTAAAGACTTAATCTAGTTGTGCATTCAAAGCATGGTTCAGTCTTACTTCAAGCTCAATAACAAGGCATTAAACAACTAGAAACTAGGGCATTGAAATCATACAGTTGAATCAGCAAGTTTACAAGGTTTAAATCATCATCATCCCCTATGCATATGAAACAGCCCTATATGAAACAATCTAGACTCAATCCTAATATGAAGATGCAATACTACATGAACACTCTGTTTCAAATTTTTTTTTAATTTTTTTGTTTTTTTCTATGCCATAGATGAAGACTCAAGGATGCACAAAATCAAAATAAGAACAGAGAAAACACATCAAACAAATCTTAACCTTTCCCCCCAAACTTAAATCACACAGTCCCTTGTGTGATAAAAATTTGGGAAGAAAGATTAAGAATCAACAAAAAACATGAAAATAATGCAGCTAATATATACAAGAATGGATGGAACAGGTACCTCAAGGCTTGGAGAAGAAGCAGGAAATCGAGTTCTCGTCTTGAGCATGGGGGCTCGAGCTGGTGGCTCGAGTCAGACGAGTGCAGGTGTCTGGCTCGATCTCAGGGCTCGAGTTGGGTGCTCGAGTCAAGCCATTCCTGTGCGTTTTTTGCCTCCTTTTCATGATTCACCTCTCATACTTTCCTGAAATCACACAATCAAGACAAAATCAAACAGCTTAGCACACTTATTTGACGTTTTAAAAACTAAAACAAAGAAATATGTACAGAGATAGACATGGGACTTCCTCCCAAGTGAGCTTGTTTAAAGTCTCTAAGCTTGACTTCACCGCCTTATGAGGTCTAGGGTGGTTCACGGAGGGGAACTGAGGTCTCCTCTGTAATGATCTGACCAAGTATGAATGGTTTGACCCCTTGCTCATTCATTGTACTCTCAGCTCTATCCTTTTATACCAGAGATTTCTCTTTCTTGTCATAGTAGCCATCATCTTTGATAGTCATTGTGCCACATAGCTCATTAGGAGAAGCTTTTAGTGGGTAATAGGCCTTGTCATCCACATTCATAAGAGCTACCCTTTGGTTCTTGAAGTCTATGTTTGCACCAGTAGTGTTGAGGAAGGGAGTTCCAAGGAGGAGTGGGAGCTTGTTGGCCTTCTTCATTTCCATAATAACGAAGTCCGTTGGGACTAGACAATCCCCAACTTTAACTGGGTAATCTTCCAGAAGACCAAGTGGCTTTCGTGAATGAGCGTCTCCAAAAGTGATGGGCGATGGGTGATAAGTAAGGTGTCTTATCCCTAGATTTTCTAGCATCTCACGGGACATGACGTTCACACTTGAACCGGAGTCGCATAGAGCATCCTCAATTGCCAAATCACCAAGAAGGCAGGTTATGGAGAACATACCAGGATTGCCAAGCTTGGGGAGAGACTTAGGCTCAATCTTTGTCGTGCTTGGTGAATCAACGCAATCGACACTACCCTTGTTTGCAACCATGGTTACGTCCTTATCCTTCTTGAATCTTTTTGGGAATGGAAGTTTAGGTTTGTAAGGAGGGGGAACAGAGGGTTGTTTCTTTTTCTCTGAAATCACAGTTTTAGGTGCAGGAGGTAGGCTGTCTTGACCCTTCTGGTCGAGCTGTGGGTTCGAGTTGGACGTCCTGGGGGTCTCAGCTCGAGTAGGTGGCTCGAGTTGGGGTGCTCCAGCAGGCGTAAAACTCTTGTCTTGGTCGTTTTTGGAAACCAAATCCTCCCCATCTTGATCCTCACTGTCCGCAGTGACTGGAACTGATCCTTCCCGTGCAGGTAACTTTCTTCCACTCCTCAAAGCGATTGTAGTGGTGTTAGCATCGGAACCATAAAGAAAAGCCTCAATTTCTCTAACATCCGCTTCATGATCAGCAATAGGACTTGATTCCATTGAAAAAATGGCATTGCAATACTCCTTGGGGTTCTGAATTGCTTTTCCTGGAAGTTGTCCAATAGGTGTTGTGGAGGAAGTAGATGCAGTGGTGTTCTCCAAGCATTTGATTCTGGAGTTCAGTGACTCGATCTTGTTGTTGAGATCAGTATATGTGAAGTCAATCTGTGTTTTGACTTCACCCAACTTCTTAGCCAAGTCCAAGGCACCAGCCGCCTGTCCTTGTAGGATTTGTTGCAGCAGGGTCATCTGTTGATTTTGAGCATGAGAAGGCTGAGCGTGGGGAAGTGTAAAACCAGGTGGTGGATGGCTGCTCTGGTAGTGCTGCTGAGGTACAAAATTCTGATGTTGATTGTAAGCAGCAAAAGGCTTGGACTGATGCAGCTATTGCGGAGGCGGGTAGACTTGATCCTGAGGGTTAGCAACGTTGGGGCTCCTGGAAGAGAGGTTTGGGTTGTTCGTGTAGTTGATGAAACCTTTGTTGTAGCCGCCTTGATTCTGAACATAGCTGACCTCTTCAATACCATCATTGTCCCCATCTTGAACCTGAAACACAGTATCCTCAGAAGCAAGGTGAACCTGTTTCTTCTGCTGGAGCAGTTGATCCAATTTTGCAGTCAAGGCCTTGATGGCCCTAGTCGGATCATCTGTAGCAATACTTGGCCGGACACTCATATCATACTCAGCAGTGTAATTACCATCAGATTGTGCGAGGTTCTCCACAAGTGCCCAGCCCGCATCAACATCTTGGTTGAGGAAGTTACCGTTACTGGCAGTATCGAGAAGCATGCGGACCTTTGGGAGAACGCCTCTGTAGAGAGTTCTAAGGAGTGACTCATTAATGAAACCGTGATGAGGGCATTGAGTAGTGTATCCCTTGAAGCGATCCCAGCATTCACAGAAACTCTCACCATCTTTCTGAGTGAATCCAGAAATTTCATTCCTCAAGCGCGCTGTCCTGGCATTGGAGAAGAACTTGGCCAGGAAGGCTTTCTTGCAGTCATCCCAGGAAGTGATGGATCCATGGGGTAGAGTCTTTTCCCAGTGATGGGCTCTGTCACCAAGAGAGAAGGGAAATAGCCTTAGCTTAAAACCATCTTCACTGACCCCATTGATCTTGGTAAGGCTGCAGAGCCTATCAAACTCATCTAGATGATCAAGAGGGTCCTCCATAGGCAGTCCATGAAACTTGTTGTTCTGCACCATAGCGATCAAGCTGCTCTTGATCTGAAAATTGTTGTTCTGGACCGTAGGAGGGACAATCCCTTGTCTATTGGTATGAGTATTAGGAGCGTCGCCTGCACCTATCAGACGGGGTCTTCGCTGATGAGGCACATGTTCAGGCTGTGGTGGTGGAATAGGATCAGCCATATTTATTTGATCGTGGAGATCTTTGTTGAGAAGTTCACTCGGCTCGCTCAACTGTTGCGGTAACCTGTGAATATTATCAATGTAGCGGATGAGGTTCTGACTGCCTTGAGATCTTGTTTGCATGCAGGGGGGTACAGGACTCGATGGTAGACTCGAGCGGACGTGTGCGAGATAGGCAGACTCGAGCTGCAAGGGTCGAGTAGGTACACTCCAGCAGACGTAGGCGAGATAGGCAGACTCGATCTGCTAGGCTTGAGCAGGTAGACTCGAGTCAAGAAACGTCCTGTAAACCAAAGACAGAAAATGAAAATCAAAGTGAGTAACAGAGTGTATAGAAGAGAACTTGATCTAGAACGATTTGAAATTCTAAATGTAACAAACAACACCCAAATGGCAACGGCGCCAAATTGATATAGGTCAATTCCTTACTAGACCAAAGATTTCGTTGTAGTATAGTAAGGTGTCAATCCATAAGGGTGAAGATATTAACCAAAAAGGATGAGATCAAATCATTCAAGTCAAGCCAAGCAAGAGCGTATAGGACTCTAACACCCTAGACAGAAACTAAAAATGGAAACTAAACAGATACTGTATAGGACTAACAAGAGCAAGGCAATACAGAAACAGTGTATAGGGCTAGACGAGAATTCAATCAATGCAAGAGAAGTTCCTAAGGATGGGGTAATCGAACCAGTGTATCCTCTTAGCCTACCCAGGTGGTCTAACAAAACTCAATCAAGCTATTCCCTAGACATCAAACATCAAAACCAGTTAAGTCCACTCCCGTGATAAGTAACCTCAAGCTAGACCAGTTCCAGATCCAATCCCTTGGCGAAATCTACCCTAGCAGGCATTAAGAAACAGTTCAATATTGTCAATAAACACCCTAGACAACTAATCTCTTAGGCTAGGTATGCAAATCTCTAACATCAGTTCATTCAAGCATTTTATCAAACACCTTCTGGGTGGAAAAACACCTAAGTTCTAATCTCAATTGATCAGAGAGAAATTAGCATTAAGAACACTGATTTAGAAGGGAATTTAAACAATCAACTCTTAAACCACCTAGGAGACTAAGACTCCACACTAATCTAACCCATCCTCAAGAACCCTAATGACTACTCAGAAAACATTAAGAACAACATAATCACAAACCCAGAAATAATAAAAACTTGCATAGATGATAGAGATAGATAGAGAAATGATAGAACAAAAGAAATCAACTGAAAATAACCAGTAGAAATCAAACTACAAAGTCTGGAAATCAAGAACAATGAAGAACAAAAGGAAAACTAGAAAATTAAGCATAAAACAAAACTTAGAAAAAAACTTAGAAGTCTTAATCCCACATTGGGTATTTATACTAAGTCTTAAAAACCCTAAAACGTCATGGGTAAAATAGTAAAAACGCGCAAGGTAAGGTCTAACTCGACCCTGTGGAGGTCGAGTGCTGTGCTCGAGCTGATGAGATCAAGATTGCATTTTTGTGTGTTGAGCTCGAGCCTCCTACTCGACCCTATGGGCTCGAGTCAGGCTTGAAATTTCCAAGACTCCTCTTTTATGTTGGGCTCGATCATGCAGCTCGAGCATGGGTACTCGAGCTCGGCCAGAAATCTTCAAGACGCCACCTTTTGTCTCTGCTTGATCATACAGCTCGAGCATGGGTGCTAGAGCTGAGTTTCTGCTCCATTTCCTGCATGGACTCGATCACGTCTGCTCTAGCATAGGTGCTCGAGTCTGTTGTAGCATCCAGGTCGAGTGGTATGCTCAAGACAGCTTCAGTCAAACACATCTGCTGGGGCATCCAGGTCGAGTGGTATGCTCAAGACAGCTTCGGGCCTAACTTCTCCAAAATCACCTGAAAGTACCTGTAACAAGCCAAATATGCAGGATGTATGCAAACCTAATGCAAAACACTCTAAGTATGCAAAACTAGGAATAAATGACAAGAACAGGGTGAATAACATGTCTAAATGAATGAATAATGCAAGCTAAAACCATATAAAATGCAGACATATCAACAGGTACAAAATCACACTTGGCATTACAAAGTCCGTGAAGAATATAATGCGGTCGAATTTTCGTGAACCTGCACCTAATTGGTCTTCCCTCTCGTCAGACATAAAGGAACGTTGGTTCAAAGCTTTTGCGGTAATTTCTACAATTATAAATTTATATATATTTTAATTAATTAAAATTTTAATATTATAACTAATAATTTTAATTGTAGCAAAAATATAAATTGGACTTAGGCCTTAACCAAAAAGTCAGAGATTGCTTTGAAGAGATTTGTCAAACACGATTGAAGGATGATGCATACGAGTGGAAGAAGAGGTGGGCTAAGGACAAGGATAAACCAAAGTGGATGCGGAAAAAGTTTGGAATGGCCTTATAGCGCATTGGGAAGACGAGGCCCACAAAAACTGTAGCCAAATCAACTCCAAAAACCGAAAGAGTGAACGTGGAGGTTATGGAATGGCAAAGCATACATGTGGGGCTACACCATATGTTCGTAAACGCGAGCAAATGGTAATATAATATTTGTAAGGTTATTTACATTACAAATTATATTATTAATGTTATATTAATTGTTTATTTTTATTAGCGTAATCCCGATACAGGTGAGTACCCAGATATGCTGACGCTAATGGAGGAAACTCATCGGCGAAAAGACGGGACATATGTCGACAAAAAAGCGGAGGAGATTGCTCGAAAATGCCGGGAATTGGAAGAAGAGCGGTTGACTCAAATGAGTCAATGGGAAGACACTCCTGCTGACTACGAGCTTACACAAGCGGATAAAGACGAGATATTCAACTCGGTAAATAATGACTAAACTATTTATTATGTTATTAATTTCAGATTTGATCTAATTTACTTAATTAATACAATTATTTATTTTTCAAATTTTCAGCAAGTTGAAATCAAGAAAGGACGCAGGTTTGGATACGACTCAATTCCGTATGACAAAGGCATGGTGAGCCAAGGCTCTTCTGGAACAAAATTTCATGAGATGCAGCAAACTTTGCAGGAAACTCAAGAGAAGCTTAAGATGACAACTGAAGAGCTTCAGACGGTGAAAGAGCAATGTCGCGATGTTGCCTTCTGGACCCAAATGATGGAAAATCAATTTCCCAATGTCATCCCACCGTCGCGCCAAACCGGCTCTGGTCCGAGCACTTCTAATCAACCTTCCGATATTTCTCCCAGCGATTACGATATTGTTCTTTAGTTTTCATTTTATAAAAATTTGAACATTTATATTTGTAGTTTTTAAAAACATTTATGTTTTATGGATTTTAGTATTAAAATAAGTTTTAAATTCGATTTTGATTAATTTTTAAATTTTTTAAAATTAGGTTTTTTTTTTTAATTTTTAAATTAAAAATATTAGAAAATATAACCGACTGTCTTCCGACCAAGTTGGTTTGCATAGTCGAAAATTAGTCGGGAAGTGTTTCCGACTATTTTCCGACTTCCGCCATATGCAGGGACCCTTCGCCGGGATCTGGCTGGAAAAATATCCGAATATTTTTCGACTCATTCCCGACCAATCTTTTAGTCGGAAAATGTCGTCGGACTATAGTCAGATACGTTCCGACAAAATTCCGACTACCATTTCCGACCATTTTTCTGACTACCCTATTCCTCGGAAAATGTCCTACCAATTTCCGACCAAACACGATTTCCGACCAACTATTTTCGGTCGGAATGTAGTCGGAAAACAGGTTTTCCGACCAGATTCTGACGAATATGTCGGTCGGAATTAGTCCTGTTTTCTTGTAGTGTATATAAAATGCAAGATGGTTCATTTTGTAACCGTGGATAAGTACCCATGCCCCAAATTCGCTTTCTCTGCAGCGTTCACAACAGTTAGCTCTGATTTATCAACAAATGCATTACCAAAAGATATATGATTAAAGAGTTATATATGTATACTTGGCAAGTTGCTTGAAGTCTGTCCATGTAGGCTTCTCCCAAATTAAAGACCCCAAAGCACTTGAAAGAATGGCTTGCTTACCACCTTTTGGTTTTAAATACTTCTTTATTATCTCCTGAGTAACCATTAAATAGGAGTTAGAACCAACAAAGATAAAAATAGATATTTTAAGACGTAAACACAACATTAATATGTTAATGATCATTCACACCTGTGATTCAGAACTTAGTTCGTCCACAAGAAGCTCAGATATAACAAGTCGTGGCAAAGGGCCGTTTCCTAGGCCGTGACCATCATCGGGGACGTGAACATCCGGAGGAGAAAACGAGAGAACTCGTAGTTTCTTCGTTGGAAAATCAAGTCCATCTCCAATTTTGTATCCATAATCCATGAAAAAACTCGACAAGGAATCTATTCCGTAACCCTCGACCTACCCCGCACAAAAACATTTAGTTGACACAATTAGTCGAGTGAATCTCACGTACCTTTCTTTTGTTTACTATTTCATCCATTTTGCCATAAATGATGTGTTAGACATATATATATATATATTTTTTTGTCAACAGTTTTAACTAAATTTAAAACGGTTTGGAAAGCCAAACCGGAGGATCAGAGTTTACATAACTCATCTCATATGATAGTACTCTAGCACTTACCACTAAGTTATCTGCTTAAACATTAGAACGACATAAATTTTTGACAATTTTACTCCTCACTAAGCATGACTTTTCCATAATTTACTATTTTTATATGGACATTTAATTAATATACGAAGAATTTTTTTACGTTTAGATCTTTGAGATTTAAATATTATAAAAATTATTTTTCCATATCATGTTAATTATCTATGCAGACACCTATTTATCCAATGTTTTTTTCCGTCATATAAGCATGAGAAATATTCTCTTGGATTTAAAATAAACATATTTTCATTTTTTTTCTAAATCATGGTCGATAACCATTTAAAACTTTTTTTAAAAAATAACAAACTTATTAAGCAGTAGCTGATTTTTTTTCATGTTTATGGAAAATGTATTATTGTTTAATTCATTCTAGAAGATACCATATGAATGTATTTTTAAAGGAGAATTTTTTAAAATAACACTTTCAATTTCATCGAAGGAGTAAAATTGGAAATAATCAGAAATTTTTTACACTATTTGATAGCAATAGCCAATAAGTTATACTATTGCCATTTATTTAATTTCAATCCCCCCATTGTCGTCTGCCTAATTTACTCTTTTCAAATGACTCTCCTTTATAAACTTTCTATGCATATTTTGATTTTATTTCTTTATATATCTCTTTTTTTTTGCAAGTTTATTATATATACTACAAGTTTCAAAATTAACAAATGTAGAAGATAAATAAAACAGAGGAAGTATATTATCGTTGTCAAACTAATCTACAGGTACTAATACTGCTTGATTCGTACGTTGTACATTTGTGAAAATATCATAATCAAAAATCCACAAATTTTCACCAGAGTAATATTTGTTACCTTAAATGTCTGGAAAGTGAAGTGGTCGTAGCAGACCTTCTCGTTGTCCACCGACTGGGAAAGTTCCCATATGGTCTTCGCGGTTGGGTTCTTCTTCAGGTATGTCTTGAGTATATTCTCAAACACATTCCGAAGAAATGCTTCACTTCCACCCTATCACATCGAAATAATGTATTCTCGTAATAGTACTTCTTTTTTCTTCTCCCTTCGAATAATTCCAAAATTAGAGAGAACCTTGAACGATGAAGTGTGAGGCAAGTCGAGGGAACCCATGTAGAAAGATCTTTGAGTTGTGTCTGCGGCACTGAGCCTTGCTTGGTTGTTCGTATTTATTCTTGAAATTAAAGACGAATTAGGAGTCAATATTATTTATTTAGTTTATATTTTTGGTTACCAATAATATATAGATAAAATCTAAGTGTTCGGTTAACGAACCGGACGTCACTACCGACGTACATTCCAATATTATTGCTCTCAACATGGTTCTATATAAGGGATGGGCGGTAAGGACTAAAATAGTATAAAATCATGCAACAAAACAAATCTCTTTATCTGATTCTGCATGTCTTGCATTTATTTATCAATAGATATTTTATTAAAAAATGAACCACGAGATTTTATTGTTTCCGCACAATCCAATGTTTAAGCCAAATGGACCAACAAAACCATCATCAAAAATGCTGAAAAATCGTTTCAGAAGGATCAAAAGAAAAGTGAGCAGAAACACTCGTGGAAACAATATATCGCTTGAAGGATCCAATTTGAACCCATCGGCCAGATATGTAAACCCAAAAGAGATAAAATATATAAAACTCTCTTATCTTCAATTTCAAGGGGGTGGGGGGGTTTCAAAGATCTCTCTAATTCTAAGCATTCATTGTGCTTTTGTTAAGCATAAAATCGCCTAAAACTTGACTCTCGAGTTCTCGGATCGCGTCACTCGGTTAAGCTCTTTTAAATATATCATCCAAAAATATCAGATTATAAATCACGAGGAAGAGGAGATTATTATTATGGAAGTTATTAAGTTAAATATTTCTTATATGTTACATATCATGAGGAGGAGGAGATTATTATTCTATATATGTGAATCACATAATATGATTAAGCTTATAAGTAATAGTCACTCCACACGTTTTATTGGAGAGTAACACACAGATATTATATTACGCACACGCATCGAACATAGTACTTCTGCAGAAATTCATATTAATTATTATGTTTTTGTTTTTAGACAGGATTGGACCAAACTGATATTTGACATTTGCGTTGAAACGGGTGCTTTCCAAAATGTTGTCCGCGTTATTGAGTGCAAAGTCTTCACGTCTATGGAACTCTTTAATCTGCAACCAAAGGGCGATATATAGATCGTGAACATAATGGACCGATTAACTTGTATATGATGATAAAAAGGTAGAGACTGCATCCAAGCAAATATGATTTAGAAAATATATTATGATTGTATTCAATATTTAAATACATTATCCTATATGTATGTAAATATTTATAACTACACAAAACTTTTTTTTTTTTGTTAGTTTATAACTAAACTAAACAAATTGTTAGTTTGTTTTGTTACGACCTTGTGCATTAGCAATTCCTCCTATATAAACAGTCCTAGAACTAGGATCTATATAGCGTACCTGGTCATAAGGCAAATCTTTGAACTCTGGCAACGAGACGGTCAGTGAATTCAATGTATGATGCAGGGACCAATTTGGTTACACCGTCTGCAAATTCTACTGGAAGCTTCTCTGAAATCGACGACACTTGTAGCAGTAGCCCATCAGTACTCACTGAAATCAATCAACAATCTTATCAATAGTGAAAGTGTGAAGTTTTATGAGCTTCTAACTCAAAAATAGTTGATTGGTTCATGTTTATTATATCACATTTTAAGTATTTCATATCTTTTATATCTTACTTTTTAAGTATTTTCCAACTTTCGGTATAGAATACTAACACGCTTTCTCGAAATGATGACTCTTACTATTCCATCTCAAACTGAAGCTCATTTTAGGACTTCTAATAAACCTTACATGGAATATCTTACTTGTGGCAACAAACACGGATACCATGTTAAATTTAATAGGTTTCTACCTTAAACTAACTGACGATAAATAGATAGGTTCATGTTCCTTACATATTATTTTAAATCCCTTCTAACTACTATAGTGTGAAATCCTAACCAATCAACAGAGATCTTGTGACATATATGGGTATGGTACCTTTGAGAATTCCTCCGTCCTGGTTGAGATCAAATCCATTTTCCTCTAGAAATTGTATGATGCATCATGTCACTGAAACGGTGTTTAAGTCGATGAACAGCAAATGCGAGATGGTTCATTGTGTAGCCATTGATAAACGCCCAAGCCGCCAATTCGTTTTCTCTTCAGCGTTCACAACAGTTAAGTAAGTTAGCTTTAATTAATCATCAATATGTATTCATTAATTAAAAACGTATGATTTAAAGAATGTATAATGTATACTCGGCAATTTGCTTGAACTCGCTCCATGTTGGCTTCTCCCATATTAAAGACCCAAGAATACTTGAAAGAAGGGCTTGCTTACCACCTGCTGGCTTCAGATATTTTTTTTATTATTTCCTAACAAACATTCATTAATTATTTTTACTTTTTTTTTTTTCCATCTTGCATCCTTCTATAAGAGACATCATTTGAAAGTTACAATGCAAAGCAAAGAGACGAATATGCTAAAAGAAGATACAAGTAGTAGAACTAGAAACTCAGGTAAAGCAATAAAAGATCTCGTGGAACCATTCATTAATTTTAGAACCAACGAAGAGATATCAAATATGTTTAAAAGTCATAATAACTTTAAAATATCATATTTTTGTGATCATTAATACCTGTGATTCAGGGGTTAGTTCGTCCACAAGAATCTCACCCATAACAAGTCGGGGTAAGGGTCCGTTGCCTAGGCCGTGGCCATCATCGGGGACTTTAACATCAGGAGGAGAAAACCAGAGGCCGGCCTCCTAGATTCTTCTTTGGAAAATCAAGGCCACCTCCTATTTTATATCCGTAATCCATGAAGAAAGTTGACAAAGAGTTTATTCCATAATCTTCGACCTATCCATACAAAGAAAAAACATAAAAAGGAACCCAATTCACGAAATTTGTTTTTGTTTATAATTGGAAAAGTTCCATAAAAACATAAAAACTATTTATCTATTTCCGTAAAAATATATGAATGAATTCTATACAAAAGAATTCTCTTTGCTCTTTGTGGGGTCAGATTTACAGGTATTAATTAATCTTTTTCATTCAGGTGACTTATTATTTTCTCTATTATTCAACCTAATGTTAACATGTTGGCGTATGTTTTGGATAAGTTAACCTCGCTTTTGGTTGTCCCTATAATCGGTTGAAAGTTCATTTTTCATAAAAAGGTTACTATGTTGACTCCCAAAAATTACAAATATTTTGATTCTTTTGGTGTCAGTAATATGCATTAAGTGGATTTGAATCCATATAATAAAACAATAAAGATCCTAGCAGAAACCAGTAAATTAGTACATGTTTTTGTAAAATAGGTTTTGATTAATATAGTAAATATTGTGGTTTCATACTTTCATTCTATAATAATACATAAATGTAAACGCAAACTCAAAAGGAAAAAAAAAAAAAATCGAAGGCCAGATCCTATGTGACAGTGGATTCCGAAAAGTCGAGAGAATACCTTAAGTGTCGTAAAAGTGAAGTGGTCGTAACAAATCTTCTCTTTGTCCAACGACTGAATTAGCTCCCATATCCTTTCCGTTGTCGGGTTCTTCCTCAAATACGTTTTCAATATATTCTCAAACACATTTCGAAGAAATGTTTCACTTCCTCCCTATTACATCGAGATTATGTATTGTCACGACAATACTCTTTCAATTTTATAGAAATCAAGTTTTAGAGAAAGAACCTTGAAAGATGAAGTGTGAGCCAAGTCCAGAGAATCCATGTGGGAAGATCCTTGAGGTGTTTATGAGAAACGCAGTTTTGCGTAACTGTTCTTATTTATTTAGGCAATTCGTACATAAAGTATTCAGGGAGTTACGTTGTCCACCACTACGATTTCGACAAGATAAATATATTTTAATGGGCAGGCCGGATTAAATTATGTAGAATCATTCAAGGAATCCTCTTTATCAGATTATATGCTCTTCTTTTACTTATTTATTGGAAAAAAAAAATTCAAATATTTTGCACGAGATAAATATATTATTAGACAGGTTGAGATTAACTATATAAAATCATTCAACGAATCTTTTTCTTATCAGATAATGCACTTCTTTGATTTATTTATTAACACTGTAAACATGATACACAAGATTTTGTCTTTACCTAACTCTGTGTTTCTAGTCTCTTTGTAGAGACATAAACACAATTGTCCAAGCTAGTCCAGAGACTTTGGTTATTCGGTTCGGTTTTTTCGGTTTTTGAAAATAGTAACCATTTGAAACCGAATGAGAATTCGGTTCAGTTTCAGTTTTGGTTCGGTTCGGTTCGGATTTTGGAATCAGAAATACCGGAAATACCCAAAAATAACAAAAAATACCCAAAAATACCTAAAAATATCCGAAAATACCTGAAAATATCCAAAATACCCAGATTTTTCGGTTCCATTCGGTTTTTGGTTTTTGGTTTGGTTAATAACCGATCGGTTATCAAATTTGGAACCGTTCGGTTACTATGCAGAAACCGAAACCGAACCGAATCCCATATTTCGGTTCGGTTCAGTTCGGTTTTTTGGTTTCGGTTTTTATTCCGAGGGCTAGCCCAAGCATTATTACTACCACCAAGTTAAAGTTTCTTACGGCCAAAATTCATCTAAGGGATAGATCATCTCAACTGAGGAACGATCAGATTAACGAATACAGCTTGTTTCTTTTAGGTAACCAAAAATGACATTCGTCTTATATGATCACTTTTTAACCAAAATACTGATTTAACCCGAATAGATTACAATTTTCACCCGAATGTACTGGTAATTAATTTGATTGATCTGGTTACTAAAGAAAGTAATATTAATATGCTAAAAAAATTGTTGATAAGGATGTACTTATAAGAGGCATCTCGATTAGCAAGGACAATAGAGAGGATAATATTGGTTGGTAATTTACGAAATCAGGAAAATTACACGATTAAATCGAGATACTTCATACTACATACCACCGTGACACTAATCGTGTATTCGGGAGTTAATTAATAGATCAGGATAAAAACCTGTTCCTGTTGTGCTGTTGTGCACGTCGACATTGAAAAGAAAATTATTGAGAAGACAACGATAGAAAAGGAAGAGTAGTGATGCCGACTTTGGATAACAATTTTGTGTTGAATTATTTAATTGTCCAAGTAAAATCACTATTTGTAACAACAGACATTCACACAAATCATTATATCCAAAAAAAACGAAAACATTTCACAAATGTCACATATCATACTCACCGATACATTTTGTTTCCCATGATTCGTCAATTATGTGATCCATTTTACAAGTTGGTCATTCTTATCAATAATAACCATCATGAGAGATAATATATATGCTTAAGTAATTGTCACTTCACCGTAAAATAACAACACAAAGATATCGCAAATACACATCACACATGAAAGGATTACACACAAACACAAATACACAAATTTGACGTACATATTCGAGCAAGACAAGTCTGGTTCTAGAATTTTGTTGTGAAACGGGTGCTTTCCATTACGTGGTTGGCGCTACCAAGTTCAAAGGCTTCACGTCTATGAAATTCTTTAACCTGCATAACAGCGGCAATGAAAAAATGCAATAATAAAATAATGCAAGTAATGTCAATCGTTAAATAACACAAAAAAAAAAAGTCATGTGAATCATTTCTTTCTTTCTTTACATTACCTCATCATGGGGGATATCTTTGAACTGTGGAAGAATTTGACGTTGAGTGAACTCAATGTATGAAGCTGGGATTGTTTCAGTTACTCCATCTGCAAATGTTACCGGCAACCTTTCCGAGATCGATGACACTTGTAATAGTAGACCATCTTGACTCACTGAAATATGTATATCCAGATTCATTTCAATTTAACAATGGATATGGAATAGAACCATCTCAGTGAAATATATCGTGAGGAGAATAAGTGAAAGAAACCTTTGAGAACTCCCCCGTCGCTGTTGAGTTTGAATCCTTTTTCCTCAAGATACTGTTTGACGCATTTGATATCACTGAAACGATGTTTGAATCGATGAACCGCAAAAGCAAGATGATTCATTGTGTAGCCGTGGATAAGCGTCCATGCCGCAAATTCGCTTTCTCTTCACCGTTCATACATAAAATTCAAAAATAAATTAGCTCTAACCATTAAAGTATGTTTTAAAAAAATTAATTCAAACTTCTTGAAAAAATCTTGTTTGATCTATTACTTTCTCTGAGCATTATTTAGAAACATTCGTTTTTTGTTCTTGTCCATCAAAACTTGTCCATAAAATGCTTGATCTAAAAAAATTTGTCCATCAAACATAGCACCCAAAAACTATAATAATTCATGTAACAGATTAATTTTCCTATTTAAATAAAGTAATGTATTTCATTACCATTAGGTATTAGATTCTGATGGACAATTTTCCATAGACTTAATCACTTAAACATAATATGAACAATTTTTTATGGACAAATAAAATAAATAGTAGTTTTTTGTTCCAGGTTGTGAAAATTGTACATCCACATAATTTTTATTTATAAATAGAGTAGAATGAATTTTTCTTTCTAAAATTTATTTATTGAAGATATATGATTTACTTGGCAAGTTGCTTGAAATCGGTCCACGTAGGCTTCTCCCATATTAAAGACCCCAAAGTACTAGAAAGAACCGCTTGCTTGCCACCTTCTGGTTTCAAGTACTTCTTTATTATCCCCTAATCAAAAGGACCAACAAATTCGAATTAGATATGTTTAAAAATCATAATGACATCTTTGTTTTTTGTGGTCAGTCGTCATACCTGTGATTCAGGGCTTAGTTCGTCCACAAGAACCTCAGCTATAACGAGTCGTGGCAAAAGACCGTTGCCTAGACCGTGACCGTCATTAGGGACGTGAACATCGGGAGGAGAAAACCAAAGAACTCCTAGTTTCTTCTTTGGAAAATCAAGTCCGCCTCCAATTTTATATCCATAATCCATGAAAAAACTCGACAAGGAATCTATTCCGTAACCATCTACCTAAAAACATAGCCCCAAAAAATGAAAAAAATCAATTTACACAATTAGTTTCACCAAATCTTGATGAGTAAAATTTGTACCTTAAATGTCCTGAAAGTGAAGTGGTCGTAACAGATCTTCTCGTTGTCCACCGACTGAACCAGTTCCCATATCGTCTTCGCCGTCGGGTTCTTCCTCAGATACGTTTTCAGTATATTCTCAAACACATTCCGAAGAAATGTTTCACTTCCTCCCTGTTAAATCGAAACTATGTATTATCGTAATATTAACGTTTTTTTCCTTCAATAAATCAATTTTGAGAAAGAACCTTGAACGATGAACTGTGAGCCAAGTCGAGGGAACCCATGTAGAAAGATCTTTGAGTTGTCTGAGAAATGAGCCTTGTATGCTTGGTTGTTCTTATTTGGTAAAATAAGAACTTGGTTTTTCTTATTTATTCTTGTTTTACGTTTATTAAACAAAGACAAAGAAGTCACTATTATTGCTCACTAAAATCGTGGTAGGGACAAAATTATTTATAACCGTTCAGCAAACAAATCTTGTCTGATTCTGAATCTTTTTTAATACTGTTTTTTAATTTATTAATCAATACATTTTCTAAAAGAAAAACCAAGGGGAATGTTTTGTAAGTCCAGAAAAACTGCATATGTTGTTGAAACAAACTACAAGTTGTTCAAGTCAGATGAGTCACCGAAGAGAGCAGCTGATGTGGACAACTAGAGTTGCTGAGTTGGTGACGTGGATAAAATAACTGCTTAAGTCGGTTATACAAAGAAAATATTCATCTAAGGTTTAGTAGTTACCAAGATAGAGATGAAGTGAAGATTTGGGATAAAGATTATCTCATCCAACAACCTAGAAGACTTCACGAGCCATATGAATATAAAAGGGGTGCTTGGTGGAGCTTGGAGGTTAGCCGTTTTTGAGAGACAAAAAGTGAGAAATAGCTAGATTAGAATCAAGTATTGTCTTTGTTTTTTGTTGAGAGAAAAATCGAATTTAGGATACAAGCTAAGAGAGAATTCATTAGTGTTGTAATAAACCTATTGTGAGTTCTAATAAAAGGAGTACTTGACGTGGTTGAGTATTTGAAGAATACGGTTCTAGATCCATCCAGTTTTTCAATTGGTATCAGAACGGGCATCTGAACCAAGTTGTATCTTTACAACAGGTGAGGATCCTGCGGAAGGGATATACTACTCCAAGAAGATGTACACTGTGACTCGACCAATCATGCTGAAGAAGGAAAGTTATGGACAGTGGAAGGTGAAGCTGAGGGCGGCCATACAAGGGATTAGTGTGGAAGCGTGGATGGCTATGAGCGATGGATGGACACCTCCGGTGGCAAGAGGTAAAACGGCAAGGATGTTCCCAAGCCTGCAAATCAATGGACAGATCGAGAAGATTCAATCAGCTGCCAACTCAAAGGCACTCTTAGCAATCTTTAACTCTATCAGTGAGAATCAATTCAATAGGGTTCAAAACTATGAATCAGCTAAAGAAGCATTAGACAAACTTGCTAAAGCATATGAAGGAACAACTATTGTGAACATATCAAGACTTGATATGCTAGCGTCAAAATTTGAAAACATCACCATGGAAGAAACATAATCAATTGAAGAATTCAATGAAAACTTAGTGCAATTGCTAATGAAAGTGAAAACCTTGGTAAAAGGTACAAAGACAAGAAACTTGTGAAGAAGCTCCTCAAATGTCTGCCATCAAGGTTTGAAAGCAAGAGAACAGTCATGGGTACATCATTGGATACATATACAATTGAGTTCAAAGAAGTCGTGGGAATGCTGCAAGCACATGAGATGGAGATTGCACCTGCAAAGAATGTTCAGTCAAAAGGTGTAGCACTTGCTGTCTCAGAAGACAGACTCAAAATTCAGGAATTGGAAAATCAGATGAGTCTAATGGCAAAGAATTTCAATAAGGTGTTAAAGAAAGTTGAGAAAGGTAGCAGCAAAAACCTCATGAAGGGACATGGGAGTAAACGTGACAGAGGAGGAAAGAAAACTGAAATACAATGTCATGAGTGCCAAGGATACGATCATATGAAAGCTGACTGTCCAAATTTCAAAAGGAGGGATCAACTCAAATGCTTTGGGTGCAAGAGAATTGGACACACAAAAGCTGAATGTACAATCAGCTCATCCAGGAAAAACAAGTCCTATATTGCTGAAAGTGAAAGTGATTCAGATGATGGTGAGTCTGAGGATGAACTGACATGTTTTGTGGCCTTCATGGAAAACATCGAAGAAGAGGATAACACAACCGACAGCGACTCTAAAACGACGGAGGGTAAATCAGTTGAAGAAGAATCAGATGATGAAAAAGAGATCGATGTTGACAGTGAATTCAAAACTCTGTATGACAATTGGCTACTGCTCAGCAAAAAAAGTGTCACTTATGAAAGAAAAACTGGATCTTCAAGAAAAGAATGAGAAACTAACAAAGGAGGTGACATAAGAAACGGAGAAAAACAAGGAGCTTATTCAACTTCAACATATAAATGAGAAGCTGAAAGAGGAATTGACAGGAGAAGTTGAGAAGAATAGAGAAATTACTCAAGAGTTGACATAAACAAGGAGGAAGATTCACATGCTGAAGAGTGGTACAAAAGATTTGGAAAGTATTCTGGCCTCTGGAAGAGTTGGAAAGTCAAACTTTGGCCTAGGTTATAATGGAGGAGAAACCAGTGGGAAGAAAAACTTTGTTAAAGGCAAGACAGGGATTTCAGAAAACGTTCAAATTCTACATATGAACAACACCAGACCTGTTCTACCAAGACGCCAGAATAATATTTTCAGAAAAGTGAGTGGATATGAATGCTATTACTGTGGAAGACATAGACACATCAAAAGGTATTGCTGCAGGTATGCAGATCGTGTGAACAAACTTCTCAGACAAGGAAAATTTTATCCTAATCAGAAATGAGACTCACAGGTGTATATAGCAAAATCGGAGCTATATTGTCATGTTGCCTACACTTCTGCTGATTTTGTGTCAGTTAAACCATGGTACTTTAACAGTGGTGCTTCTCGTCATATGACAAGGAGTCAAGATAACTTAAGTAACTACACAAAAATTAAAAAGAGCAAAGTTACTTTTGGTGGAGGAGAAAAGGGTAAAATAAAAGGTAAAGGATACTTGACAGAAGCAGAAAAACCTAAGCTGATAAATGTTTACTTTGTTGAAGGACTAACAGCAAATCTGATCAGTGTGAGTCAGCTGTGTGATGAAAGGTTGACAGTGAGCTTCAATAAAGTGAAGTGTTGGGCAAATGATGACAAAAATCATACCACTATGTTAGGGATACGCACAGACAACAACTACTATAGGTGGGAAGAACCAGCAACGTGTCTGAGAGCTGAAAAAGATGACCGAGTACTGTGGCATCAACGTCTTGGACATATGAATGCTCGAAGACTGTCAAAATTGGTAAACAAAAAAAACCGTCAGAAGAGTTCCTGATCTAGAACATGTTGACAAAATTGTGTGTGGAGCATGTAACCAAAGAAAACAAATCAAAGTTCAACACAAAAAGTGGACGGAATCCAGACTGCTCACATATTGGATTTAATGCACATGGACTTGACGGGACCAATGCAAACTGAAAGCATTGCTGGATAAAGGTATGTATTCGTTTTAGTTGATGATTTTTCTTGATTTACCTGGGTACGTTTTATCAGAAAAAAATCAAAAACACTGGACAACTTTAAGAGTCTTGCACTCCAGCTGAAAAACGAGAAGAAGACATGAATCAAACAAATTAGAAGTGACCATGGAGGAGAATTTCAAAATGCAATGTTTAATGCCTTCCGTGAAGTTCAAGGTATCATTCATCAGTATTCAGCCCCCACGATACCATAATTAAATGGAGTTGTTGAAAGAAAGAACAGAACTCTTCAAGAGATGGCACGTGCTATGATTCATGGAAATGGTGTCCCAGAAATATTTTGCTACACAGTCTCGTCATACTCCTTCTTCAAAAATCTATTTGCCCTCTGGGATATGAAGGAGTGAAGACTACTCATAAAGAATCAACATAAACACGGTGTTGAATTAGCAAGATGGTGTTTTATATCTCGATCTATAAAAAAAATTAAATATTGAGTATTATACGATTACCTCTGGATCTGCTCAAGCTTCAAAAGAGAAGAGATGATTGTCTCTACATAAGCTAAGGAGAGATAAAAGCAATTCTAAGAACTACTTTCATGAAAAATTGGTCCTCATAAAGGATGAGGAAATTTGAGTTGAACTCCCTGGTATACTTTTTATCTCTGTCTTGTAAATGTCAGTGAATTATTTTTGTGTTGCAGAAGAAGAATGCTTGACAGGTTGATGAATTAATCAGATATTTTCATAATTGTTGTCGGTCATGGACCGACTAAGTTTAATGTTTTCTCTTTGAGTTCTTCTAAAAGTCTTTGTAGATTCCGGTCCATTTGGTTTCATGGTCTATACAAAATAAAAAAAGGAAAGGGGAAGAAAGGCCCATCCCGAATCGCAACCCTAATTTTTTTTTTCTTTTTCGTCGGCGACTATCATTTCTCCCTTGTCTGCTGCCGCCAAATCGTCGATGTCTTGCTATTCTGATCATCATGCCGACAACACGGAACCGAGCCAAGCGTCATCGCTCCGATCGTCTCGAGCTTCACGACTCCAACAGTTCAATTGAGGAGGTTTCGATTTTTTCTAATCGGAAATCGTCATCGTCGACTCAGCCGTCTCAAAGAGCACCGCCACAGCCTCGTCACACACCGTAAGATCCACCGCGTGTTTCGCTGTCTGCATCTCAGCAAGTCCCGCCGTCAGCCCCTTCAATAGCTCCGTCGTCTTCGCCTTCAACAGCTTCGCCGCCTCTGCCTCAGTTAGCTCTGAAGAACTCTCAGGCTCCGGAGACTGAAGTCAATCCTGATGCTTCACAAACGACGTGTGATAGCTCTGAATTCGTTTGCCATACTTTCTATCGCCCACAATCAAACAAAGCAAGCTCGTCTGTTCTAATCAACGATCTAGCGCCTGATCGTATTCAAGGCTACATAAAAGCTCATGGACGTCTTCCATATGATATATTTGATCGATGCAATATTAATCGTTATCATCAAGCGAAGAAGGATGTTGCAGATCCATCGATTTGGAAGCCCTGGTACAAAGCCCTGGATCTACATTTCATGACATCTCAAGAGGAGTTCAGGTACAAAGATTTCAAGTTACGTGAATTGTTTGATCAAAGATATATTCCTTTGGTCCTGTTGATAATGCTGAGGTATTGGAAGTGATTTCTGAGAATCACATGATGGATACAGTCACTGAAATCGATCCGTATGTCAAAGAAGTCTTTTGGGAATTCTACCCTAACTTTCATGTGTATGATGATGTGAAGAAACAGACCAAAGTCTTCGTTCGAAACAAGATGTATGAATTTACTCCTCAGATGATCAATAAGGTGTTTCGTACTCCAGCTATTGAGTGACATGACAAGTCTGAGATTGATCGTGCGGATATTACCAAAAACACATTGGCCAGCTATCTGTTAAGAGAAAAGATTCTCCACTGGAAGGATTTGAAGACATCCTCCATGCCCACTTACTTGACTGGGTTGTATCTGATCTGCTGCTTGAACTGGATACCTTCTAAGAACAACTCCAATGTCACTGTTGATCGGGCAAAGCTGTTGTATCTCCTTGATAAGAGGATTCCTTTCAACTTTGGCAAGGTGGTGTATGATCAGGTGGAGAAGGCAGCGAAAAATCCGAAACAGCATCAGCATATTCTGCCATTTCCCAATTTCATCTACAAGGTTCTCTTTTTCCAGCGGACTATCGATCTAGACCATGAGACTCGAACCAAGCACCTAAGCGATTCAAGCCTGAAGTGAGGGGAAGAACAGGATATGTGAGAAAACATCCAAGTGACTTTGATTTTGGGAGGTCTCATGACTGATGATCTCCGATATATTTCTTCCTTGCTTACAAATGTTGCTAATCGAATCGAAGGTATGTTATTCTTCTTCACCATTTTGTGCTTGTTGCTTTGTTTATTCTCATATATTTAGTTTGGTTTTTTGTTCCAACTGTGCCACTCAAGCAGGGGAGATTATAACCATGCAAATGGGAATGATCAAACTCGGAATGCTGACAGTCGGCCGCCTCTTTATGAATCTGGAACTCTTGGAAATTCGCCTAGAACTCAATCTGGAATCTTTAGGGGTGAAACTGATAATCGTTTTCGAGTGCGAATGAACACATCATTTGAACCTAAATATAATGCTGATGAAGGTTATGAGAATGCTGAGGATGTTTAGAATCCAGAGGGAGTAGTCAAAAGTTGTCTTTTTTTCAGTTGTGTTTCTTAGTCTACCTTTGTCGTTTTGTTGGTTAGATTTCGGAAGGCTGAATTCTCTGTGAACTATCGGTTAACACCATAGGCCTTAGGCAACATACTGAGAAGAAAACGACAGAAAAGGAGGAGTAGTGATGTCGATTTTGGCCAATACCAATGTAGAGATTATATATTTCTTTATATTCATTATTACAGGCGAATATAATCATGATACAATTAAAATATTCAGTACGAGATATGGTGACATAATATCATATCATATCTCTCAAGATATTCCCTATATATTATTTGGGAAGTACATTTATAAAATAAATCTTATAAAGTGTAAATATTTACATCACATTGCCATTACTTGAAAGAACAAATTTTAATTTCTCATTAAGGATATTTTAGTCATTAGTTATTATGTGATCATTTTCGTTTTAATTAATTAATTAATTTTAAATTTTTTTAAAAGTAGTTAAAAATAGATTTTATAAAGATTTTGTTTATTTAATTAAATAAAATAATTAAATTAAATTAAATGTTGATTTAATTTTCCAAAAATAAGAGATTTTATGTAGATTGTGATTTTTTTTGGAAAATTAAAAGAAAGAATTTATGTAGAGAGTTTTTTTTTTTTTAACTTCTTTTTAAATTATAATTTTTTTTTTAATTAATTAATTTTTTTTTTTGAAAAGTAGTTAAAAATAGATTTTATAAAGATTTTGTTGATTTAATTAAACACACTAATTAAATTAAATTAAATGTTGATTTACCTAACTCTGTGTTTCTAGTCTCTTTGTAGAGACATAAACACAATTGTCCAAGCTAGTCCAGAGACTTTGGTTATTCGGTTCGGTTTTTTCGGTTTTTGAAAATAGTAACCATTTGGAACCGAATGAGAATTCGGTTCAGTTTCAGTTTTGGTTCGGTTCGGTTCGGATTTTGGAATCAGAAATACCGGAAATACCCAAAAATAACAAAAAATATCCAAAAATACCTAAAAATATCCGAAAATACCTGAAAATATCCAAAATACCCAGATTTTTCGGTTCCATTCGGTTTTTTGGTTTTTTGTTTGGTTAATAACCGATCGGTTATCAAATTTGGAACCGTTCAGTTACTATGCAGAAACCGAAACCGAACCGAATCCCATATTTCGGTTCGGTTCAGTTCGGTTTTTTGGTTTCGGTTTTTATTCCGAGGGCTAGCCCAAGCATTATTACTACCACCAAGTTAAAGTTTCTTACGGCCAAAATTCATCTAAGGGATAGATCATCTCAACTGAGGAACGATCAGATTAACGAATACAGCTTGTTTCTTTTAGGTAACCAAAAATGACATTCGTCTTATATGATCACTTTTTAACCAAAATACTGATTTAACCCGAATAGATTACAATTTTCACCCGAATGTACTGGTAATTAATTTGATTGATCTGGTTACTAAAGAAAGTAATATTAATATGCTAAAAAAATTGTTGATAAGGATGTACTTATAAGAGGCATCTCGATTAGCAAGGACAATAGAGAGGATAATATTGGTTGGTAATTTACGAAATCAGGAAAATTACACGATTAAATCGAGATACTTCATACTACATACCACCGTGACACTAATCGTGTATTCGGGAGTTAATTAATAGATCAGGATAAAAACCTGTTCCTGTTGTGCTGTTGTGCACGTCGACATTGAAAAGAAAATTATTGAGAAGACAACGATAGAAAAGGAAGAGTAGTGATGCCGACTTTGGATAACAATTTTGTGTTGAATTATTTAATTGTCCAAGTAAAATCACTATTTGTAACAACAGACATTCACACAAATCATTATATCCAAAAAAACGAAAACATTTCACAAATGTCACATATCATACTCACCGATACATTTTGTTTCCCATGATTCGTCAATTATGTGATCCATTTTACAAGTTGGTCATTCTTATCAATAATAACCATCATGAGAGATAATATATATGCTTAAGTAATTGTCACTTCACCGTAAAATAACAACACAAAGATATCGCAAATACACATCACACATGAAAGGATTACACACAAACACAAATACACAAATTTGACGTACATATTCGAGCAAGACAAGTCTGGTTCTAGAATTTTGTTGTGAAACGGGTGCTTTCCATTACGTGGTTGGCGCTACCAAGTTCAAAGGCTTCACGTCTATGAAATTCTTTAACCTGCATAACAGCGGCAATGAAAAAATGCAATAATAAAATAATGCAAGTAATGTCAATCGTTAAATAACACAAAAAAAAAGTCATGTGAATCATTTCTTTCTTTCTTTACATTACCTCATCATGGGGGATATCTTTGAACTGTGGAAGAATTTGACGTTGAGTGAACTCAATGTATGAAGCTGGGATTGTTTCAGTTACTCCATCTGCAAATGTTACCGGCAACCTTTCCGAGATCGATGACACTTGTAATAGTAGACCATCTTGACTCACTGAAATATGTATATCCAGATTCATTTCAATTTAACAATGGATATGGAATAGAACCATCTCAGTGAAATATATCGTGAGGAGAATAAGTGAAAGAAACCTTTGAGAACTCCCCCGTCGCTGTTGAGTTTGAATCCTTTTTCCTCAAGATACTGTTTGACGCATTTGATATCACTGAAACGATGTTTGAATCGATGAACCGCAAAAGCAAGATGATTCATTGTGTAGCCGTGGATAAGCGTCCATGCCGCAAATTCGCTTTCTCTTCACCGTTCATACATAAAATTCAAAAATAAATTAGCTCTAACCATTAAAGTATGTTTTAAAAAATTAATTCAAACTTCTTGAAAAAATCTTGTTTGATCTATTACTTTCTCTGAGCATTATTTAGAAACATTCGTTTTTTGTTCTTGTCCATCAAAACTTGTCCATAAAATGCTTGATCTAAAAAAATTTGTCCATCAAACATAGCACCCAAAAACTATAATAATTCATGTAACAGATTAATTTTCCTATTTAAATAAAGTAATGTATTTCATTACCATTAGGTATTAGATTCTGATGGACAATTTTCCATAGACTTAATCACTTAAACATAATATGAACAATTTTTTATGGACAAATAAAATAAATAGTAGTTTTTTGTTCCAGGTTGTGAAAATTGTACATCCACATAATTTTTATTTATAAATAGAGTAGAATGAATTTTTCTTTCTAAAATTTATTTATTGAAGATATATGATTTACTTGGCAAGTTGCTTGAAATCGGTCCACGTAGGCTTCTCCCATATTAAAGACCCCAAAGTACTAGAAAGAACCGCTTGCTTGCCACCTTCTGGTTTCAAGTACTTCTTTATTATCCCCTAATCAAAAGGACCAACAAATTCGAATTAGATATGTTTAAAAATCATAATGACATCTTTGTTTTTTGTGGTCAGTCGTCATACCTGTGATTCAGGGCTTAGTTCGTCCACAAGAACCTCAGCTATAACGAGTCGTGGCAAAGGACCGTTGCCTAGACCGTGACCGTCATTAGGGACGTGAACATCGGGAGGAGAAAACCAAAGAACTCCTAGTTTCTTCTTTGGAAAATCAAGTCCGCCTCCAATTTTATATCCATAATCCATGAAAAAACTCGACAAGGAATCTATTCCGTAACCATCTACCTAAAAACATAGCCCCAAAAAAAATGAAAAAAAAAAATCAATTTACACAATTAGTTTCACCAAATCTTGATGAGTAAAATTTGTACCTTAAATGTCCTGAAAGTGAAGTGGTCGTAACAGATCTTCTCGTTGTCCACCGACTGAACCAGTTCCCATATCGTCTTCGCCGTCGGGTTCTTCCTCAGATACGTTTTCAGTATATTCTCAAACACATTCCGAAGAAATGTTTCACTTCCTCCCTGTTAAATCGAAACTATGTATTATCGTAATATTAACGTTTTTTTCCTTCAATAAATCAATTTTGAGAAAGAACCTTGAACGATGAACTGTGAGCCAAGTCGAGGGAACCCATGTAGAAAGATCTTTGAGTTGTCTGAGAAATGAGCCTTGTATGCTTGGTTGTTCTTATTTGGTAAAATAAGAACTTGGTTTTTCTTATTTATTCTTGTTTTACGTTTATTAAACAAAGACAAAGAAGTCACTATTATTGCTCACTAAAATCGTGGTAGGGACAAAATTATTTATAACCGTTCAGCAAACAAATCTTGTCTGATTCTGAATCTTTTTTAATACTGTTTTTTAATTTATTAATCAATACATTTTCTAAAAGAAAAACCAAGGGGAATGTTTTGTAAGTCCAGAAAAACTGCATATGTTGTTGAAACAAACTACAAGTTGTTCAAGTCAGATGAGTCACCGAAGAGAGCAGCTGATGTGGACAACTAGAGTTGCTGAGTTGGTGACGTGGATAAAATAACTGCTTAAGTCGGTTATACAAAGAAAATATTCATCTAAGGTTTAGTAGTTACCAAGATAGAGATGAAGTGAAGATTTGGGATAAAGATTATCTCATCCAACAACCTAGAAGACTTCACGAGCCATATGAATATAAAAGGGGTGCTTGGTGGAGCTTGGAGGTTAGCCGTTTTGAGAGACAAAAAGTGAGAAATAGCTAGATTAGAATCAAGTATTGTCTTTGTTTTTTGTTGAGAGAAAAATCGAATTTAGGATACAAGCTAAGAGAGAATTCATTAGTGTTGTAATAAACCTATTGTGAGTTCTAATAAAAGGAGTACTTGACGTGGTTGAGTATTTGAAGAATACGGTTCTAGATCCATCCAGTTTTTCAATTGGTATCAGAACGGGCATCTGAACCAAGTTGTATCTTTACAACAGGTGAGGATCCTGCGGAAGGGATATACTACTCCAAGAAGATGTACACTGTGACTCGACCAATCATGCTGAAGAAGGAAAGTTATGGACAGTGGAAGGTGAAGCTGAGGGCGGCCATACAAGGGATTAGTGTGGAAGCGTGGATGGCTATGAGCGATGGATGGACACCTCCGGTGGCAAGAGGTAAAACGGCAAGGATGTTCCCAAGCCTGCAAATCAATGGACAGATACTGAGAAGATTCAATCAGCTGCCAACTCAAAGGCACTCTTAGCAATCTTTAACTCTATCAGTGAGAATCAATTCAATAGGGTTCAAAACTATGAATCAGCTAAAGAAGCATTAGACAAACTTGCTAAAGCATATGAAGGAACAACTATTGTGAACATATCAAGACTTGATATGCTAGCGTCAAAATTTGAAAACATCACCATGGAAGAAACATAATCAATTGAAGAATTCAATGAAAACTTAGTGCAATTGCTAATGAAAGTGAAAACCTTGGTAAAAGGTACAAAGACAAGAAACTTGTGAAGAAGCTCCTCAAATGTCTGCCATCAAGGTTTGAAAGCAAGAGAACAGTCATGGGTACATCATTGGATACATATACAATTGAGTTCAAAGAAGTCGTGGGAATGCTGCAAGCACATGAGATGGAGATTGCACCTGCAAAGAATGTTCAGTCAAAAGGTGTAGCACTTGCTGTCTCAGAAGACAGACTCAAAATTCAGGAATTGGAAAATCAGATGAGTCTAATGGCAAAGAATTTCAATAAGGTGTTAAAGAAAGTTGAGAAAGGTAGCAGCAAAAACCTCATGAAGGGACATGGGAGTAAACGTGACAGAGGAGGAAAGAAAACTGAAATACAATGTCATGAGTGCCAAGGATACGATCATATGAAAGCTGACTGTCCAAATTTCAAAAGGAGGGATCAACTCAAATGCTTTGGGTGCAAGAGAATTGGACACACAAAAGCTGAATGTACAATCAGCTCATCCAGGAAAAACAAGTCCTATATTGCTGAAAGTGAAAGTGATTCAGATGATGGTGAGTCTGAGGATGAACTGACATGTTTTGTGGCCTTCATGGAAAACATCGAAGAAGAGGATAACACAACCGACAGCGACTCTAAAACGACGGAGGGTAAATCAGTTGAAGAAGAATCAGATGATGAAAAAGAGATCGATGTTGACAGTGAATTCAAAACTCTGTATGACAATTGGCTACTGCTCAGCAAAAAAAGTGTCACTTATGAAAGAAAAACTGGATCTTCAAGAAAAGAATGAGAAACTAACAAAGGAGGTGACATAAGAAACGGAGAAAAACAAGGAGCTTATTCAACTTCAACATATAAATGAGAAGCTGAAAGAGGAATTGACAGGAGAAGTTGAGAAGAATAGAGAAATTACTCAAGAGTTGACATAAACAAGGAGGAAGATTCACATGCTGAAGAGTGGTACAAAAGATTTGGAAAGTATTCTGGCCTCTGGAAGAGTTGGAAAGTCAAACTTTGGCCTAGGTTATAATGGAGGAGAAACCAGTGGGAAGAAAAACTTTGTTAAAGGCAAGACAGGATTTGAAAACGTTCAAATTCTACATATGAACAACACGAGACCTGTTCTACCAAGACGCCAGAATAATATTTTCAGAAAAGTGAGTGGATATGAATGCTATTACTGTGGAAGACATAGACACATCAAAAGGTATTGCTGCAGGTATGCAGATCGTGTGAACAAACTTCTCAGACAAGGAAAATTTTATCCTAATCAGAAATGAGACTCACAGGTGTATATAGCAAAATCGGAGCTATATTGTCATGTTGCCTACACTTCTGCTGATTTTGTGTCAGTTAAACCATGGTACTTTAACAGTGGTGCTTCTCGTCATATGACAAGGAGTCAAGATAACTTAAGTAACTACACAAAAATTAAAAAGAGCAAAGTTACTTTTGGTGGAGGAGAAAAGGGTAAAATAAAAGGTAAAGGATACTTGACAGAAGCAGAAAAACCTAAGCTGATAAATGTTTACTTTGTTGAAGGACTAACAGCAAATCTGATCAGTGTGAGTCAGCTGTGTGATGAAAGGTTGACAGTGAGCTTCAATAAAGTGAAGTGTTGGGCAAATGATGACAAAAATCATACCACTATGTTAGGGATACGCACAGACAACAACTACTATAGGTGGGAAGAACCAGCAACGTGTCTGAGAGCTGAAAAAGATGACCGAGTACTGTGGCATCAACGTCTTGGACATATGAATGCTCGAAGACTATCAAAATTGGTAAACAAAAAAAATCGTCAGAAGAGTTCCTTATCTAGAACATGTTGACAAAATTGTGTGTGGAGCATGTAACCAAAGAAAACAAATCAAAGTTCAACACAAAAAGTGGACGGAATCCAGACTGCTCACATATTGGATTTAATGCACATGGACTTGACGGGACCAATGCAAACTGAAATCATTGCTGGATAAAGGTATGTATTCGTTTTAGTTGATGATTTTTCTTGATTTACCTGGGTACGTTTTATCAGAAAAAAATCAAAAACACTGGACAACTTTAAGAGTCTTGCACTCCAGCTGAAAAACGAGAAGAAGACATGAATCAAACAAATTAGAAGTGACCATGGAGGAGAATTTCAAAATGCAATGTTTAATGCCTTCCGTGAAGTTCAAGGTATCATTCATCAGTATTCAGCCCCCACGATACCACAATTAAATGGAGTTGTTGAAAGAAAGAACAGAACTCTTCAAGAGATGGCACGTGCTATGATTCATGGAAATGGTGTCCCAGAAATATTTTGCTACACAGTCTCGTCATACTCCTTCTTCAAAAATCTATTTGCCCTCTGGGATATGAAGGAGTGAAGACTACTCATAAAGAATCAACATAAACACGGTGTTGAATTAGCAAGATGGTGTTTTATATCTCGATCTATAAAAAAAATTAAATATTGAGTATTATACAGTTACCTCTGGATCTGCTCAAGCTTCAAAAGAGAAGAGATGATTGTCTCTACATAAGCTAAGGAGAGATAAAAGCAATTCTAAGAACTACTTTCATGAAAAATTGGTCCTCATAAAGGATGAGGAAATTTGAGTTGAACTCCCTGGTATATTTTTTATCTCTGTCTTGTAAATGTCAGTGAATTATTTTTGTGTTGCAGAAGAAGAATGCTTGACAGGTTGATGAATTAATCAGATATTTTCATAATTGTTGTCGGTCATGGACCGACTAAGTTTAATGTTTTCTCTTTGAGTTCTTCTAAAAGTCTTTGTAGATTCCGGTCCATTTGGTTTCATGGTCTATACAAAATAAAAAAAGGAAAGGGGAAGAAAGGCCCATCCCGAATCGCAACCCTAATTTTTTTTTTCTTTTTCGTCGGCGACTATCATTTCTCCCTTGTCTGCTGCCGCCAAATCGTCGATGTCTTGCTATTCTGATCATCATGCCGACAATACGGAACCGAGCCAAGCGTCATCGCTCCGATCGTCTCGAGCTTCACGACTCCAACAGTTCAATTGAGGAGGTTTCGATTTTTCTAATCGGAAATCGTCATCGTCGACTCAGCCGTCTCAAAGAGCACCGCCACAGCCTCGTCACACACCGTAAGATCCACCGCGTGTTTCGCTGTCTGCATCTCAGCAAGTCCCGCCGTCAGCCCCTTCAATAGCTCCGTCGTCTTCGCTTCAACAGCTTCGCCGCCTCTGCCTCAGTTAGCTCAAGAACTCTCAGGCTCCGGAGACTGAAGTCAATCCTGATGCTTCACAAACGACGTGTGATAGCTCTGAATTCGTTTGCCATACTTTCTATCGCCCACAATCAAACAAAGCAAGCTCGTCTGTTCTAATCAACGATCTAGCGCCTGATCGTATTCAAGGCTACATAAAAGCTCATGGACGTCTTCCATATGATATATTTGATCGATGCAATATTAATCGTTATCATCAAGCGAAGAAGGATGTTACAGATCCATCGATTTAGAAGCCCTGGTACAAAGCCCTGGATCTACATTTCATGACATCTCAAGAGGAGTTCAGGTACAAAGATTTCAAGTTACGTGAATTGTTTGATCAAAGATATATTCCTTTGGTCCTGTTGATAATGCTGAGGTATTGGAAGTGATTTCTGAGAATCACATGATGGATACAGTCACTGAAATTGATCCGTATGTCAAAGAAGTCTTTTGGGAATTCTACCCTAACTTTCATGTGTATGATGATGTGAAGAAACAGACCAAAGTCTTCGTTCGAAACAAGATGTATGAATTTACTCCTCAGATGATCAATAAGGTGTTTCGTACTCCAGCTATTGAGTGACATGACAAGTCTGAGATTGATCGTGCGGATATTACCAAAAACACATTGGCCAGCTATCTGTTAAGAGAAAAGATTCTCCACTGGAAGGATTTGAAGACATCCTCCATGCCCACTTACTTGACTGGGTTGTATCTGATCTGCTGCTTGAACTGGATACCTTCTAAGAACAACTCCAATGTCACTGTTGATCGGGCAAAGCTGTTGTATCTCCTTGATAAGAGGATTCCTTTCAACTTTGGCAAGGTGGTGTATGATCAGGTGGAGAAGGCAGCGAAAAATCCGAAACAGCATCAGCATATTCTGCCATTTCCCAATTTCATCTACAAGGTTCTCTTTTTCCAGCGGACTATCAGACTGCTAGACCATGAGACTCCAGAACCAGCACCTAAGCGATTCAAGCCTGAAGTGAGGGGAAGAACAGGATATGTGAGAAAACATCCAAGTGACTTTGATTTTGGGAGGTCTGTGACTGATGATCTCCGATATATTTCTTCCTTGCTTACAAATGTTGCTAATCGAATCGAAGGTATGTTATTCTTCTTCACCATTTTGTGCTTGTTGCTTTGTTTATTCTCATATATTTAGTTTGGTTTTTTGTTCCAACTGTGCCACTCAAGCAGGGGGAGATTATAACCATGCAAATGGGAATGATCAAACTCGGAATGCTGACAGTCAGCCGCCTCTTTATGAATCTGAAGCTACTGGAAATTCGCCTAGAACTCAATCTGGAATCTTTAGGGGTGAAACTGATAATCGTTTTCGAGTGCGAATGAACACATCATTTGAACCTAAATATAATGCTGATGAAGGTTATGAGAATGCTGAGGATGTTTAGAATCCAGAGGGAGTAGTCAAAAGTTGTCTTTTTTTCAGTTGTGTTTCTTAGTCTACCTTTGTCGTTTTGTTGGTTAGATTTCGGAAGGCTGAATTCTCTGTGAACTATCGGTTAACACCATAGGCCTTAGGCAACATACTGAGAAGAAAACGACAGAAAAGGAGGAGTAGTGATGTCGATTTTGGCCAATACCAATGTAGAGATTATATATTTCTTTATATTCATTATTACAGGCGAATATAATCATGATACAATTAAAATATTCAGTACGAGATATGGTGACATAATATCATATCATATCTCTCAAGATATTCCCTATATATTATTTGGGAAGTACATTTATAAAATAAATCTTATAAAGTGTAAATATTTACATCACATTGCCATTACTTGAAAGAACAAATTTTAATTTCTCATTAAGGATATTTTAGTCATTAGTTATTATGTGATCATTTTCGTTTTAATTAATTAATTAATTTTAAATTTTTTTAAAAGTAGTTAAAAATAGATTTTATAAAGATTTTGTTTATTTAATTAAATAAAATAATTAAATTAAATTAAATGTTGATTTAATTTTCCAAAAATAAGAGATTTTATGTAGATTGTGATTTTTTTTGGAAAATTAAAAGAAAGAATTTATGTAGAGAGTTTTTTTTTTTTTAACTTCTTTTTAGATTATAATTTTCGTTTTAATTAATTAATTTTTTTTTTGAAAAGTAGTTAAAAATAGATTTTATAAAGATTTTGTTGATTTAATTAAACACACTAATTAAATTAAATTAAATGTTGATTTACCTAACTCTGTGTTTCTAGTCTCTTTGTAGAGACATAAACACAATTGTCCAAGCTAGTCCAGAGACTTTGGTTATTCGGTTCGGTTTTTTCGGTTTTTGAAAATAGTAACCATTTGGAACCGAATGAGAATTCGGTTCAGTTTCAGTTTTGGTTCGGTTCGGTTCGGATTTTGGAATCAGAAATACCGGAAATACCCAAAAATAACAAAAAATATCCAAAAATACCTAAAAATATCCGAAAATACCTGAAAATATCCAAAATACCCAGATTTTTCGGTTCCATTCGGTTTTTTGGTTTTTTGTTTGGTTAATAACCGATCGGTTATCAAATTTGGAACCGTTCAGTTACTATGCAGAAACCGAACCGAATCCCATATTTCGGTTCGGTTCAGTTCGGTTTTTTGGTTTCGTTTTTATTCCGAGGGCTAGCCCAAGCATTATTACTACCACCAAGTTAAAGTTTCTTACGGCCAAAATTCATCTAAGGGATAGATCATCTCAACTGAGGAACGATCAGATTAACGAATACAGCTTGTTTCTTTTAGGTAACCAAAAATGACATTCGTCTTATATGATCACTTTTTAACCAAAATACTGATTTAACCCGAATAGATTACAATTTTCACCCGAATGTACTGGTAATTAATTTGATTGATCTGGTTACTAAAGAAAGTAATATTAATATGCTAAAAAAATTGTTGATAAGGATGTACTTATAAGAGGCATCTCGATTAGCAAGGACAATAGAGAGGATAATATTGGTTGGTAATTTACGAAATCAGGAAAATTACACGATTAAATCGAGATACTTCATACTACATACCACCGTGACACTAATCGTGTATTCGGGAGTTAATTAATAGATCAGGATAAAAACCTGTTCCTGTTGTGCTGTTGTGCACGTCGACATTGAAAAGAAAATTATTGAGAAGACAACGATAGAAAAGGAAGAGTAGTGATGCCGACTTTGGATAACAATTTTGTGTTGAATTATTTAATTGTCCAAGTAAAATCACTATTTGTAACAACAGACATTCACACAAATCATTATATCCAAAAAAAACGAAAACATTTCACAAATGTCACATATCATACTCACCGATACATTTTGTTTCCCATGATTCGTCAATTATGTGATCCATTTTACAAGTTGGTCATTCTTATCAATAATAACCATCATGAGAGATAATATATATGCTTAAGTAATTGTCACTTCACCGTAAAATAACAACACAAAGATATCGCAAATACACATCACACATGAAAGGATTACACACAAACACAAATACACAAATTTGACGTACATATTCGAGCAAGACAAGTCTGGTTCTAGAATTTTGTTGTGAAACGGGTGCTTTCCATTACGTGGTTGGCGCTACCAAGTTCAAAGGCTTCACGTCTATGAAATTCTTTAACCTGCATAACAGCGGCAATGAAAAAATGCAATAATAAAATAATGCAAGTAATGTCAATCGTTAAATAACACAAAAAAAAAAAGTCATGTGAATCATTTCTTTCTTTCTTTACATTACCTCATCATGGGGGATATCTTTGAACTGTGGAAGAATTTGACGTTGAGTGAACTCAATGTATGAAGCTGGGATTGTTTCAGTTACTCCATCTGCAAATGTTACCGGCAACCTTTCCGAGATCGATGACACTTGTAATAGTAGACCATCTTGACTCACTGAAATATGTATATCCAGATTCATTTCAATTTAACAATGGATATGGAATAGAACCATCTCAGTGAAATATATCGTGAGGAGAATAAGTGAAAGAAACCTTTGAGAACTCCCCCGTCGCTGTTGAGTTTGAATCCTTTTTCCTCAAGATACTGTTTGACGCATTTGATATCACTGAAACGATGTTTGAATCGATGAACCGCAAAAGCAAGATGATTCATTGTGTAGCCGTGGATAAGCGTCCATGCCGCAAATTCGCTTTCTCTTCACCGTTCATACATAAAATTCAAAAATAAATTAGCTCTAACCATTAAAGTATGTTTTAAAAAATTAATTCAAACTTCTTGAAAAAATCTTGTTTGATCTATTACTTTCTCTGAGCATTATTTAGAAACATTCGTTTTTTGTTCTTGTCCATCAAAACTTGTCCATAAAATGCTTGATCTAAAAAATTTGTCCATCAAACATAGCACCCAAAAACTATAATAATTCATGTAACAGATTAATTTTCCTATTTAAATAAAGTAATGTATTTCATTACCATTAGGTATTAGATTCTGATGGACAATTTTCCATAGACTTAATCACTTAAACATAATATGAACAATTTTTTATGGACAAATAAAATAAATAGTAGTTTTTTGTTCCAGGTTGTGAAAATTGTACATCCACATAATTTTTATTTATAAATAGAGTAGAATGAATTTTTCTTTCTAAAATTTATTTATTGAAGATATATGATTTACTTGGCAAGTTGCTTGAAATCGGTCCACGTAGGCTTCTCCCATATTAAAGACCCCAAAGTACTAGAAAGAACCGCTTGTTTGCCACCTTCTGGTTTCAAGTACTTCTTTATTATCCCCTAATCAAAAGGACCAACAAATTCGAATTAGATATGTTTAAAAATCATAATGACATCTTTGTTTTTTGTGGTCAGTCGTCATACCTGTGATTCAGGGCTTAGTTCGTCCACAAGAACCTCAGCTATAACGAGTCGTGGCAAAGGACCGTTGCCTAGACCGTGACCGTCATTAGGGACGTGAACATCGGGAGGAGAAAACCAAAGAACTCCTAGTTTCTTCTTTGGAAAATCAAGTCCGCCTCCAATTTTATATCCATAATCCATGAAAAAACTCGACAAGGAATCTATTCCGTAACCATCTACCTAAAAACATAGCCCCAAAAAAAATGAAAAAAAAAAATCAATTTACACAATTAGTTTCACCAAATCTTGATGAGTAAAATTTGTACCTTAAATGTCCTGAAAGTGAAGTGGTCGTAACAGATCTTCTCGTTGTCCACCGACTGAACCAGTTCCCATATCGTCTTCGCCGTCGGGTTCTTCCTCAGATACGTTTTCAGTATATTCTCAAACACATTCCGAAGAAATGTTTCACTTCCTCCCTGTTAAATCGAAACTATGTATTATCGTAATAATAACTTTTTTTTCCTTCAATAAATCAATTTTGAGAAAGAACCTTGAACGATGAACTGTGAGCCAAGTCGAGGGAACCCATGTAGAAAGATCTTTGAGTTGTCTGAGAAATGAGCCCTGTATGCTTGGTTGTTGTTATTTGGTAAAACAAGAACTTGGTTGTTCTTATTTAAAGAAAATATTAGAACATCTCCAATGGAGGTTTTTAGAAAAAGGGTTTTTAAAATTTTATAATAACAAATAATAATAAATATTAGAGGGGTTCTTAGTACGAGGAGAGAGAGAATCTAAAAATTCTTATTTAAGAACTATTTAAGAGGTTTTTAGCATGGAATTTTTAAAATTTAAAATTAAAATATTAGTAAAAATTTTTGAGGGGTTTGGTGATGCTCCTTTAAAGAAAGAAAAGTACCATTGTCTCTACGTGTAGCACCGAAACCCAATAATTCTAAAAATAAGAAGACACTAAGGAAAGGAAAATAATGGGCACGTGGGCCTCTTCAACCCCAAAAGGTGTCGTCGAGTCTCCAAAATCACCAAGCGTCACGTCACTGTCAGAAGATTTTAAAATGAAAAACACCACACCATAACACTTTATTTTACATACACATTTTACAAAAAAAAAAAAAAACACTTTGTTTTACACATTATTCATCGGGAACCGGTAATATTAAGTTACCGTCACCTCACAAGAGAAGGAACAGAAAAGATCTCACACACAAATGGTCCTAATAACATACGAACATTTAAGCATTACACATATTTCACATATTGAGCCGAACAAGACAAGTCTGGTTCTATACTTATGCTGTGAAACGGGTGCTTTCCATTATGTGGTAGGCGCTAGCTTGCTCTAAGCCCTCGCGTCTATGAAACTCTTTGACCTACATAATGGAAATGAAAAAATGTCCAATAATAAAATAATACGATTAATGTGAACAGCCCCGTTGGGCCTTTGGCAGTTGGCACAAAACATTTTGGACCTTTTAGTACTTTTAAAACTTTTTGGGAATTTTTTAAGATTTTTGTTAAAATCTGGACCTTTTATCAATAATTTTTGAGTTATTTTAAAACTTTAAAAAAAAAAAAAAAGATGGGCCCATTTCTATGAAAAAAATAGTATTTAGAAAAAATTAAGGCCATTTTAAAATACTTTCAAAAACATTTGGGCCCTTTCATATATTGAATTTTCGGGCCATTTATATTTTTTCTGAAAAAATGCACTCCTTTCTTATGTAATTATTTTATAAAAAAATATAGGATCCTGGACTGGACCGATGCAACTCCGCCCACCCCACGTAACCTGAATGTGAATCCCTTATTACCTCATCACGCGGAACATCTTTGAACTGTGGAAGAATTAGACGTTCAACGAACTCAATGTATGAAGCCGGGACGGTTTCAGTTACTCCGTCTGCAAATTCAACCACAAGTTTCTCCGACATCGCCGACACTTGTAATAGTAGACCATCTTGACTCACTGATATATTTTCATTCCGATTAAATAACGGTTATAGAAGAGAACATTCAAATGAAAAATTTCATGAGAGGAATAAGTAAAGAAATTAAACCTTTGAGAACTTCTCCTCCGTCCTTGTTGAGTTCAAATCCCTTTTCTTCAAGATACTCTTTGATGCATTTGATGTCGCTAAAACGGTGTTTAAGACGATGAACCGCGAAAGCAAGATGGTTCAATGTGTAGCCGTGGACAAGCGTCCATGCCGCAAATTCGCTTTCTCTTCATCATTTATACAAAATTGAAAGATTAGCTCTAATTATCAAAAGTATTGGATTAAAGATATTAAATATGATTATTGATTAGAAACTTATAACATATACTTGGCAAGTTGATTGAAATCAGTGGATGTTGGCTTCTCCCAAATTAAAGACCCCAAAGTACTTGAAAGAACCGCTTGCTTACCACCTTCCGGTTTCAAATACTCCCTTATTATCTCCTAGTTAACCATAAATTAGGACCAACAAAAAATAAATTAAATATATTAAAGACTCATTATAACAACATTATGTTTGTGAGCATTTAGACCTGTGATTCACGGCTTAGTTCGTCCACAAGAAGCTCAGCTATAACAATTCGTGGCAAAGGGCCGTTGCCTATACCGTAATCATTATCGTGGACGTGAACATCCGGAGGAGAAAGCCAGAGAACGTGTACTTTCTTCTTTGGAAAATCAAGTCTACCTCCAACTTTATATCCATAATCCATGAAAAAACTCGACAAGGAATTAATTCCATAACCATCGACCTAAACCCATACCCCCAAAGAAAAAAGAAAAAGTCAATTCACACAATCAGGCCGGCCCCAAGTATTTCGGACCTAAAGCAAATTAAAAAAATTTGAGCCCACAAACAAACACAATGGTAAAATGAAAAGTCTCAAAAATTACAAACATAAAACCATTTAGCTTAGACTTAACCACTCCACCATAACAAATTTCTCAGAATTGATGCCTTTCAGTTCTTAATAATATATTTAGATGTCTAAAGCACCAACTTGTTAAGCTTTTAGATCATGCACACAATTAGTTTCACCAAATCTTGAAGAGTAAATTCATACCTTAAATGTCCTGAAAAAGAAGTGGTCGTAGGAGATCTTTTCGTTGTCCACCGATTTAACTAGTTCCCATATCGTCTTCGCCATCGGGTTCTTCCTCAAATACGTTTTCAGTATACTTTCCAACACATTCTGGAGAAATACTTCACTTCCACCCTGACGACAACAGAATGATGTATTATACTGATGACTAATTAATTTGATTTTTGTAAATAAGAACTTAGAGAAAGAACCTTGAACGATGAAGCGGAAGGCAAGTCAAGAGAACCCATGCGAGAAGATCCTTGAGTTCTGTGTGAGAACACAGCTTTGCTTGAATTTTCTTGCTTGGTTAATAATGGCAAGGGTCACATGTTAGTATCACTATGATTACTAGCGAACAGTATTTTTTTCTTTTTGGTCGGCTGCGAACAGTAATTAAATTGAATTTTATTGAGCTAGTGGGGGAAATAGTCATACCTTTCAATTATTTGGTTATTTTAGTCAATTTTGGTGTGTAATAATTGGAAAATTTTCATAAATAATTTTTTATATTTTTCCAACTAGAACCAACTAACTATTTTAAAAGCCTAAGAAAAACCTTTAGAATATTTATTTACCTAAAAATTTAAAACTAATCTTCAAATCAAATATACTAGAATATATCTCGTGGTATAGCACGGGCAAATTGTAATTATAAAAAAATATTTGACAATTATAAAATCAGGATATTAGAAAATTGTAATTCTTCTAAAATGTTATGAAAATTATAATATCAGTTTTTATAATATCGAATCTTTGTAATATCCGCGTAAATATTTTGTAATCAGAAATATAAAACCAGTCTTTCATACTCGATGATATTAGAAATTTTATGTTGAGAAAATTATATATAAAATTAGAATATTTTTTTTATTTAGCGAAGAAAAAAGTAAAGTTTTGGAAGATTGCAACATTCTAAGATATCTACAACAAATCTCTTATTTTAAAAAAATTAAATCAATATTTAATTTAATTTAATTAATGTGTTTAATTAAATCAACAAAAATCTTCACAAAATCTATTTTTAACTACTTTTCAAAAAAAAAAGGTTAATTAAAACAAAAATTATAATCTATAAAAAAAAAATCGACAATCTACATAAATTCTTACTTAAAATTTTACAAACAAAAATCGCAATCTACATAAAATCTCTTATTTTTAGAAAATTAAATCAACATTTGATTTAATTTAATTAGTGTGTTTAATTACTTTTCAAAAAAATTAAAATAAATAAATAAATTAAAACAAAAATTATAATTAATTAATTAATTAAATGATTACATAATAACTAATGACTAAAATACCTTTAATGAGAGATTAAAATTTGTTCTTTGAAATAATGGCAATGTGATGTAAATATTAACATTATTTAATGTTTTCTTATAAATATACTCTCCAAATAATATATAGGGGATGTGTGTCAGCTTGTGCGTCGTAAGTTTGATTAATGGACTTCATTGACTAACGATAATATTTATGTAGAACAAGACTAACGTAAATTGGATAAATAAACATATACCTCTCACCGGTTTAGGTTTGGTGGTCTCCGACCCTCTCAACAATCAATCGGACCCGTCCGTGTTACAAGATTGTGGAGTTCGTTTCCACACCTCTAATTGGAGAATGCCTTGGTATTTTTGAAGCAATGCACCGAGTTCTAGCCCTAAGCTACCCTCACGTGCACATCCTATCCGATTCGAAGACGTGCATTGATGTTATCAATGTCCATTCGAACCACCGAGAGATCCATGAAATCCTTTGTGATATCTTCGATATCTTTCTATCTTTTAATCTACTTCTTTCTTGTTTATTTCGAGAACCTTTAACTCCTCCGCGGATGTTTTAGCAAAGACTCGCTTAAAGACTTCCTTCTTGATAAGGATATTCTTGTTAACTTTTAAATTTAATGTCTTAGATGTTTCTTAGGCCTTACAAAAGTTTTTGTGGTTTTGGAAAATGTAAAAAAATTAAAAGAATTCTCATGAAAATTTTCCTTCATATTTTTGCTAGCAATTTCTTGAAAATTAAAGTTCTCACTTCTTAATGCTAACGTTATATTAACCAATGAAAATTAAAGTTCTCACGTCAATATTATTTATTTAGTTTATATTTTTGATTACCAATAATATATAGATAACAAACTAAGTGTTCGGTTAACGAACCGGACGTCACTACTGACGTACATTCCAATATTATTGCTCTCAACATGGTTCTATATAAGGGATGGGCGGTAAGGACTAAGATAGTATAAAATCATGCAACAAAACAAATCTCTTTATCTGATTCTGCATGTCTTGCATTTATTTATCAACATATTTTTTTTATGAAAAAATGAACCACGAGATTTTATTGTTTCCCCACACAATCCAATGTTCAAGCCAAATAGACCAACAAAACCATCGTCAAAAATTCTGAAAAATCGTTTCAGAACGATCAAAAGAAAAGTGAGCAGAACACTCGTGGAAACAATATACATGAACCACGAGAACCACGAGATTTTATTGTTTCCCCACAATCCAATGTTCAAGCCAAATGGACCAACAAAACCATCGTCAAAAATCCTGTAAAATCGTTTCAGAAAGATCAAAAGAAAAGTGAGCACAACACTCGTGGAAACAATATACATGAACCACGAGAACCACGAGATTTTATTGTTTCTCTACAATCCAATGTTCAAGCCAAATGGACCAACAAAACCATTGTCAAAAATCCTGAAAAATCGTTTCAGAAGGATAAAAAAAAAAGTGAGCAGAACACTCGTGAAAATAATATACCGCCTGAAGGATCCAGTCGGCATAGCCATCAGAGTACATGCCATCAAAATTAAGGCTGATATAAACAAAACGTCACCAAGATTCCTTAGTTCTCAACAGTTCTTTTGGATTCCTAAATTCCTGTCTTTTTTTAATCTACCTTTCTCATTATTGCGAATCTGTAATTATTATATCGATGGGTCCACTGACATATTCTTGTCAGAAAAATAAAATGAATAGGTATATAGTATAAGTTTTCTAAGATGTTAGGGACGAATTAATGGAGCCTGATCTAAAATTTGTTTTGTAGAGATGGACACCGAACTGGATTATATATCCTATATATATTTTTTTAAGATATCTGTGATTCTTTCTGTTATTTGGATTAGCAAAAAAAATTTAGTAAAGATTAAAAATACAACAAATTCAAATTTAATGAAAACAAATTGCAATATTTTATTTCAAAAATTAATATTTCTGTTTTTGTTTCTTAGTTTTTCCAAAATTTTAATACATAAAATATGTTATGTATGCATGATCCGAATGAATGAGAAAAAAACTCTTTTTCTCCTAGATGAATAGGAATCGGATTCATAATTCCTTTTTTAATTTGGTTTTGGAATTAAACTCCATAAACAAAGAATGTCTGCATTAAGAAATACAACATATTAAATATACATAAATCCTTATAATCTTATGTTAATCTGGACTGTAACAATAAAAGATCAAACACACGTATATAAGCCCTAATAACCTAGATCGGAAGCTTCTTTGATCCGATCTCTTCGAGGACTCTTACTCATTACTTCTCTTCTTCTTCCTCCTCCTCCTCCTCCTCCTCCTCTTATCTTCGCTATCTTGCCAGCTGCAGCAGCGACAAATATGCCTAACCTAGAAAAAATTACTCATTACATCGTTGGTTTCTTGAAGTCATCAGATTCGTTCCCACTCATTCGGTTTTACAACCCACCTCCAATGAGAAAAAAATTCAACAGGATCGGGTGAAGAAGAGACTTGATGATGAAGCAACCTGAGGAGTGCGCTCAATCCCCGATTGCTTGGTGCCAGATCGGGTCTCCACTCTCCGCTAGCACTTCTTCCAATTTGGCTCGGTTTCTAGAGTGCACCACTCCTGTGGTTTTTACGCAATAATTGTCTTTCGTAATATTTCGATTCTGAATTTTACTTTAAATCAGCGACTTGGGTTTCTTCAATATTTGATATTTCAATTAGGTTTTCGTCTTTTGTCTTGTGAAGATATATTTGAAATTGGCTACAGATCAAAGTATGAGAATATTGCTCGAGATGTTGATGATGTTATGGGGATTTTGAGATCAGATTATGGAAATGTCTATTTCGTCACATGCATTTGACTCTCTGCTCTTCATTACCTCATATTGGGATTTCTAAGAGTATAAGAACTATGAAGTGAAATAAAAATTGTTCCTTTAATTTGCAGAAATTCATCATAGGTAAACTCATAAAGCTTTTCCATTTCACAAACTAAGCTTAGACACTAACTGGTCAAACTTTATTATTCAGCAATCTTCACTTCTGCAATTTACTCGGATGATTGCATCTTCAAAGACCCGATTATCATCTTCCAGAGTGAGGAATTATAGATTCCTCCTCTGAGTTTCTTGTGTTATCTCTATAATTTCAGTTATCTGCTTGAATAGAATGTAGGACAATCTGATCTTTATGATCTTTGGTTTTTGTTTATGATCTTTATAGATTGGTGTGATTATATTAGCTATAGATCCTAATTAATCTTGATGTGATAATCAAGTAGTCTATTTTGGATTTTCGGTTTTGCAGGTACAGAGTTGTATTAAAAGTAACTTGAGATTACTGGTTTGATGGTTCCGTTCCTCGAAGATGCATCCATTGGACTGCAAAACATGGAGAAAGGTATAAACATATACAAGGATTGGAAAAGTTTCAGAAGAACACTACACATTATGAATAAGAATATTAGCATAGGGCGTTTCCAGATTCAAATTCCTTATTTGTTTCGATCCTCATGCAAATGAAACGCAAAAGCAACATGACCACAAATATGAAGAAGAGGACGAAGGAGGAGAAGAGTACGTCAATGGTGTTTTTATATTCGATTTTTTGTGAATATATGTGAAGGATTGTTTCTAATCTTGGATGGTTCCTCTTGGACTCATCTTCTTCATCACGCCTGTTTCTCTCCCTCTCCGTTTTGAACTCCGATCTCTACCACGACGATGACAACGTCAATCTCAACCTGAACCAAATCACGGTCATGATATAAAAGTTTGAGTTTTTGTTTGTCAGTTATTTGGTACGAATATGATCTATTATTAATCTCCGTAAAAAAAAAAAAAGTAGAATATATGTGTGGTTTTATAGTTTAAGTTAATATATTTTCAACTTTTTTTGCCGAAAAACATTTGGTACTTGTACGACAAGTTATCTCTTTTTCTAAAACTTTTAGGTTCTCTATGAACCGGTTAAGCGGATGATGGAATGGATTGTTTCTCTTTTTTTTTTTTTTTTTGGTCTACCGAATGGATTGTTTCTTAAGTTATTGTTTATACGCTATAGCGCGAGTTAAATAACTACAAATGAGCTATAATATTTATTAATGATCATATAATTTTTTTTTTTTTTAATTATGTGATGATATTTTATTGGTAAGTCTATTGTGGTCTTTAAGAACTATACATTGTAAAAGGAGGCAAAAGCAGAAAATGAAGAACACCTTTTTTGTGGACTTTAGTAATTATACATCAAATTATATCTCAAATAAAAATAAAGAAATTAATCATACGCTTGAATATACTATCATATTTTTCTAAAAAAATTACCATTTAATTTGAAATTAAATTCTCACTTCTTCTTAAACATTCTCAAAAAAGTCATATCATTCACTCAAATATAAAATAATAATTATATAATTATATACTACACATCATATACCACGATAATACCATAATGCTTATGCCGTTGAGTTATATCACATGAAATGTTGTTGGAAAGATATAATGCTTACATGACTGAATGAGCATAAGTATATAGAAAATTATGAATGAAAAATTATTGAATCCAAGGCAAAAAAAATGAATTAATAGCTGTGAATGAAAAATTCTTTCAACATTTTCTTAAGAAATCTATTTCAAAACTACTTTATTCCAATGAAGTATATTTAACATATTGGACCAAACGGTTTTTTTAGCAACACAAGGAATATGAAACAAATTTTGCTATAATTCATTTTGGATTTTTCTTATTTTATGGGTTGAGAAATGTAAGATCATGTACTCAATCTTTGCTATAGTAACTAATCATCAGATTTTGTGGAAAATTCTAATAACTATGGACTCCTGGCATAGTAAAATCTTATTAAAATCTAAAAAACCACAAATAACATATTTTAACTAATATAGTATATACAACTGAAAGAAAATACCAGCAAGTTAAATCAAGATGTTTAAACACAACCGTTTCAACTAATAATATTGAATCACAGGTCAATGCGGATTTTGCTAGTTTGTTTGTCTGGATTTCATCGAATTTATAATTAACGGATTTTAATATTGGACCCGAAACAGATTAGTGATGGATCGTCGAATTTACTGATTCGGTTTGGAGTTTAGATCGGAGTATGACATAGAATAAATTAAATACATAAGATTATAAAAGACCTAAGTAAATTAAATAAAAAATACTATTATTCTATTGTTATGTAAACTAGCGAACCAAAAATTACGCAAACATTTCCCAGCGGTGCACAGTTCATATCCTTACCTAGTATGATTTTATTTGGTTACCTTTGGAATTATGCAAACACTACGATAGATATATTTGTAACAAATTTACAACAATTTTTGTATCACTAATCTTAAATTATATTTCATAGCTTTCTTACATCTATAAAAGGTTCCACAGCCTTTTCTGTGTTAGTCGTCCAACTTAGTTCCATACAGATGATCCCTTTAACGGTTACCATAAATTCTCATTAGTCATTAGTCTGAGTAAAACTCGAAAAACTAATCTCTGAAGTCTGAAACCATATTTTATCTTAACATGGCTTTGTATTGCCCACGTGTATCACATGTCTAGTTGTTATATAACCCCAACATCAACTTTATTTTAAATTGCTCCAAAGTCCAAAAGTGGACACAGCACATGTCATGTCAATAACAAACTCCACTTCAAGGAAAAACCTCCAAAGTGCAAACCAAAATATCAGAAGACTCGAGTTTCGGGGCTAAAAGCCAACCCAACGAATAATATAAGAGAGCTTTCTATGGCTCACGAGACACTTGTATAAGTAAAGAGTTTTTTTATATACATCCCGCAAGCCAAACCGCCATCAGGAAACTTCCATATCAACACCTAGCTGAAGTAGCCCTGCATTCACATTTCCTTTATCACACCTCTATAACAACATATCAAACTCACAAGAGAGACAGTGAACAAGATTGCTTTGCAAAGTGACCAAACCTTGATAACAATGCCCTTGACTTCACATTGACCTTACTCAAACTGATTTGGTTCACTGTGTTTGTCACCTGTGTGCCATTGCTTTCAAACAGCTCCTCAGTCAATTTCAGCCCCTGAAACAGATTGGACGAAATATTGTCAACAGTATTTCCTTTTAAGTCTGTTGGAATAATGCGAATAAGTATGGGAATTTCAAGCTGACATGACTTCTCAAATAAGAAAAACACCTTGGTTTCAACATCTGCAAGTAAATTACGAGCCCTCTGGTTTACAGGAAGTTGAAGCTGTTCCTGTAAGATGAAGTTAATCACTTTGTGAGATAAACAACCATACAATATATTTGCATTCTAAAATTTAGATATAAAAGAAAACGGAAACAGAAACAGAACATTTTTAAATTTTAACACCATAAATAGGTATAATTATTCAGAGAAATATGGAGATCAATTCGATTTAAGTTATCCCCTATCTGCATTACCATTTCAGGCAGTTTTGTGCTCTTGCCTCCAAGATAGTTATACAAGTGTAGCATGAAAACATTTGTGACATCCTGCCACCAGAAACAGAAATAGAATCAGTACTGAGTTACCAATTGTAGGTGATTCTCAGGCTAATGATGCCTGCTAATAAGAGATACTAATAGAAAATAAAAGATGAATGTACCTGCTTGTATTCCAGCGTGTCCAACTTCCCATCCTGCAAAAATAAATGTTAAATACCAAAATAATTAGGAGAGATACTAAAAGGAATGAAATGCCCTAAAGGAGAATTCTGATTCCTTATCTAATCTTGAAGAGTAAATGATTCACAGCTGCAATCGCTTTAATCAGGACGGATGCAGCAATGCACATGCCAATGAGTGCGAAAGAGAAAAACTATTGATCTTCAGCATTGCTCATATATGCAATGATCTTCAGCTTAACAAAATAAAACTAAGACTCACCAGTCCAGTAATTAGATTATGCAATGATGTCAAATCCATCTCAAGTGAGCTGATATTCTCACGAGCCAAAATGACCTGTTTGGCATAAAACACAAGAACATTACGTTGGTCCAAAAACTGTTCAAGACACTACAGATGCATAACAACGAAACCCAATCGTTCTAATCATAGGAACTAAAGAAAAGGTAAACATCACCAAAATTCATACCTCGCTATGGATTTCCTTGGAAAGATCAATCTGCTTTTCTACCTTGTCATCCATATTCTGAATCTTTTGCGTTAAATGCCTTTTCGCAGCCTGACAATCAAACGATTAAGATCCAACTTAAGCCCTGCAGCTTAATATATCACCAGAAACACCATAAGTAGAGAAAAAAAACTCACCGCAAGGGTCTCAGAAACTTGCTCCAGATTCTTTGTTAAGTTAGCCACGGCATTAGCCATGTTGGCTTTTGTCACATACATAAGGTCAGTGAACGAGAGTCCCTAATCAGTGAACAATCAAAAACAGTTTTTAGTTCCCTTACAACATTGAAATCTCCTTCGACCGAAGCAGTGCGAACCAACAGCAGGATCACAAGAAAAAATACCGAAAACTTAACCTCACCTTCCACCACATATAACCATATCCGAGAGCTCCCAGTGCCGCAGCAGGAACAGCAAGGGCTTGTAGGTTTGCTGACAACAACAAAAAAATAACAAGAGAGACTGATGAACACAAGATTCTCCAACAGAGAGAAAACAACACTTAGCAAAACTATTTCAGAAGAATTACAATTCCCTAATCTTTAACATACCACCACTAACTCCATTCATGACCGTTATCTGCTGCTGCGAAGCTAGCTGTCGAATCTCCATAGCCAATCGGCGAACCTTTAAATTGAAGAAAAATCAATACCAGTTCTCACCAATATTCGTAAAATCCAATGGATAACGGAAATGAGTAAGTACCTGGGCAGCTATGGCATCAGAAACATCAGAATCACCCTCAGATCCTTCTCCAGATTTCTCCATTCCCTTCACCAGACCCTATCGAAAGAATCAAATCATGCCCAACAATTAGTCAAAAATTTCAAGGAGATAAACAAAAAGAAGAAAAAAAAAAGCACAAAATCAATATAAGTACCTGCAATTCACCCAACAAATCTGACAATTTCCCGTTCTTCATCATGATCGTACCAGTATAACCTTGAATCCAACAAATCGGAAAACGTATCAGGATAAGCAGATCCGAATTAGCAGCGCAGCAGTAAGTAAACGAGCGAGTTAGATAAGCACAGAGAAATCAAGTGAAATACCTGCTCCGGCTAAGAGCAAGATCCTGGATAAGCCAACTCCGGTCTGCATCGCCATAGCTCCGACTGATTTTACACCGCCGCCGACTTGTCGAGCTTTGTCTCAAAGTCGAGAATTTAATTTAGGTATTAATTAAGAAGAGGAACTCATGTGTTTTTTTTTTTCTTATTGTGTTTTTTTAATTATTTTTTTGCTTTTTTTTTTTTTTGGGAGAGATACATGCTGCTGCAATTTACTTGGAAACGACGTCGTCTCAAACTCAATTTCAATTTCAATTTCGGCCGCCTCAAGTCACGGCGAGAAAGCCGCATTGCCGTGGTCGCCTTGAACAATTCGTAAAAATCTGGAATCATTAGTCGCCACGTGGCACATTTTGTGTTTTTTTTTTTTTTTACGAGAGATGGAAAAATACTGTAACCGAACGGAACAAACCAAAATATTTATAAACTGAAACCGTTACCAATCAGAATCAAAAAATTTAGTGTAAATTCACAAAACTGAAGCGAATAAATCATAACAATATAATACTAAGTTTATATCTTAATATAGACGTGATCATATTGTGATATTGATATTCTTGTTAAAAATTTATTTTACTTTTAGATGTAATCATAACTTAAAACAGATGTAATCAAATAAACTAGATTCTAACTCGTGCTTATGCACGGGTTAAGGTTTTTATACACGAAAACATTAAATTGATTTTTTAAAAGTAAGTTATTTTTTGTAGGAGTAAAAATATAAATTACTGTTTTATTCATATTGCATATTTATTTTAGTTATATTATGTTAAAAAGTATATTTAATAATATGATATTGATCAATATATAGTTTTTTTCCTTATGTCAATTATCAATATATAGTTTTTTTTTTCTTATGTCAATGATCAATATATCAATTTTGTTTTGTTTTGTATCTACATTGGATCCATTTAGTTGATATTTAGCCCAATAATATACATTTATAATGCTTATGCACGAGTTGAGATTTTCCTAAATGGGTATATTTAATTGATATTTTAAACGTAAGTAATTTTGTTGTATGAGTAAAAAAATAAATTTATGTTTTATTCGTATTACATATTTATTTTACCTATTTGTTTTGATCTAATACACCATTCTTGATTTGTTTAAAATCAATCAAATCAAGCCAAATCTCATCTGAAATAGATGGTAAAAGAGACATGATAGTTGTGTACAAAAAGTTAATTATGTACTGATGATTGGTTGATCTAAACATTCCAGTAATCTTAGTAACATTAAATACTTGAATAATCTTTCAGTCTCTTTTTTTGACAAATTTTTGGAACTTTGAGATATGCTCTTTTTTTTATATCAGCTTAAATTTTGTTACCCTGAAAATATAAACACAAATGAACATTATTATTTTACCATAATATCATATATGTGACATTATATTAAATATATTAAAACGCTAGTGAAACTTACAGAATCATATGACAAAACCATTTCCAAAGATGCTCATGATTCTTTGGCATAATGCATAAAAGAATGGAGTATTTTTACTCTAATACACCAAGATGATTTAAACGGTTTTAAATATTTTACAGAAGTGTATTTCGTGGAGAGTGACTTTTTTTCTTTTTGGTCGATATGAAGGCAAATAAAAGCTTTTGGTTTGATCAGATGAAATGAGAAGAAAGAAACACTTTATATAGAAATATAAATTAGGTTATTTTTAAAAATATGGATACTTATCAATATCCGATTTCATTATTTGACATAAAAACACAAAATTTGTTAGTTGAATTGGTTTGGATTTCATTATTTCCAAATTTACGATTATTCTGATCATGGTTTATAAGTTATACCAAATCTCGATTGTTTATAAATTAAGTTATACCTAATATAGCAGTTATAGAATATTGACATATATCAACAGTATAAACCAATAAATCTTTAGGGTTTTGCTCAAACTTTTGATTATCATCGAGGAAAAACTTCTTTAAAAATCAGTAATTATACCAACCACCTTTATTTTAAACCAATAAAATCGGAATATTATTATAATTCCCTTATTTAAAACAACCCTTATTTATATCAAATCAAATTATCATAAATTAATATTATAGCAACAGAGAAATATTCCATTATTTTTTAAATTGTGTAATTTGTTTTGGTAACTACCATTTATTCAGTTTGATTTTAAATTTGGAAATAATCTGTTAGTTGTCAATAGAAATTATTCCGTTTTGGTAGCTATATTTTAATCAGTTTGATTTGTAAATTGGATATAACATATATGTTAATATTCCAAATCTAGATTAACATTAAATTATATATTTTGTGAATTTAAATAAAATCCAATTATAATACATTAATAATATAGCAATATTCCAAATATAGATTAACATTAAATTCCGATATAACAGAAAATATTCCAAATATAGATTAACATTAAATTAGAAATTTTGTGAATTTATCATCAATTAATTCGATTATCATCAATTAATTCAATTATTTTTAGAATTTGTCCTTATTTAAAACAACCCTTATTTAATACCAACCATAAAATTAGTTTCTCATATTTGTTATTATTGCAAGTAAATCGGGATATCCACCCTTATTATTATAATTACCTTATTTAAAACCACCCTTATTTACTCTTGGATTATATCTAAAACTTCCATTATTTTTTAACAATTCCTTTAGTTTTAACCAATCATTAAAAAATTTCTTATTTAAAACCTATCATAAATGCAAAAAATTATATAAATCAAAAATTTATTAATACTCCAAAAAATAGGGATATTATTATTTCCTTAATCAACAATTTAGTTTTAAATTTTGTGAATTATAATCTTAATTTGAATATATATCCTTATTTTTCGCTATTGATGTATATAGTAAATATTTAGGGTAGTAAAGGGATTCATAGAACTTCAATACATATAATGTAAAAAATACTGAAAAAGTAATTTTACAACGAATTGCCATTAATTAATTAAAAAAAAGTAATCTAACATCAATATATCATTCTTTCTTTACCTTACTAATAATATTGTATTTGAAAAAATCCGATATTACAGTTTTGTTAATTTTCCAATTCTAGACTAACATTAATTTATAAATTTTGTGAATTTATATCAAATTAGATTATCATAAATTAATATTATAGCAATAAGGAAATATTCCATTATTTTTTAATTTGTGTAATTTTTTTTTGGTAACTACCATTTAATTAGTTTGATTTTAAATTTGGAAATAATTTGTTAGTTATCAATAGATATTATTCCGTTTTGGTAGCTATATTTTAATCAGTTTGATTTGTAATTTGGATATAAAAGATTTGTTAATATTTCAAATCTAGATTAACATTAAATTATAAATTTTGTGAATTTAAATAAAATCCAATTATCATCAATTAATAATCTAGCAATAGAGAAATATTTCTTTATTAAAAAATTCCGATATAACAGAAAAATATTCCAAATATAGAGTCACATTTAATCATAAATTATGTGAATTTATCATCAATTAATTCAATTATTTTTAGAAATTGTCCTTATTTAAAACAACTCATATTTTATACCAACCATATAATTGGTTTCTCATATTTGTTATTATTGCAAGTAAATCGGGTTATCTTATCATTAATGTACGATTTCTTTTTTAATTGTAATTTTTTTCCCATATTAAAATTTATTCTTTTTTTTTGTGGAGTATTAACAAATTCTTTTCTTAACAAACTCGTTTGTTAAAATATCAAAATTTCCATTATTTAAAAAAAAATTCCTCATTTTAAATCAATAAGGGTTGGACATAATTTATTTTCTTAGAAAGTGATATTCTTCTAGTCGGTTTTTCCTGATAAACATTAAAAAAGAATTGGTACGTCAAGGTAAACAAAGTTGGAATACATCTATTTGGAAAAAAAAAAATATTGATATCAAATGAAAGTAATGGTGATGATATTCACCTTTCGTAGATGTGATATTGATATTAGACATATTTTCCTGAAAAAAGAAAAAAAGAATCGGTATCTCAAGGTAAACAAAGCTTAATTAAATCAATATATAAAAAAAAGCTATTGATATCAAGTGAAAGTAATGGTGATGGTATTGAGTATTCACCTTTCTTAAATGTTATATTCACTTTTCTTGGAAAAAAAGAAAGAATTGGCATCTCAAGATAAACAAAGCTGGATAAAATATATAAAAAAAAAAATTATAGCCAGTTTTTTCTGATAAACATTAAAAAAGAATTTGTACTTCAAGGTCAACAAAATTGGAAAACATTTATTTGGAAAAAAAAATATTGATATCAAATGAAAGTAATAGTGATGGTATTCACCTTTCTTAGATGTGATATTCATATTAGATGTGATATTCATATTAGACGTATTTTCCTGAAAAAAGAAGAAGAATCGGTATCTCAAAGTAAACAAAGCTGGATAAAATAAATATAAAAAAAAAACTATTGATATCAAGTGAAAATAATGGTGATGGTATTCACCTTTCTTAGATGTTATATTCATCGTAAACTTATTTTTCTAGAAAAAAAAAAAGAATTGGCATCTCAAGGTAAACAAAACTGGATAAAATATATATATAAAAAAGCTTATTAATAGCAAGTGAAAGTAATGGTGATGGTAATCACCAATCTTATATGTATTTTCCTGAAGAAAAAAAAGAAGAAGATTGGAATTAGAAATTGTCCATCGTAATGGTGATGTTAATCTTTAAATATCAAAATAATCACGACTGATAAAGAAGATTGAGAGAATCAAAGTTTGTTGGGTAAGTGAAAGTTCTAGTCGACATTGATAAAGACAATTAAGAAAATCTCAAAAAAAATATTTCTTCTTAGTCAGACATGGGTTTAGATTGAGTCCGCATAGATTTATATAGAAAATGGTGAGTAGTCGACCTAGGTTTAGGTTTTAATGAATCGATGGCCATGATTACTGGAAAAAAAAATTGACGGTCATGATTAAATTAGATGATCACATAATAAATTACTAAACTACCCTTAATGAGAGATTTTAATTTGTTCTTAGATGTAATGGCAATGTAATGTAATTGCTTACCCTTTATGAGGTTTATTCTATAAAGGTACTTCTCAAATAATATATAGGGGATGTGGGAGATTGTTCTGGCAAGAAACAAGTTAATAGCAATGGTTTGGATTGTGGCAGACAAAAAAATGGATCACATTTACCTGAAAAAGTCTGATCTCAGATAATTTCTACGGTTAACATAAACAAAAATGGCTTAAGTGTGGTTATGGGAGCTTAAGAGCGTGCCCATCTATATATATATATCCCTTTTATTGCTCATAATCCTTCTTTCCTTGTTAGCTTTGTTCTTTGCAGCTAACTTGAGTTTCCAAAGTCTTTTTGATTTCACTGTAAACTTGCACAAACATTTGGCTGCCTAAGCTCTTGTCTCTTATACTGTCTCTTACCTCTTCCGGTAGCTGTTTCAACTCATCTGTGATAACTTTTCCGGTAAATCCTTGGCAAAATTTGTACAACGGAAGCAGGATTCTGAAGTCGTATAGACGACACTCTTCTTGATTCAATTGTGAGGCAAAGCCTTTTTAGACGTTGAACACAATTATCATCTGAAGAGAAGAGAGTCCATATCAAGAGCGATCTTCCCCATTCTTTTGAGCAAACTTCCAATCGATACGTTTCTCACATAGTTTTCACTGGAGGTAAAGAGCCAGAAAATTAAACTTTCCTTTCGCTGAATCAAGCTCTTCAAAGGCATCGAGGAACACCACTTGCTCACAGTCAAGACTGAGCCAGAACTCATGATCAGATTGTCCGATCATAGAATGAAGACCAGCGACTGCAAAAACAATATTTTCTGTAATGTCACCATCGTTTTAGTTGCCTGTGCTGCGTTGATCCTCTAATTGGACGCAAAGAGAAACAGCCACCATGAACAAGCTACTTGCCTTCTCGAGAAAAGAAGCAGCTACGAGTTTCTGAGATTTTCCTCTTTCCCTACCAGTTAATGCTTTAAAATAGTGATTCAGGAGCTGGCAGGATATAGCACGCAACCATTTGTGTCGGTGCAACAACAACTTAAACACCATTTTCCAAACATCCTGAAAAAAGAGGTCCAATCAGAAGAAAAAAAACATATATATATCAGAGCTGTGAAGATGCGATGATTAACAAGACTGAAATTTACTTGATTGTTACTGATGCAACCTATCAGAAGTTTTATCACATCACCAATCTTGGACAACACTTCTTCAGCATTTGCCAAACGACGTGCAAGCTGAAGAAACAAGTTTTGAGACTGCTGGTCAAGAAACGACTGCTTGCCAAGATTAGGTTTTGAGAATTCCTCGATAAGCACTTGAAGCATGTCAAGAACTGCTTTTCTTCCATCTGTATGTTCATAGCTGGAGGAGGAAAAATTCAGTTACTACTTGAAAAATAAGAGGCCAAATTAATTTCACAAGAACATACATACCTCAGATTTGTTAACAGAAAGTTAACATGTTCTTCTAGGCATTTCTCAGAAAGTTTACAATGGACCAAAAATCTCCACATTATCTCTTTACAGTTCTTGCGGCTTGGTTCCGAATGAGTTGTTACCATCAGTAATCTAACCTGAATTGCAATATCATATATCTTTGGAAATTCAAGCTTCCTTCTCACGATGGCCTTGAGAAGTGAAAGGGCAGATGAATTCGATTCCAGATCAGCAAACACGGGGAACTGAATTTACATTTTCAACTTGCCAGATGATAAAGTGAACTTTCCATTTTTTTTAAACTGAAGGCAAGACTCCGCAAGAGGACTACGGGAACTCACTGCAGACTGAGTAATGGTTAAACTGCGGTTGTCACTTTACCTGCTTCAGACTTGATGGAAGGCAGTGGTAACCTAATCAATGCAGTGAAACATCTAAGAGATGAAGATACAACATCTTCATACTTAGAACTCAAGCACCCAACAAGTAATTCATCCAACTTCGACACCAGCTCTTCATTAGTATTCTTGAGGTTCATTTTCTTCAGTCTGTTGTGCATTAACTCCAGAGTAAACACGGTTATAAGCTTTAGACATGCCTTAGCACCAGCAGTCTCTTGCATATCTCTTGATTTCTTTTGCCTTTTTGATGGTGGAGAAGACGCTTGATCTCCAAGACCACTCCTGTTGTTAATACCATCATCAACACGGTCATATATAAAACAAAAAAAAAAGATCTTCTTGATAAACAGATGGACTGCCTTCAATACCAGCTGCAATATACTTTAACATCTCTTCCAGTTTTGATTTTAATTTTGGAGTCAAAGGCCCCTGCAGCTGAGCTGTGACCGGAGAAAGTAACTTCAACACATGACTACTTCTGAACGTTACATTTTCAGCAATCAATTTCAGAGTCTCAGGTGACTTGCGTTTTACTGTTTCTTTCTTCTTCTTGGATGCGGTTTTTAACTTTTCTTTCTGTTCATCAACATCTTCAAGGATGTCGGCTTTCGCCACAGCAAGGAGATCTCCCAAACAATGATCCAACTTCCCACCCGTAGGATTGGACAGGGCACTTTGATAAGATATAATTGACAGTATATCCTAGCACATGCACCTCAGATCCTCAAATTGCAGGTACTCTAGCCCAAGTTCCCCCACACAAGCAGCGAGAGCGTTGCTGGCTTTATCACGTGTGCTACTCAGCCCATTCTTCAAATAAATGCAAATTTTAGGAACTAAAGAGTCTAGCTGTGGGTCCATTATTTCTGGGAAGAAGCTTTAAAACTTTCACCGCAGCCACGTAGCTGACGAAATTAACATTTTCATATACAAGAATTGACTGAACAAAGAAACAGCAAGTGAAGCTCGATTACTTGACAATAAGATGAAAGTCAAAACAATACTAGTGACTCTTCTGGCCATATGATCAGTTTATCCAAATGCAAGAGAAGGAAAGCAGAAAACATGTCTACAACATTTTGTGAGCTGTGCATAGCAGGCGGAAACTAGATCAGCTCACATATGACGAGAAACAGATATGAAAAACTAGATTTTCCGGAGTTCCATAAGTAGTCCCAAAGAATCTACTTCCACTAAGCTATATAAATATATCATCACGTATTCACGTTACGCGTTAGTAACCAGAATCTTAGATCTTGTAAACATTAATCGTTATCAACATGTCTGGGAAAAAATAACAGTTTTGTATGGATTATGATTTGAAAGTTATGTGGTTAACTACACAGCCTGAACGTGGGCACTCTGTGGCATACAGATAAGCATGAAACAAAAGTTATGTCCAGAAAAAAATTAACTGAACCATAACACTAATCAACTGCGGTTCTTTTAACAATCCGGTTCTATTACACTTCAAAATCTTATTAATCGATTCTGTTACACTATAAACAAAGGTTTATTTTCTTTAAATTTACATCTATTATATACACTGTTCTGTGAGTCGAGCCTAATTTTTATCTAAACTCAGTCAGCGACTACGCCTTTGTTAGGTGAACAAGTTCTCACAACATACAAACAAATTCGAAAAATCGTCGAACCAAATTGGACAACTAATTCAATAGACGTAATATAGTTTTGTGCTCCACAAATTGACAACATACAGGAATAAGAATCAATGGTATTGAAATTTGGGAACTATGATAAAAATTGAACAATAGAAAAAGAAAAACATACTATATATTTCCTTCAATTTACCTTTGAAAGAAGGTTTCTTCAGGGAAGACAATGACAACAGACGTCGAGGAGAAGAAAAATATGAGACTTTGAGTCAATGAAACGAGAGGAGGAGGCAAAGTCCATATTGAAAATATAGTAAGTTTGGGAATTGCCGTGATCGATGAACGCTTGACCAAAAAAAATAAAATATATATATATATATAGTATGTTTTTATTCCCTAATTAAATAGCAGAACCAACTAACCAAACTTAAACCAATATATTATCTCACCTTAAGAACTTGAACAACTGATCAGTATTACTATTTCGAACAAAACCAAAACCTAATGAATTTTGTGTGAGTGAAACCAACCCAAATCACCTATGTTTCGGTTCAGTTTAATTTTTTCGGTTACTTTGTCCACTCCTACTCTCCTAGGTGTGGATTCAATGTACATATCATCCACATTCTAGTTAAACCACACCATTCAAATTAAACGAACAAAACTCATGAACAACTTTTATATACGAAAGAGCTTACTGTCTTAAAGGAAAGCATAAAACCGCTGCAAGAGTGTCACCACTTCAGCGCCAGAATGGCACCAAGAGTCCCCCCAAACACTTCAGTGTTATATACAAACCGATCGAACATTTAAGAAAATAAATGTGGTTTTGCGTATTAACAATGAAGCGTTAAAAGGGAACTCATGGGTACATTTGACTCTCTTCTTCTAGCTCTATCCTAATAAACAACACTAACTTCATGCGTATTTATATATCATTGCAAAGGGTCTCCGGTTCTTCCTTCTTAATTCTCAATTAAAAAAAAAATGTCATAATGGGACCAATAATCATATATTCGAATCATACAATCAGAGAACGTGTGGAAATTTGAAAAATGAATCGAGTCGAAATTTTAGGCCTCGTTAGATATTTTGACCGAATATTTATATTTTGTCCCTAATTTTGCTTGAAATGTTTTGAAACGACAGAAGTATTCTCTGCATGGACTCTTTCCTCTGATATGTCTTTTCTCCTTCACTTTTTAACAGCCACTCACCACATCAATGCTCTTAACAAATATTCCCCATTGAATGTTTACAACAGTGAATTACATATATATAACCTCCATTGAAAAATGATCAGGCCATTTAATTTCCCATGCAATGCGGTTAAACAATTATAGAGTGTGGGATTGTTATAACTTAAAAGAAACGTAGTTGGAAAAATAAAATAATAGAACCTTATTATTTGTGTGTAGTAGTTTTCTGTATATTGTACCATGTCCCTTTTTGCAAGAAGTAATAAATTTCAGAGGAAGATTACTACACTAGCGTATTATTGATATATTATGGATTTTACCCATTTTTAGCCATGATATAAGTTGTTTTATCGAGTCTTTCTAGTGCTTTTTCTATCATTTTAGGTTCTTTTCAGGTTTTAGCACGTTTGGGACGAAATTGGAGATTTTGGGGACATTAGGAGCCTTTTTGGAGCAAACCGAAGAAAGTACTCGTTTTGAAGGCCTGGTATCGATCAACACTCACCCTGGTATCGATCGATACCCACGCACTCGAGACGCAGGAGAGATTTTCAAGGAAGCCCACAAAAGCCCAATCATCCCAATATTTACAGAAGAAGCCCAGCTCGTGTTTTGGAGGAATTTAAGCAAGTTTTAGGGTTTAGACCGAGGGGGAGATTGAGAGGAGACGGGGGGACTTTTCACTTTTATTCTTGAGCCACCATTGAGATTAGAGAACTTTTGTGAGGGAGACGGATCCAAGACTTTGTTCATCATAGAGAAGATCCCGAACCCTAGTTTTTATTCCTTTGTTTAATTCCATGATTTATTCAGTTATGTTATTGGTTTCATTTATCATGTCTGAGTAGTCTCTTTTTAGGTTTAGGGATTTCTCATATGGATTTCTCTGATTTATGATAATTGATTTGTTAGGGTTCAAAATCTGAATAGTTCTTCACCATAGGTTGTTCTCAAAGCTATTTCTAACCTGATCACTTAGAACATAGAACCTAGATTAATCGATTAGGCACGACAGTGCAATTGAGTAATCTGATAAAACCTAGGGTGAGCAATTGGATTATCTGCAAAGAGATTTGGTTTAATCGAATTGTGAACATATCAAACTTGAATTGATTGCTGGTTTACTGTGTAGGATTTGCAAAGAGATTTGGAATTCTAGATTTTAGACTTAGTTAGTTTTCACAACGACAGTTGGTTAACTATACTTTCGTGTTTGAGTTCAAGAGCAGCGCTTAATTGAATTGAACCTTAACTAGTTAATTGTTATCTATCATTGACTTCCTGAGAATTTCCCTGAGCCTAGTTTCCTTCCATACAAATCAACCTAAGTTTAATCCGATCGTCTATTTTCGTTTCAACCATTGTATTGCTTAGCACAATCTGCATCTTTTGTCTATTGCGTAAATTTTCTTGAGTTCTTGTGTTCGACCCCTAACTTTACTGCAGCAACTGCTTTAGTATCATTATAGGGTATTAATTTGAGCATATCAAATTTGGCGCCGTTGCCGGGGACTCTAAAAATTCACCATTAGAATTTTAGTTGTCGATTTTGTCTAAGTTCGTCGTCAGTATCGATCGATACTCCATTGGTATCGATCGACACTGAACGTCTGTTTTTAAAATTTTGGTTACTTATCTTCTCGTTTTCTTTTGATTTTCAGGTGTATGCATCAGCGTACCACCAGGAGAACGAAGAACACACCACTGATTAATCTCTCCAACTCAGAGCTAGCAGAGCTTGAGCGCACGAGTCGAACAAAGAAAAGAACTACAGTTGAGATGGATCTTCCACAAGGTTTGGAGCATAATGAGGAAGGTGGACAACTACCTCCTCCACAACAACCCCAAGCTGTTGCTGAACGGACACTTGGCGATTACAACCGACCGGATCAATTCTATGCCAATCGTGCAGCGATCCGTATTCCGACTTTCCAGAGAAATGACTTTGAGCTGAAGCCTGCTTACTTCGCTCTTGTTGGACAACACCCTTTCACCGGCCTTTCTCATGAACACCCTATGGATCACATTGAGAAATTTGAAGATTTGGTCACTAGCATGAAGTACAATGGAGTTCCACAGGAATACCTCTTTTGTAAGCTCTTCCCATACTCTCTTGGTGGAGAAGCAGCTTACTGGCTGAAGCAGTTGCCTCCTGGATCTCTCGCTACTTGGAATGAGACCAAGAACGCTTTCCTGAATAACTTTTATGACGATGCGAGATCAGAGGAACTCAGGAACAAGATATCTCAATTTTCTCAGGGTCCAACAGAAGCGCTCAAGGCTGCTTGAGTTCGATTCAGATCATATCAGAGAGACTGCCCTCATCACGGTTTCAGTCAAGTTCAGCTACTCGGGACCTTTTACAGAGGGATTGATTGACGGTATCAGATGACACTGGATTCTGCAAGCAACGGGAACTTCAACACTAGGATTCCAACCGATGCTGTGAAGCTGATTGAGAACTTGGCGTCTAGCAATAGCACCAAGAATGCTGATTTCGAGCGGAAGAGGCTCGCTAGTGTTGCCGACGGTTCGCAGATTGCTGAGGTTCAGGCGAAACTGGACACGATGCACAACCTCTTAGTGGGAAAGACGCAGAAGGCTGTACATTTTGCTGAGGAAGTAGAGAACATCGAAGATGAGGCAGAGGATGTCAACTACATTGGTGGTTCTGGTTTTCAGGGTCAACGATTTGGTTACAACAACAACCGAAGCTTCAACAACAATCAGCAAGGTGGTTACAAGTCTGGTGGTAACCAATCTGGTTTTGGTGCCACACAATTTTCCCAAAAACCACTTCAGAGCAATGATTTTACTCGCCAATACGGTAATTCATCTTACCAACCGCATTCTCCGAGGTCTACAGAGAGTAAGACAGAGATCCTTTTGGAACAGATTCTGCAGGGACAACAAAGGATGACTGGAGAGTTTAATGCGAAGCTGGATAACTTGTATATCGACCTGAATTGCAAGATTGAGGCGTTGAATCTGTCGCTGAAGAAGCTCGAAACTCAGATTGCTCAGACCGCAGTTGCTGTGAAAAGACAGGAGGGGTTTCTACCAGTAAAGACTGAAGATCCAAGAGCCCATATCAATGCCATAAGTCTGAGAAGTGGTAAAGTGGTAGAATCAGGAGTTGAGCAAGCTCCAATAGCTGAAAATTCCGTCGATCTTGCTGGAAACGACAAGTGGGATGCTGAAAATCCCAGGGTATCGATCGACACTCCCCCAGTATCGATCGATACCGAGACGACACCCAAGGAAAACGCTGAACCTGTCAAGGAAAGGGTTTACAAGCCGAAATACTTTCTTCGGTTTGCTCCAAAAAGGCTCCTAATGTCCCCAAAATCTCCAATTTCGTCCCAAACGTGCTAAAACCTGAAAAGAACCTAAAATGATAGAAAAAGCACTAGAAAGACTCGATAAAACAACTTATATCATGGCTAAAAATGGGTAAAATCCATGATATATCAACTCCCCCAGACTTAGCTTTTTGCTTGCCCTCAAGCAAAACAGAAAACTAAGTTAGAGAAAGAGGTTTGAAAAACCTTAGAGACCTGACTTGTTACCGAAATCACTGTAATGATCCTTTTCCCAAGCGCCCACTGCTGCCTGATCAGCTCCAGATCTAACCACCATGTACTTCTCCGTAGGAACCCCAACTTCCCAGGACTTCACTTATTATCTCACACCAATATTCATCTAAGCTCTCATCGCCAGTTTCATCACTGCAATCAGTGTTCAAGAACTTTCTAGATTCTTGCCCATACAATATCATAGCTAAGGAACCATTTATTCAACAACATTTATTGCTCTCCGGTATTCTTTATCTCCCCCAGACTTATTTCATAATGAGTTCTCATTAGATTTCAACAGCGCAGGTTTATCTGAACAGCATATACAAATCAAGGTCCGACATGCGAGTATTGATAGTGTTTGCTACCTAATCCCCGGTTCTTACCCTCTCAATGTATCAAAAGTCTTAGGTGAATAATGGGGTCATAGGAAATTTTCCTACCCCTCTACTCGGCGGAAATCATTTCATCTTTTATATAGATTTTACCTGTTTTAACGCAAATATGTATCCAACAATTTTCACGGGAGAGATATACCACAATTTTCAAGCATGATGGGTTCCTTAGCCAGATATGAATGATGAATCAAGCTCTAAGAACACTAACCGCGTAGATGAGGTGCAAAATTTGGCTAAAGCTTGTGAAGAACCTTGCTGGAGACATCGGTGATTTCTAGCTGGCTGGTTTACCTTTGGATTTTTCATTAGTCGAACTGGATACTGACCTTGTAACAATAGACACTCAAAAACAAAAACCAGCACAACAAAACCAGGCACAGTCCAGGAATTTCTAAGTTGTTTTGACACGAAAACCATTTTTTTTTTTTTTTTAACTGACAAAACAAAACACAATGTTAGTAACTATCTCCCCTAGACTTAAACAACACTGTCCCCAGTGTTTATCAGGCCTAGAGAAGGTGAAAGAAAAATAAATGGAGAAAAATGCTAAGATGAAGAACGAGAGGTGTTACCACAGGCGAGTGGTATCGATCGACACCATGGTGGTATCGATCGATACCAGGCGGAAACCGTGAAGAAAAACCTCTTTCTGCGTGAATGATCGGACTGTGTTAGATGATCCGAGTTAGAAACTGAGATACATTCAGACACGAGTTAGAGATAACAAAAGATCATAAACGTTAAACCATTTGCGTCCATACATAAGAGAAACTGACATTAGTTCAAAACAAAGCAAAAGAAAAAAAAAAAAAATGAAAAAGAGAAAACATAAAAATCAGAGAGAGAGAGATGACTAATCCTCCGAATACTCGGAGTCATAGTCGGTGTCATCACCACCAGCTGTGCGTGATGGTCCGGCAGCAGGTGCAGTGCGGCGCGAGCGAGAAGTCGATGGAGTCATGCAGCTGCAACGAGAAATGGTGTTCCAAATCGCCTGAAGACTCTGAACAACGTACTGCTGAAAAGGGTCCAGGTCCATCGATGGAGCAGCAGGAAATGTAGGAGCTGGTGCAGGAGCAGGCGGAAGTGCAGGAGAGGCAGGCGTAGGCGTGTCTTCGTCAGCAGCAGCAGTGTGAGATCTGGAGGGCATACCGCGATGTCGAGTGACTGGCGCGCGGACCATGTCTGCCTGAGAAGGAGTGAACAGCAGCTTGGACGCATCTGAACCTATGTCCGTCAAATCCGTGTTGGGCAGCTGGACGAGGAAGTCCCCCTGAGAGGTACTGAAAACCCAACGTCGTCCTGGCTTAAGCCAGCGCAGATGCTCTAAATGCGGCTCATCCATCACAGCTCGAGTAGAGACGATCGAACAGCTCGAAACGTCAATCCCGAAATGCAGAAAGATGGGAGTGAGAAGGCTACCCACAGACTCTGACTTGGCGCGCCCTGAAGTCTTGCCACTCTTGCCGCGCGAGGTGAAAAGTTTCACCTTCAGTGACTCCAGGTGATGTGCGAATACTGCACCCAAGTTAACTGCAAGATCCAGCTCAGGCCATTCATACTCCTCATCATCAATAATGTCTCCAATGGCCATAGACATCACAATCAGCTCAGATACCCGCATCTTGTTGGGCTCCATCTTGCACATCAGCGTGTTGCTCAGAATCCAAGCTAGGCATCGCAGGACTGGGTGGCGGATATCCATCTGCGTCGTCGTCTTGCTGTGATATTGCCCGTGTCCGAAATACCGCCAGAAGTTTTGGACGTCCAGGAACTTGGTGGGCAGCTCGCAGCGAGAGTAATCTCTACGGAAACCGTAGATGCTGCAGAGATCCTGGAAGAGAAGACGGTATCTCACTCCGCGGATCATAAAAGTAAGCACCCCCTGCTGTGCAGTAACAGGGGCCTCTCCGGTATAGTAGACACAGACGGAGGCAAGGAACTGGAGGACGAGATCTGGGTAAAGAGGATACCACCTAGTAGACATAGTACCCAGACCAATCTTCTCCAGGAATCTCTGTAATTCCACATCAAATCCCAGATGACGCATAGTAAGAGGGTCTGCAAATCTGGTCTGCTTGATCTCAACGTCTAGCCATGCATTGTAGAAGATGGAGTCATAATCATCCCAAGTGTCAGAAATGGGATGCTGCGTGCAGGCGGCGCTCTCAGTAATTGCCTTGTACTCTCCCTCGAACGTCTGTGAGAGGCGAATCTTGGCTCTTTCGTCTCTTCTAGGCCAAGGTGGCCTAGATGTAGCGGTGGTAGGTCTGGAAGAGGAAGAGGGGCATCCTGAAGATGATGCACGAGGCGGTTGAGACGCAGATGGCTCGCGAGGCCGGCCAGCTGAAGGTCTGGCTCGAGGTGAGCCAGATGCGGATGGTTCGCCTGTAGCTGCTCGAATCCGGTCCCTTGTGACGCAGAATCTCTCAGTAGACTCATCATAAGCCACCTGATATCTTTCGTCATTTATTATCGCTGTAACCTTCCCTCTACGCCAATCATATCCGTCGAAAATCTCAACGGCATCCAGCAATCTGAATTGGTGAGGAGTAGAGCTCGTCCCTTCGTCGTTGCGCGACTTCTTTCTTGGAGGCATCTGCATAAACAACACAAAAACACAAACAGAGAGTCAAAAATCACCAAATTCGCCAAGCCTAAGTACGGGTGTCGATCGACACTCGGGTGGTATCGATCGACACCAACACTTCAGGCACAGAGGAACGATCGATACCATATGAGTATCGATCGACACCATCGACAGTTTTCGCGAAGAACAATCCGAATCGATCGATACACAAGTTGTAACGAATGACAAATACATGCAAGGCAAGGTTCGACTAGGCCTAGATCAACCCGATTATCCAATATTCAACCATAAAAACAAGTTTAAGAGGCCAAAATCTCAAACCTAAAAATTGATTCCATGGGATGAAAAATTGCAAAATCGAAATGTTACCTTGTGTAATCGATTGAACGGGATAGATATTGTTAATGCAGGCGAAAAATCAAGTGGAAAAGGCGAAAGAATCACTCAAAACCGTGAGAAAATGAAAAAGAGGTGATTTTTGTGTTTGTGTCGAGCGATGAGGCAAAGTGTGTTGTGCGATTTCAGCCCTAGGGGTTTATATACGCACTTACCTGGCGGACGGGTATCGATCGATACCCAAGTGGTATCGATCGACACTGACACTCAATCTCCGAATCACACTAAGAAAACTAAAAACGAAAATTAGCAAAAACCAAAACCAAAACTAGTATGTACAGAATCACCAGTGGGTTGCCTCCCACCGAGCGCTTGTTTAATGTCACGAGCCCGACTTTAATGACGGTTAGGCGATGGGTGGATTAGCCGAGGCACGATCTGTCCTGCTGGAATTTCGGCTTTCGCCCAATAATGTTTAACCCTTTGCCCATTCACAGTGAATTCGTCACCGACGAATTAAGCAGCACTATGGCACCATGTGGTCGCACGTCCTGACAAAGGAAAGGACCTGACCAACGAGAACGAAGTTTTCCAGGAAATAAGTGTAAACGAGAGTTATAAAGAAGGACCTGGTCGTTTGGCTCGAAGTGTCGGGTAAGGATCTTCTTATCATGATGGACCTTGGTTCGTTCTTTGTACAACTTCGAGTTCTCATAGGCGTGATATCTGATCTCATCGAGCTCATTCAACTGAATCAACCTTCTCTCAGCAGCAGGTTTGATGTCGTAGTTGAGTAGCCTTGTCGCCCAGATTCTTTTATGCTCAAGTTCAACAGGAAGATGACATGCTTTTCCATACAGCAGGTGAAATGGCGTAGTCCCCAGCGGTGTTTTGAAAGCAGTTCTGTATGCCCAGAGCGCATCATTCAGTTTAGTAGACCAGTCCTTCCGCGAAGTACCCACAGTCTTCTCAAGAATCTCCTTGATCTGCCTGTTTGAAACCTCAACTTGTCCACTTGTCTGAGGATGATACGGTGTAGCGACACGATGATTAACCCCGTACTTCTTCAACAAGGTTTATTATGCATCTCCACAATAATTTGACCGTTTCATTAAGTTCGCTACGTGGGTGGTTCTCTTCTTTTACTGTCACTTAGTCAGTCTTATGAAGTTAAAAAGAGTCTTAAAGGACTTCAGCACATCAGATGCATTATTTTCCATCTGTTTTGCGTTTGCCGGCGAAATGCTGCACACGTCCATTGTAAAATTCGTTGGGATGGTAATTTTAGCGTCACTAGTGATTTTTAGGGAGCACAGAAGTGCACGTATTCAATTTAGAAATCAAAGACAAAACAAATGTTAAAAATAGTATTTTAACATTTATCAAAATCTAATCGATTGACTCACATGTTTATAAATTTTGGTGTAACTTATTTTAAAATTATATTGATATAGTTATTTATCTTTAACAAACTTCAGATGGAGATATTGTCGATTGCATTTGACCATCTTCTTTTTAAAATCATAAAATCCATGTTTATTTAATTTGTTATTTAAAATTTTTTATTCATGTTTTGTTTTAATAATCATTTTATTTTTAAATTCAATGTTGATAATATTTTTAAAGAAAACTAATAAATATTCTTTTTAGAACATTAATAAATATTTTATTGTAGAAAGAAATACATGAATCGCCATAAAAATTTCTCAAGTGAACAGAACGAATAAAAAAAGTAAATGGTAGACATCATAAGCGCACATTAGCACTGTCAAACGTCTCGAAGGAACAGTTCCAATACGGCAAGACGGGCCACTTAGATACCAAACCCGAAACCGGCAACAACATTAGTTCTACTCGCCGACACGAGGTACTTAAACAGTTAAACCTATATCTTATACATTGTTATAATTAATATCTAAATGACAATTCTGGCCATGACAACTCAATGCTTCTAAGGCTATTAGTTCCCAAAGACAACGATGTATTCATGGTCAACATAATTGTATATGATTTCTTCTCATTGACTTTTTTGAAATTGAAAACCAACGGTTCGACCAAAATGTCAACGACCATTATAAAAGAAAATATTTTAATCGTGTATGTCCTTGCTCTTCCAACGCTTGTTATGACGCGTGAGTACTTGTACTCGTCGCATCCACCTTGTGAATGGTTAAAACTGACCGCAAATGAAGGATAATTCAAGTAGGCGATGATGTATATCTTGTCTGGATGAAGATGATCGCGTCTCGCAACAGTCTTGATTTGCGATGACGTGTAGTTGGGGATGCCAAGAAAGCCAAATAATTTTTTGACGTTAGATCATAAATAAACTATGGTTCATGGTGGATACATGTTAAAAATATTTGATTCCACGGTTTTTTTTAATATACTCGTTTACCGGTTAGCAATTACTTATGACTATAAATCTATTTACGCGTCGCATGGATTTGTACAATAGAGTGTAAAACCTTAAACGCAATAACATTATGATCTTTCAAATTTTAATGTATATGTTAAATTCTTTATCTTTAAGTATAAAATTTTAAAATATAGATGGATTTGATTAGCAATATATGGTGATAAAATATTTTACAGCGGTAAAATATTGCAATAGGGTAATTAATGATTTTTTTAAAAAAATAACAAAAAAAAAATAAATAAATAAAATAAGCAAAACATAAGAATATAGGGAAAAATAACAAACACATGACAAAATAGAATTGATTATTTTCGAAGGTATTTACTATTTTAATTTTCATTATTTTACTTAATTTTTTTATTAACTTAAATTTCTATGAATTATAAGTAATGATAAATATAAAATCGATATTGTTAAATGAGTGTTTTAAATAGATCTTAATGTAAAACGTTTTTGTCTTCACCCCCTAGGAGGAGAGAAAACTCTCTAATTATATAGATGATCTCATATTGAAAAAAAAAGTGGCATTATATCATTGATTTGATTGTTTTTTTTGTGTGTTTTTGTTCATGTTTACATGTATGTGAAAATGTTATATACTTTATGTCTTAAAATATACAAAAACTAAGATATTCCTTTTTAAAAATCATTGAAATATTGTAGATGCAAATGCAAAGCGTATATTAAATAAATATTGTTATATATATTTTTGTGTTTTGACAAAAAACAATCATTTTAAACATGAGATAGCTTAGTTTTCAGGGATATATCTTTTTCCGCTGATGTATATAATTTCATGTTTTTAATATATTTCAGATGACAGAAAAAAGATATATCATTTGCGTTTACAATTTTTTATAAGATAGTAAGGAAAAATAAATTGAATTATATTTTCAGTTTTAACTATTAAGTCTAGGGGTGGGCATAATTCCCGTCCCGTTCCGTCTCATACCCGTTTCAAAATTTCCGTTTCGTATGAGAATGCATTCCCGATTGGGACAAGTTTTCAATTCCCGATTGGAAACGGGACGGGACGGGACGGGAACGAGAATTCCCGAAAGTCCCGTTTGGGACAAACAAAAAAAAAAATTTATTTTATATATATATTTATATATTCATTATACATAACTATATATACATATATTATAATTAAATACACATAAATATCTGGAGAAAAATATAGTTTAAATTAAAAAAAAAACAGTTTTTGATATTTTTATACAAATTTAGCATATTATTTATACTAACTATTAACTAATTTTGTTTGTTTTCTTTGTATAGAACTGAATAAACAATTATTTGCAAGTGAGTCCAACTAAATAGTGAGAAATTATACGAAAAGGTTGGTTAATTGTTTTTTTTTTTAAATTGTTGTTGGATTTTATTTTAATTTCACTTATCGTGGTTTACATTATGTTTTTTTTAATCTTATTTGGATCATGATTCATTATTTTTAAGGATTGAATTTTAAAATATCATATTATTTAAGATCATTTTTTTGGGAATTTCCGTTCCCGTTCCGTCCCGTTCCGTCCCATCCCATTCCCGTCCTGAAATTCATATGGGACATGTTTTGCTATTCCCAAAATTCTCGTCCCATCCCATTTCCGCAAATTTCCGTTCCGAATTTCCGTTTGCCCACCCCTAATTTAAGCCCATATTAAATTTTCGTTTTTTGGATTTAAAAAATAACTATAAAATTTTATGTTTTATTGTGATAATTGAAAGTAAAAAAAACTTAAATTAAGAATCATATATCACGCTAGTCATTATTAGTTAGTTAGTTTTGAGAAATAAATCTCATTATCAGTTAGTTAGTTCTGACTAAAGGTTCACAGATTTATTACTCAAAGGTCTTTTACAAAAATCTGGAATATATTATTATGCTCGTTCCGTTTTTCGTCATGTATATAATTTTAGCTAATCGATTTCGACATCACCTATTTGACTTTCAGCTATTCAGTGCAATATAATAATTGGTACATATCATACGACGCGCCACATCTATGAACTATATATCGATCTTTAATAAATAAACAAACAAAAAAAATCTTTAACAAGAGCAGGACAAAATATCAATATATTAGCAAAATTCTTGGATTAATGGTAGAGAATTGATAACAACATCACTAAGCGAATACTAAATTAAATATTGAAGGTGCATGGGAATGTAGTGAAGCAAGAACCAGTATGGGCACTATAATAAGCATATAAAAAAGAATCTCCTTTATATCTTGTGAAAAGCCTTAAGGACTTTTCTTTAGAATTCGTATTCTCTCTTACTCTTTCCTTTAACCCTAAATTGCGTCTATATTCAAAGTGCTTTCCCTTGGTGACCACCATCGATCTTTGATCGCTTTCTATATATGTGTCAAAGGATATGGGGCTTATCCTCTAAGCCTTGGAAAGTATATATAATTAAGAAACGTAACTAGCTACTTCCATCTTCTCAAACCTTATTGCATTCATATTTCTACCCATATGTACATTCAAAAAATAAAAGCTACAACAATTTGCCAAAACAAAAAAAAATCTTAATTAAGCTGAATAATAGTATACTACATTAATAAAGTTCATGGTATTTTTTTTTTTTAAAAAACACTGAATCAAAATCTCAATTCTAAAGCTAACCCAGTCCAAAACCCAAATCAAGCCTCCCTAAATATGATAAATAACAAAACTATAATATAAAAGAAGCTTAGTAAGTTTAATTGTGGTGTGGAAGAGGCCGTGACGTGAGAAGATGATGAATGTGTTAGTTTAGTTACCATAGTTATTTTTCGTTCATAATTTTTTCTACTTTTATAGGTCTTCTAACTCTCTAAAACACCATGTTTTCATATCGAATTTAGACCTAACGTTAATATAGAAACAGATACTTAAGGACCCTTAAGTTTTTATTAAAAACAAATATAAAACTACCCAGGACTTGTAGGATAGTGGTGTGCGTTAGTGTCGTGGACCATAAGCATAAATGGTTTTTCTCATGATTACTATGCCAGTTTGAGATCGACTCAAACCTCTGGAGAAGAAACAAAAAATAAACACCCAATTCAAATTATATGCGAGTGTTGCTTATATAAAAAATGTTTTCAACTTCATACAAATTAAGTTAATCCGCGGTTCAATTAATAATCCGGTTATGTTGCACTTTAAGAAAATTATCTCTATCTTTACTTTTTACAATGTTCGACTTCAAAATTGGTTTTTTCTTTAGTTAACATCTATTATCTTCGTCGAAATCCAAACTAATTATTCTACAAACTTAGAGTTTGTGCATTTGGGCACGGAGAACAAACAAACGGGAATACAAAATACATATAGGTTAGCAACATAAAAAGGATTAAAAATGGATAATGTTAACTAAATAAGTTTTGGGCTAGTTGCAAATTTTCGAATCCTTCAAAACTTGTGCATCTTTGAGTCCCCTAGTTCAATGCACACATAGAGGGAGAAAATGTTTTCCGAAGGGAAGATGTATAGATTTTAGCTCGGAATTCTTTGATTAACCTTAACAAGGGGAAAAAAAAACATATATAAAGTTCATAAAATTGTGGATTTCGTGTATGGTATAGTTTTTTGAATGGTAGAAAAAGAAAATAGCAATCACAGTATGGTTAAAGCAAACCATGCGAAATACAATAATAATCATGAAAAACAAAATAGACGAAGAGCTAGCTTACCAATTAAAAGAAGGGAAGAAACCATAAAACCGCTGCAACAGTCACCACTTCAACGCCAGAATGGCACCAAGAGTCCCCCCAAACACTTCAGTGTTATACATTGAGCATTAACAATGAAGCGTTAAAGGGAACTCATGGGGACATTTGACTTGCTTCTTCTTTCTCTTTCCTAATAAACAACACTAACACTACATGCCTATTTATATATCAATGCAAAGGGTCTCCAATTCTTCCTTCTTTTTCAATGAGAATTTTCATTATGGGACCAACAATCATATATTCGAATCATATAATTAAAGAACGTGTGGAAATCTGAACGATGAATGGAGTCGAAATTTTGGGCCTCGTTCTTAGATTTTTGGCCGAATAATTATTATGTCCTTCAATTTGCTTTGAAATATTTTGAAACGACAGAAAATTCTTTACATGGACTCTTCCTCTGATAATGTCTTTTAATTTCTCCCTCTTTTTTAATTGCCACTCATCATATTCCCAACAAAATCTCCGATGAATTAAAGATGATCAGACCATTTAATCTCCCATGCAATGTGGGTAAGCAATACAGAATGTGGAGTTGTTAGCATTTTACATTGAAGAAATATGGTTTAATATTGACTAGATAAAGAGAGTGGTATAGTTTCGTATAGACTTTTTTGTTCTTTGTTTTTCCTTTCATGCTTATATTATATTCAATAGAATCTACAATAGTTTTTATAAATCTATTAAAATTATAGATGCAAATTAAATGAACGAATTCTGTTATAAGCTCTTTTGTGTTTTGATGAAAAGATACCCATGTTCAAAATTAGACAACTATTTACATTTACAATTTTATAAAAGACTTGAAAAGAATAAAAATGTTATGTTTTCTTTAAAAAGTTAGTTAAACATATATATGTCTTCAAAAATATGTTTACTGCAATTTCAACCATGGTAAATCACTATTGATATTTTAAATGATTAAAAAATCAAGATCTTTCATCGAGAGATTAGTCTGGTTTTCAATTCAGGATTCCCTGGTTATATATATAAAAGTTATTTATATTATTTCATCTGCACACAAGTGCATGTGTGTGTGTTTATTATATATTATGCTTCTTCGTCATACATATATTCAAGTTGATCGATTCTGACATCATCTATTTGACTTTCAGCTTTTCCATGCAATACATTTGGTCCATATCATATCATGCGGTGCGCCACATATGTGGCTAGTTAAATCTATTTTTGTTAGCTAGTTAGTTTATAAAGAAAAATTGATCTTTTTAATAAATAAATCAGTAAAAATTGGTTTTCATCATTTTTTTAATCAGGGAAGGACAAACTTGGATATATTAGCAAAACTCATGGATTTTTTTGTAGTGAATTGATATCAACATCAATAAGCTTTTCTCCATATTACAGTATAATAAATTAAAAATACGAAAGATCGAGCAGGAGAATGTAGTGATTAGTGAACAAGAACCGTTATGGGCACTAAAAGCATATAAAACATAAAAACAGAATCTCTACGTGTTTACATCCTTTCGATCTTGTGAAAAGCCGTAACGAATTTTCTTCAAAATTCGTATTCTCTTTTACTCTTTCCTTTAACCCAAATTTGCGTCTACATTCAAAATGCTTGCCTTGGTCATCATCTATGATCTCTCTCTCTCTATCTCTGTCTTGTACACATAAAATATGGGGATTATCCTCTAATCCTTTAACTATATATAGAAACGTGATTACTTCCATCTTCTCAAACCATGCATCATTCTCTTGTACTCATATTTCCACCCATATGTACATGCAATGCTAAAGTCTACATATAAACAAGAAACAAAATTCTCGGTTGGATGTCTCCTAGAGTTCCTCTGAGCACTTCATTGGGAATACAATTTTCGTTTATGATGATTAATTACCCACTGAAGTGTTTGGGGGAACTCCCGGGCCCATTCAATGGATTTCCGCATGTCAAGACGAGGTTTTATATGGTGTACACTTCCATCTTACCTTTTAGATGTTTAAGGTTTTAATTGTTGTTTGAATGGCTTAAAGATATATAGGTCGATGCATATGAGAACACGTTTTCTACGAATTTGAGTTGTTTTTATCTTAAGTAGAATTTTGGCCATAATTTTTTCAATCTTTCTTTCTCAAGTTTGATGTTTGGTCTATTATGACCCTCTGGTTTTTCTTACACGTGAGTAGTCTAAGTTTCAGCTTAGGACATTCAGTCAGTATCGTAAGTAATCTGTAGGAGTAAAACGTAAGAACATTGGCACTCGTACTTTTAGGCTTAATTTAGGTATCATTTTTTTTTTTTTATGAATGTTAAATTATATTCAAACAAAAAAAATCGTTTTTACAATAACTGTAAATTTTAGCTGAAAAGAAAGTTTTGAAAAAAACTGAAAAAGACTCTAAATTTGTTAATGAACAGTTGTTTCGTTAAAACCCAGAGACAGAAAACTCTTGTGGAAAATACTGTCAATGGGAAAAAGAGTACAACATGTTCATTAAAACCAAAAAGGATAGTCCGAAAGATGTTGAAAAGTCTGAGATATTCATGCTGAGATGCTGCTTGTTCATCGAGTAGAGAACCAAACTTTGAGTCCGTTAAGATATTTATGATCGCTCATTTCTCTCAACGAGCTTAAGCGATTTCTGATGTCCTTGTCGATAATCTTGGTTAGTCGATAGGCTATAAATTTAGGTATCATTTCCAACATTAATGTCTCAAACTAGAGTTTTAAAAGTTACATCTTGAAAGAATACTTTCATCGTCAGCAATTTCCTTTACATCATCAGTCTCACCACATGCCCACGGTCTTCAGGGGCACAATAGAGATCTTTACTCACTATATTATTCTGATTTTGTATAATCATTTTAAATGAGAGAAATGAGGCATCTATGAGAATATGAGATATCATACAACTCACAATACAAAATATTTAGATACTAAAAGAATAATAATTTAGAACTTATATTACAATCTTACCAATATTTATTGATATATGATTGTTAGAAATCATTAATGTTAAGTTGAAAGCTCATATATTTTAACATGGTATCAAAGTCTAAATTTGACTCAAATAGGATAAATTGCTGATCCAAGAGTGAGATTCGGTTTCAATCTAACTACTATCATGTTTCTTCAATATAACTAGGTATGTTAAAGTTTATATCTAATAGATATTTAATTCAAAATTTAAAGAATAGCAGTTGACATGGTTCATTTGCGTTAACTCACTGCCATAGTGCTTTCTTTCTTTGATTTTCTAAGGTAAAATAGCAAGATAGTTGAAAACTACGACTCGTTTCTTTTCTGCAGTATCCAAACTTAGAAAAAAGTACACTAATCAAAATTTAGAAAAAAAACGCAAAAACTTAGATATAAATTGAATATCCACCAAGCGATGGTTGGTAACATGACTTCATTGTTCTTCATTAACAAGACATCAATTGTTAAGAACTTAAGATCATTGTATTCGATCGAATCTTTGCGGTATAAACATGTGTGTAGCTCATGCACATGTTCTTTTGCACTAGAATATTTTTGAAAGTTCATCATAAGAATCTTTACCTCGTTTGCATCTAAAAACCAAACTCTAATCCCTAATCAACTTGCAAGCTTCCTGTAATATTAAAAGATACACAAATCGGAATATGCTTGATTGTGATAGTTGAACTCTTGACTAGTACCTAAATCGTTAATGTATTAATTTATAGTTGAATTCTTCACTATACCACATATTAACATGATTTTGGTCAAAAAATCTATAGAGTGTGAAATATCATAACACAAAGATTGTTCGTTTGTGCATCTAGATGCTACATCTAGCTGAAAATGTTAGATGTTGTTCTTTTAAATGCATTAGTGAAACTCATCCAGACGCAACATCCAAATGCATTTACGAAACTCATCCAAAAAAAACCAAAAATTCTGGATGCGTTTAATCGGTGCGTCTAGACGCACATAATGCGTGTCAAAATTGCAAATACCTAAAATACCCTCTTATATATGATAATTTAACTTATCTTGTTTAAAACAACAAAATCCAAAATTGCAGAAATACCAAAATAATTGTAGAAAAATCGTAAAATTTACGAAAAATTGTAAAGTTTACGAAAAACCAAAAAAATTTCGGAAAACCGTAAAATTGGCAGAAAATTGTAAAATTTACAGAAACCCGTAAAATTTTCGTAAAACCGTAAAATTTGCGGAGAATCGTAAAATTTGTAGAAAATCGTAAAATTTCCGTAAAACCGTAAAATTGCAGAAAACGTTAAATTTAAAAAAAACCCGTAAAATTTGCGGAGAACCATAAAATTTGTAGATAGCCGTAAAATACTTCTGATATATTTTCTCATACTTATTGCTAAGGTATAATCTTTTTAGCTTAGATACATTTCGAAATTCAAGAGGGCCGTTGAATTGGTTATGTGCCAAATCAATATCAGTCAAAGAAGGAATGGTGAAGAGAGAAGAAGGGAGAGTTCCAGAGAAATTGTTACTTGAGAGAAAGAGAGAGGTGAGATGCAAAAGATTTTCAAGTGAAGATGGGATTTGACCTCTCAAATGATTTTTAGAAAGGTCGAGAGCGATGAGATTAGAAAGATTTCCAAGCGATTGTGAAGATTTACTTTGATTCTTAGCCTTCGAATGGGAGATGATGATTCAACAAATCTACAGAGAGCTCCAAAGGATATAATTTTTGTGTATAGCTCGACTCAAATCCGAAAAAGAGGATTTCCCCGAACAAATCAGAGATAAATAGAAAACGGTAAAGACTAAATGAACTAATTCAGACGTGAAGTAAGATCAAATTAATCCAAATGTAATAAAAAAAAAATCTAATGAACTAATATTGGTATGAATCTATTATGAACTGCTTTCTGATTATGTTGTTTTGATAAGGTTCTGGAATCATTGTGTCTATACCAAAATAACCATTAGAAGAATTGACAGAAGTATAACAAAGAAAAGAAAACGAACACAAGAAAAGGCAAATCATATGGGTACTAACCACATCAGACATGTCGCAATGGAGCTTAGTTACAGAATCTCCACGGCCAAATTCTTGATCAAATCCATAAGCAATGTACATCTTTGGCCCCATGTTTGGCTTCAAGCAATTTGACAGCGAGATTCAAAGGTCCACAACCTGGGTGACTATACTGCTTCAAAGGCAAACTGCATAAGAACTCCTTCCAATGACGTGGCAAGTTTTCTTTGAAGGACTCAGAATTCATTAAGATGAATTGGTCCCTGCATCCATGTCATTAGATAAGTTCACTGTTATTTTTTTTTGGTCAGTATACTGAAACATCAACACAATTTACTAGGGTAGATGTGTGATATTGACGTCTAAACAATTTAGATTAAGTAGATCAGAAAATTAAAGCTATGGAGTGCTTAGGGCATCGAAAAACTTATATAAGAAAAGACATGGACCATATGTATATGCATACAATTTATTGAGGAAAAACTGACCTCACAGAAGTCCAGACAATCAACAGCATTAACTTCTCGACGTAATCCATGCTCGGTGTGGCTAGCTGACGGTAGATACGCCACATTACCATTGGTTCCCAGCTTAAACCAGGTGTAACTTCAAGCACATTCCTCATAACCACAGGCTCACCTTTTACCCAGTGATGCTGAAAATGCTTCAAATCATCTTGTTGAACATCTCTTACACTTGGACTATATAGATAATTGTCTTCTGCACCTTCTCGACAAGCAGCCTTCAACCGTTTATAGTTGGCATTATCAATATGACCTTGAGAGTTAAAACAAGGGCATTGCTTCATAGCCATTTTAGGTAAAATCGAAAGCTTGTTTGCTTCAGCAGCTTTTTCTACTTTCTTGAACAAATCAGATAACCAGTCATTAGGAAGTATGCGTTTTAACTCCAACTCACCAGCCCCACAATAACAACTAATGCTTCCAGCTTCCTTAGCTTTCCACATAGATATGAGCTTCATACGGTCTTCACTATTTAGCTTATTATTCGTCGTTTCAACAACCTCTCCTTTTTCTCCATGTACATACTCTAAACCTCGGTTAATATAATTCCAAGACACATCCTCTTGACATGCCTGAAGCTTTCCATTGCGGATCTCAAGGCAACATGCAAGGCAGATATCAGAAGAATAGCTGGTCTTGCAGATGTCGCTGTAAGCCGAAAGATTTGACCCGAGAAAGTAACAAGTTACTAACAACATAATGATCTCAAAACTTGTCATATTCATTGCAAGTTTGCAACAAAATGTCAGGGTAATTACCAGTATAGTCGGTCAGCAGAAAAACAATCAACGGCTTGGGGATTCACCTCTTCAAACTCCAGCCCTGTGAAATTCAAGCAATAATAAGACGTCCTCTTATTCCTTGAGATAAACTTCACATCCCATTTTTGAATAAGAATACACTCACTTCTAAATGATGTTTGGAACAAATGCAATATTTAGTTACATGTAATAACAAGAGATTGGTACAGAACCAATCAAACCCATTCAAGAATCAGTGCAAAAAATGTGAAGGGACTGCGAAAACCATCATTAACAAGCAAGAAAAACTGCACCTAAAATCTTTGCCTTGGTTTCCTTCTCAGCAATATGTTCATCATTTATCGCCTTCACGTGTGGGAGAAGCATCCGTACAATATACAAAGAATACTGAATACGTTCATCCTTTTTGACATAGAGGTCAGAATTAATCCCCTACATAGTATTGGAGTCATCATTAAGCTCTGAAATTAAATAAATTACAAAGAGAGATATGGGTAGATACGAGAAAACTTACATCCAATTTAGTCTCTAGGTCCAAGCATCCTCTGCAATTGCAAATATTACAGTAGAATGGACATTTCTTGGTAATATTTTATTCTGTTATGCGGGGGTAACTATAAAAAGCAGTAAATCAAACAAAGATTTCAGACTTCTGGAAAAATAAGCCAGCACAAAACTACAATAAAGGAAGTGGGTCACTAAGATCACTAAACCCCAAATAATCTATATTAAATAATTACACAGGCGTCAACAGGAATTGATATTCAAAAGCTAAATCTTTGCCTTTATAATATGCTAAAAACAATATGAAGTTCTTAAGAACTAAACCATTCCAAAGAAACTCTAAAACTGTAAGAAACACCCCATAAAAGGAAGTCAATAACAAGAAAGCTAAATTATCAGTAACTGTTATGGTAAGAAGAGCATACTAAATCTTTAAACATGAGACGCAATAACGCTTCATCCCGCAATTCTGACACTCCACGACACGTCCTCTGTCGTTCCGTTGACATTGGTGACACATTAAGGACTTGAAAGTTTCAGCATTTTCCTACAAATCCAGGAAACAAATACAAATTACTGAACCACGTCACATGTAACCTAAGAATAATGAATAAAGGAGACATTTTTACAGAGGAATAACTAACCTCGTGGTGTTTATTCCTCGGCTTCATACTTAACTTAAGTGGAACTTCATCATCCTTGTGCTTCTTCTTCACATTGCCCTTTTTCCCTTCGTCTTGCTTCCAGAATCTTCGTCATTCATGGGGTCTCTGTGATTCCTCATCTCGGCAACTTTTCGAGCCCTTAGACACATAAATTTAGAGAAAGGTTTAGTTTTTACTCAAATTTCTCAAAAAAATACAATCCATCTGCTTTATATACAAAGGGGGGAAGGATCTGGAAACCCTAAATCAGTCTCTCAACAATGGATACCACATACCAGTCCTGCTCAGTCATCTAGTTTTGTACGAAAGATCTCCTCTTTTCGCAGAGACGCTGGCATAAACGGCCTTTCCTCTTTATTTGTCTTGTCTCCTCTCACACGCTTCTGAGAGATTAAGCTCACGTGTGTTATTCCAATTGTTGGGCTTATTGGACTTCGTTCATCTGGTATTGTTGGCCCATCAGATACACCGTAACACTTTTATACTACTTTACAAATTTTTCTATTTACGTAATAGCTTTCAATTACAAGGAGTACAAATGAAAAAAAAAAAATATATATATATATATATGTATAGTTAAAACTACATCGAAAAACGTAAAACCACATTTTTATGAAACATAAATAAAATTTTGAAAATGTAGTATATTTTGAACTAGATAAAAATCTATAAACCAAAAGTTGATACATATACAAACATAATCCTAAACGCTTTTCAACTTAAACCATTAAAATAAACCATCACAATCTATAGTTGCATTGGTTATCATGAAATCATTGTTAAATTTTCGGAAAACACAGTTATGAACCGTAGCGTGGCTGCATTCGATAATATAATCTCCAAGTTATTTCTTTTCAAATCATACCTACATATTTGAAAGAAAGAAAGCAATGTTGGTGCAACATAAATGAACACCTTTAAGGAAAAAAATAAAAATAAATAAATAAAAGAACATGTACATAGATATAAGTTATAACAATAAACGTATAATCACGTAATATTCTAGATGTTCATATCTTGCGGAAAAGAAGAAAAAAGAGAGAGATCAAATTCCTTAACTCATTTCGATACGATTCTATATTTCTCCAGTTCTCTAAGCCCCAATTTACGTCCAGGTTCAGGCTTCACATCTTATCCCTCATTTCATTATAAATACATATGCCACTCTTCCACTCTTTTCTCAAACCCAAAGACAAGTTCGAGTTCATATATATAATATATATAAATCTGTAATATCTCCAACAACAGTGGATAACTTACAATGAAGTAACTAACACCTCCACCAAATATTCTCAAGAGTTCCTTCGAACACTTCATTGAGAAAAATTTATCTGGTTGGTAATTTTTTTTACTGAAGTGTTTGGAGGAACTCTAGATGATATTTGGTCATTTCAAGCTATTCAAACATTGTCAGGTAAATTCACTATTGTTAATACTTTCTTGCATTTTCTTTTTGTATTTTTTTATAACTAGGAACATTTTCTTTTATTATTAACGTTTAATCTTATTCTACTTATTTTCTAAATTCGTTATAATTACTTTAGTCATATGCAATATTTGAATTTAGTCATTTGAAAAAAAAACACAAAACCATTACAAGAAATTGTATTTTTAGAATGGGGTTGTATGTCACATCTTAGTAGTTTTGTCCCAAAATTGATATAGGATGAATGTGCATCGAACACACAATTCGTCGTGAATTATCATTCCAAAAATTAAACACACAATTGCGACAATGGTACTTCCGTCCCTAAATTGGGGAGGAGTGTAGCGAGGCTGACGCTGATTTATGACACATTGATAAATGACTTCTAATTCTTTTCTTTTTTTTTGACACCAACAACTAATCCATTAATTCATAAAGTTCGCAGAGATCGACGATACATCCGAGGATACAAGAGTTTTAAGCCATCGGGGCGGTTCAACACCTAAGATACCAAAGTAAATTGGGCAATGAGTAATATGCTTAGCATTAGCATCCGCACACTCATTGCTCTCTCGGGGACTAAAACAGAAAGAAAAGTTACTTAAAACATGCAAAAACTCAGAATTTCTGAGGTAAAAGATAGGAGGCATGGCCAGTCATCCGGCTGAGCAATAGCCTTTAGCAAATCCTGACAGTCCGATTCAAAACAAACGTCCTTATAACCTTGAGTAGCAAGACAGGAAACCGCCCAAACCATTGCAGCCGCTTCCGTATGGAGAGGGGAGACCAAGCCTGGAAAACATCGAGCACCAAAATGTTTAACTAGTCCATTCTGATCCCTAACTATCCAACTAATTCCACTTCTACTAGAATTTTTCAACCAAGAACCATCAATGTTGCATTTTAAAAAATTGCAATCCGGTGGTTTCCACTTCTTTACTCTACTCACAGAGGGAGAAGGGTGTGATGTCCTTACCGGGTCAAGGGTAGATTGAAGCCACTCCTCAGCTGTTAAGGATGCTTGTACCAGGACTTCATCCGGAGCAGACTTGTCACCTTGAAAGGAAAGCTCGTTTCTCTTCTTCCAAAGGTACCATACATCCAGGGCCAAGCCTTGTATCTTTCCTTTTCAGAAGGGTCATCCTGTTGAAGCATCTTTGGAAACAAGAGATTACTCATATTTTCAAAAACAAAGGTTCCTGGTAAAGAAAAGAATAGATGACCTAGAGGAGATAGGGCCCATACCACCCGAGCAAAAGGACACTGGAACAAAAGATGATTCACTGTTTCCGGGAACTCACAGCCTCTGACACAGTCTGCAGACTGAGATAGGTGTTTCTTCTTCAAGTTTACTCCCACAGCCAAGCAATTGTTAATGCAGCGCCATAGAAAGTGTTTTAACTTTGGAGGGATCTTGAGTTTCCAGATTTCTGCTGACAGAGGGTTAAGGCTAGGATTATTAACCACTTGGGCCTCTTTCTTTTGATTGATCCTCTTTTGCCAGAGCCAGTATCCTGATTTAACTGTATAAAGACCATCTTTGTTGTGGATCCAAGAGAAAGAGCTTTTTGAAGAGAGGTCTCCTGGTTTGATCTGTAAGATGAGAGAAGCTTCTTCCCTAGGAAAGCTTGCTGTGACTCTGGGAATATGCCATTCATCTGAAAGATGATCTTTATAGTAATGCAGATTGTATGACAGAGGGTCAAAAGTTAGATTTGGAGATGGAGGTCTTGGAGGGTCTGTGGCCAGCCATGGATCATGAAGAAAGTCCAGATCATAATCATTACCAATCTCTTTCTTGAGCCCTTGCTTCATTAATACTTGTGAGCTGTGAATACTTCTCCATCTGTAAGAGGGTCTGTTACCTAGAGTTGCATTCAGAGGAGAGCAGTTTGGATAGTATTTCCCTTTGATCACTTTAGCAAGCAGTGAGTTCTCATTGGTTGCCAATCTCCAGAGTTGCTTCCCAAGTAGGGAGACATTAAAACCTTCAATACTTCGGAAACCTAATCCACCCTCTCTCTTTGATCCATCCAGTTTCTCCCAAGATTTCCAATGGATGTATTTATCAGTAGACGGGTTCCTCCACCAGAACTTTGATAGTTTGCTTGTTATTTTTGAGCAGAGGGACTTAGGGAGCTTGATGCAAGACATGGTGTAAATGGGAAGAGCCAGAGCCACTGCCTTAATGAGGGTTTCCTTACCACCGTGAGAGAGAAATTTCAACTTTCAGTTGCTCAGACGATTCTCCACTCGTGATTCAAGAAAATTTAGAGTTTTTGCCTTTGATCCAATAAACACCTCTGGGAGTCCTAAGTAGAAACCCTTGCCTCCTTCTTTTGTAATCCTAGTCCAAGACTTGATGAGAGTTTTAGTGGGATGTGGTACCTTGCTGCCAAACATCAGGCTTGATTTCTCAAAGCTGACCTTCTGCCCTGAGATTCTTGAGTACTCATCCAGAATGATTTTGATCCTTTGAATCTCAGCTTGCTCCGTTCTACAGAAGAACAAAGAGTCGTCTGCAAATAGCAAATGAGTGATTGGAGGAGATTTGTCTGCTATCTTTATACCTCGAAGTTGTGCCCGTCCTTCAGCTGTCAAAAGACTTATGCTTAGGACCTCTGTAACAAGGATGAATAAGAAAAGAGATAGGGGATCTCCTTGTCTCAATTCTCTGGATGGACCAAAGTTTCCTGCTGAAAGAAGGAGAAGTGATGCAGGCCATTATCCGGGTTATCCAAGCATGGCGAAAACCCATTTTTTCCATAGAAGCAGCTAAAAAAGGTCATTCCACTCTATCAAAAGCCTTAAGCATGTCAGCCTTGATTGCTACACATTCCTTTGCCATAGAGTCTTTTGTTCTAAGAGCATGATTGATTTTATGAGCTAAAAGGATGTTATATGTGATCAATCTTCCTTCGACAAAAGCAGCTTGTTTCTTAGAGATAAGAACTGGCAGAAGTTTCTTCAGTCTTGTAGATAACACCTTGGATATAATCTTATATAGGTAACTATAGAGACTGATAGGCCGGAACTCAGAGATTTTTTGTGCCCTAGCCTTCTTTGGGATCAGACATATATTAGTAGCATTAATTCTACTGTCTAGATTACCTGAAACCCAAAAATCTTGAACCACCTGATACACATCCAAACCAACAATAGACCAGTGATTCTTGTAGAAAGCTCTAGACAAACCATCAGAACCAGGACATTTATCAGAACCCATAGAAAAAGCAGCTTGTCTAACCTCTTCAAAAGTAATTTCTGACATTAAAATTTGATTATGTACCTCTGAAACTCTGGAAGGAATATCTTGAATCAAGAAAGATTCAGTGATTAATGAGTCCTCTTGGAGTTCTGAAGTAAACATCTGAGTAAAATGTTTAACTGCTTCTGCTCCCTTATCCTTTTCAGAGTAGAACATAAGGCCAGAACTTTCACTAATGAGAACGTGGATCATGTTGGTGATATACCTTTGTTTCACCGTCTCATGAAAGAATCTTGTGTTCTTGTCCCCATCCTTTAACCAGGTTAGCCTGCTGAGCTGTTGCAAGAAGATTTCCTCCTCTCTTTAAACAGCTTGTAGAGCTTGTTTAACCTCCCTGAACTCTATCAAATTCAAAGACTCCTGATGAGAGAGCCAGTTTAGTCTTTCCTTTAGTTTCTTTATTACAGACAAAAAATTAGGCTGATTCTTCTTTTTCCAGGTTGCCATCTCTTGACGATAATTGAGAATTTTGTTGACTATATCGAGAGATGAATCATCGTTCCAGGCTTCATCCTGCTTTCAACCGTTTCTAATAACCTCTGAGAAGCCCTCTTTGGTGCTTAGTCTCTTATCAAATCTGAAAATACCAGCTCTTTTCTGGGAGATCCCATTTAGACAGAGCATGATTGGGCTATGATCCGAGCCAATTCTTGGTAGATAGTGAGAGTCAGCAGCAGGAAAAATGAGGAAGCAATCAACATTGATAAGGGCTCTATCTAACTTGCAATGGATCTGTCTCCCATGTCTGGTACCACGCCAAGAGAGCTGGTTCCCATGACTTGGAGGTTCATACAGTCCACAGCCTGTCATCATATTGCCGAAAGGTTGATAAGAGTTACTGGCTCTTGGATGACCTCCACTCGTTTCAGAGCTATTGGCTATCTCATTGAAGTCACCTAAAAGGATCCAAGCTTCATTTCTCGTTTGGCCTAACCTTTGAAGTCTTTCCCAAAAAATTGCTCTATCTCTACTGACAGGGTTTCCATAAATACCCGAAAAAAATAGACGATTTCCTGCCCAAACAATCTCACTATCAATCATCCTAACCTTTGACTTCTAATTTTTTGTCATCCAAATATGTCCCTAACATTTTAAGCATTAACCAAATTTGTTTTTTTTTTTTAAATGAAGAAAAATACTTCTTTGTTCTTCAAAATTTTCATCATTTATAAATAATGTTATGTAAAAAATTAGATCATGTGGACCCATACAATTCTTCAAAATTCATCTTTCTACGAGGAACTATAGAACAAACTTGTTCATCATCAAAAGAGGAATAAAAAAGAACATAAAGTTGTATTCCTTCCATATCAAATACCTGATGTTTTTGTGAAAATTTTTTGTTCCAATTTATTTGATATTTTCAAAACAAAGGAAAAAGAAAAAGAGATAGGGTTGGAAGAGGTTTATGTCGTGTTGGGATTTCCTTTCACTTAAGGGTTTTCCTATTTATAAAGCATTTGTATCTCTTCATCAATGGCTACTCTACAATCACAAGAATGTCGAGAAAGACATTGCTTGAGGATGGAATCACTGCACCACGATGTCGTAGAGCGTATCCTCGAGAGAGTTCCGGTGAAATCTCTAGCAAGATTCAAATCTTTATCAAAGCAATGGAAATCAGGAGGTCTAACTGTTTTCATGATGTTCGTACTTCGTTACGATGATATTTTTCGTTCCCCACATAGAGACTCTAAGAACACGAATCTTGGGTTCATCATCACCATCGGTCAAGACCCCTACTCCTTGAGAGAACACATTACTTTATTTCACGGAGTAGTTATGACGGTCTCATTTATCTCTATTATCCCCTCCGCTCCGGTTTTATGGTCACTCCCACTAGTAGATGGCATCGAGTTCTTTCCTCTCTCCAACTATCAACGACTCCTAATTGATTCCGGAGTTAAAATTACCTTGATCTTGGACTCATATTATATAAACTTGCATTAGGTAAAGACAAATTGACGGGCATATACAAGCTCGGCCGTTTGGTTATACAACTCTTCCGAATTTGGCCAAAAAAATGATACTACATGAAAAGTTTTTGATTTTACCATCAACGCTTGGAGTATATCACTCCCTCTGCTCCTTATCGGATTGCTGGCCCCAATCCGGCGTATGTAGATGGGTTGTTTTATTATTTCACCGACTTCCTAGAAACCAAATTTGTATCTTTCGATCTTCACACTGGAGCTTTTCAAGTCATCTCTATAGCTCCTTTTGCCAATGTGAAACCTTACCTGATAGTCATGTGCAACCTCGACAACCGCTTGTGCGTATCCGTGATGATGTTGCTTATCCGAGTGATATGGTCGTTCCATTTAGGGAACAAGACATGGGAAAAAATGTATTCCATAGATTTGTGTCAAACTTCTATTAAGTTCGATATACCAACAATGTGCGAGCTCATGCCACTAGCACTTTTAGATGGGCAGAAGAAGAAGTTGCTGTTTTTTTTCCGTGAGTCAAGGCGAACACTGGTGTTACATGATCCCGAGACCCAATCATATGATGATGTTTTCGCTCCAAACTTCCTCGATTATCGTGTTTGTTATTTCCAGAGTTTAATCTCTATTTGATAAATTTGATTATTTTTAGTGCATAAAGTAATATGTGCTTTTTCCATCAACTGTTTGTTTGTCCAAGTTTGCAGCTCTTGAAGATATGGTTATGGTCATGTGTTACCTACTTGTTATGCTTCTAACTCTTTCTTGAAGTATTAATAAGTTAATTACTTTGTGTAAGAGAGAGTGGGGTTTGTCTTTTTTGGTTGTGTTGTTGCTAATCCATTGTTAGATTGATGATGAGAAGGTATATGGATTATATATAAATCATGAAAGCTTGCTAGGTCATTCTCGGATCAAACTCTAAAATACTCTCTATTCTAAAAACAAGGGCTGAAATACTCTCTTTCTAATAATTTTTTTTAGTTAAAATAATGATAAAATTACGATTTTACCTTTAATGAAATCGAAAATGACTATGAAATAAGATTATATAGTTTTAAATCTAAGTAATTCCAACGAAAACATGGTAGCTCGGATAGTTTAAACTCGTTCCGCACGCCCAGGATTCGAATCTCATTTTGGTGGTATAACTGGTACAACTAGTATAACTAGTACAAAGTACAACTACGAATGTATAACTAGGTACTAGTTGTATCTTATGCTAGTATAATTGTGTACTTGTACGAAATCCGGAGGTATAACTGTATAGGTAGGTACTAGTTGTACCGTGTGCTAGTATAACCGGGTATAACTAGATGTATAATTGGGTATAACTAGGTACTAGTTGTACTGTGTGCTAGTATAACTGGATATAACTAGGTACTAGTTGTACCGTTGCATTAGTATAACTAGGTACTAGTTGTACCTGTACAAAATCCGAAAATATTTGATTAATTATGATGAAGGGTATTTTTGGATTTTCATAAAATATGAAAAGTATGAGGAATATGCATATTGTAGGGAAGTATGGTAGATTATTTTCTTACAGGAGAGAGTATTTCAGATTAAGCTATTATTGTACGATTTGTCTAAGATAGTATATAGTGCTCTTTCATGAGGTATTTTTTTTGTCTTATATTTCTTGTTCTCTTTTGAGAGGCAAAAAGGTATAAATATGTTTCTATGTGTATAATGTACGGAAAGTCAAAAATGCACACAGTAGCTCCCTTTCCAAAATACGTACACTCATAAAACCTAATCACTATCTTGGGTTGCTACTTCACCATCACGTCGGCATCTTCTACTATACAACATTGGATCAGCAACTGGACACGTAGCATCAGTCCCTCCAAAAACATAATCAGAAAGATATGGGCTACGAACGCGCACATCTTCTACAGGAATAAGACAAAAAAAGAAGTATACATGTGATTCATGTATGGGAAGTCAAAAATGCACACAGTAGCGCCCTTTCCAAAAAGAAAGTACATACACTCAGAAAGCCTAACTACTATCTTCGGTTGCTACTTCACCGAACACGTCGACATCTTCTACTAGACAACACCGGATCAGCAACGGGAGCCCTAACTCTTTGTTTCACCGATAGAGAAGAGGAAGAAGATGACAATGGCATGACCGAGTTTGAAGTAGAGCCCGATTTACTCATGATCTCCAGCTCTTCAAGAGTAGATAACACATCAGACATCTTTGGCCTCAACTTAGCCTCGTGATTAAGACATTGCAACGCAGTATTAGCAGCCAAACAAGCTCCATTGTGAGGATATTGTCCCCCAAGCTTTGTGTCCATTATCCTAAACACTTTCCTTCTGTCTCCTAAGTAAGGTATTGCCCAGTCCACCAGATTTCGTTCCACACCTACTTTCGATTTGTCTACTGTCGGACGTCCCGACAATAACTCGAGCAAGACCACACCGAAGCTGTAGACGTCGCTTTTGGCCGTTATCCTACCCGTGGCAACGTATTCAGGTGCTGCATAGCCTTGAGTTCCCATCACTTGGGTTGATACGTGTGTTCTGTCTCCGGTTGGTCCTTCTTTCGCCAATCCAAAATCAGAAAGCTTTGCATTGAACTCCTACGTAAAGATGGACATATAAATCAAACGGAAATGCTCGAGTCAAAAGTCAAAACCAAACCACAATATGGTTATAATCCGATTAATTTTATTACTTCAACCAAATTCAACAGAATAAACTAAAATGATTGATATTTATAAAAATGTAAGCATATTATATTTCAACCAAATTCAACAAATATTTTTGTTTTGTTTGCATTATAAATCTCAAAATTTTCTAAGATTGAAATTGGACGAACAAAAACATGTAAATTTTGTTTATTCAATATATAGTACCGAATCAAGTAGAATATTGGAGGCCTTGAAGTCTCGATATATGACTTGAGCGTCATGAAGGAAAGCAAGCCCTCTCGCCGCACTAGTCGCCACTTTCATCCTTGTTTTCCACGGAATCGGCTCTGCCCCACCTACACAGTATTACAGATCTTGATTTCAACATTATTTTTTTCTATAACATTTTGTAAATCTGTATAGAAACAGAGGCCCCTAAAGTTTCTGAATCTTTATAACATATAAAATTTGTACTCCGTAATAGGTCTCTAGATAACTTGAGACAGTAGCTCGTTACTTGTGGGACAGGTTTCTTACGTCTAAAGAGATGATTCTCCAAGCTCCCCTTGGGCATGTACTCATACACCAAAAGCCGAATGTAATCGCCCTTCGAACAATATCCAATTAGTTTGACAAGATTCTTATGGTGAAGCCTCCCAAGACAATCAACCTCCGCCTGTAAATCAACGGTTCCTTTTTTAGTTTTTGATTTTGGTTTCTATGGCTAAAGCTAATTCATATAGAGAGGATTTATTATTGAGCGTACCAACCACTGCCTGTGTCCTTGAAACCCTTCTTCTTTTAGCTTTTTGACAGCAACGACCATGCCTGGCCCTGGTTTTGAAGGCGATAAAGTGCGTTCGTCGATCCATCCTTTGTAGACATAACCAAAACCGCCTTCACCGATAACACTATTTGGTCTGAAATTCCTAGTGGCTGTCTTTAGCTCGTTAAACGTAAACGCCTTTAGAGTGGGAGATGCTAAGAGCTCTCCTTCACTTCTCGGAGTTTTAAGAGACGCGAAACTCCTGTCATCGCTGTAACATACTGATTGTATGGTTAAGCTTGAAAGCCGAGAGAACTGACTTCTTTTGGCAGAGATTCTTGAGGATCCTGATGAATCAACACATTATCTAATCAATGAAGTCTCAACTCAGTTTAGGACTTTATAATCAGAAGCAAGATATAACAACAATTAGAGAAATCCGAGAGAGAAAGAGAGGTGTTTTTTTTTCATACCACGGTAAGGACTTTCTCTGCTATCTACTTTTGCGGAAAAACCAAAGCAATTGCCCATCAGAGACAGTCAGAAAAAGGAAAAAAACTTGGATACAAGAACTGAAATCAAAAGTATCACGTAAAATAAAGCAAAGATGTGAGCCTATATCTATATCAAATAGATCTTGATGTAAGGTAGAGACAGAACAAATAGGATAGAAGTTAAACAGAGAGGAGATGGGAAGAAGAAACAGAGGATAGAGACATAGTGATGTGAAGAGAAACAGGGGAGAACGAAAAGAACATAAAAAGACAAAAAAAAAAAAAAAAAAAAAAAAAAGAAAAAAAAAAAAAAAAAAAAAAGCAAATGATATGGTCAAACAGAAACAAACGTGTGCACCACTTATCTCTGATTTGGTCTGCTTTCACTTCCGAGTGTATATCCAATATATAGTAATAGTACGTTACTACTCAACTTAATTCCTTAAAATTATTTCTGTTGATATGTATAAATGTTTTATTAAATACATCAAAAGAGGAAAAAAAAATTTCTAAATTTTACGTTTTACTAATAAAACTATAATTGATTTATTTTAGTAATTACATTAGTTAGTATACTAAAACAAATTAGATAACATTTAAAAAGTAATAAATAATAAATTAATACAAAAATAAGTAAAAAAGTCAAAATTGGATATCCTAAATTATTCTAGTCGATAATGCCCATATTAATTTAAGTAGTAGCAAAAGATCCTTTGCCTTTATCTGATGAAATCCTTAAAAATTCTTATTGAAATTTTAGATTCAAGAATAGGAAAGTGTTGTGATTTCCTTTTACTTTAAGGGTTTTGCCTATTTATATGTCAGATTACTTGTATATAAAATAAAGCCTCTGTATCTCTTCATCAGTGGCTACTCTGCAATCACAAGAATGTCGAAAAAACTTTGTTTGGGGATGGAATCACTGCATCACGATGTCGTAGAGCTCATCCTCGAGCTCCAGTGAAATCTCTGCTGAGATTCAAAGCTATATAGAAAGCAGTGAAAATCAACGATCTATAACAACCTGTCACTTTTGGCCACATGAGGCTTTCTTTCTCGAGAACCTCAACATCTCATCCTCTGTTTTCTTTTTGATGTGTTTTAAAACATTAATACCTAGTTTGATTGACTTCCTTAATTGGTATTTCAGAGTGATGCTTTTAAAGTTTATTTGAGATGCTTTGGTTCTTTAAAACTTCCTATTGTTTTTGAACATAATCAAGGCAAAAGGTTTTAGGTTTTGAGTATCAGTTCTTGTTGATGCTTGTGTAATTTCATCAGAACAAGATTCCTTTAGTGTAAGACTTTCTTTTATCCGAAATTATAGCTTTTTAGTTTCTCTAGCAATTTTATCACTTTTGACCACATAACACTTTCTTTTTCCGAGAACCTCAATATCTCATCCTCTATATTTTTACACCTCCTTCTTTATTCTCTTCTTTTAGAGACATGTTCCCAAGTTTAAGAGACAAAACATAGCGATTTTTGAACTAACATATTTTAGCGTTTGGAGCAAAGCACAAAAAAAAAATGTCTTACTAAACAGATACGCACAATCATTGGTTTTGTTTGTTTCTTCTTCTTCATCGTTCTACTCGCATCTCCACCCTTGTTGTTGTTCTGTTTCTTAAATAGAAAAAAAAAAAAACATAGAGAGAATTCAGTGTCTTCACTAACCCACAACGATTATCTCTTCCTTTTTCTTCTTCTTGTAGAGACAGAAAACCAAAGTTGTTCTCTGCCTCCTTCAATCAATTAAAAGACTACAATTAGTATTGATTTTGTGTTCGTTTGTTCGCTTCTTAGATAGTATAAATGACGGCTTCTCAAAAGTTCAGTTTTAGAATAAAAATATGGTTATTTTAAAGTGATTACTAGTTTATTTTTTATTGAAAATTAGATACTTAATACCGTGACAAACAAAACAATAATAAAACGACTATAGAAAACAATAAATGCTTCTAGCTATCTATATAAAATATTGCCAATTCGAAATATTTTCTATCACTATAACATATAATATTTCTTGAAGCATTTACATTTACTCATCATATGCATGCATCTGGCTATTCCAGCTGTCTTACTTTTTTACTCGAAGTGGTTTTGTGGAGATCGGATATTTTGCAAGGATTGATTATGATATACTTGCTATATGAGAAGAGTCCTCGTGAAAGTCGGTTTCTAAAGTCCAACTTGGTTCCGGCATGTGTGTGTATACTACATATATAGACCTAAAAATTATTATAATTTCGACCATTGACAAAAGAAAAATACTATTTTTTTGTTCACTAAGAAAAATACTATTAAAGTGCATTGCAAGGTGAAATGGCAACGAATGGTCTGTTGCCAACTCTATAAACAAAGTCCAAAACATCGAACCACTTTCTTTATGTCATTGCCAGTCACATGCATTTCAATCCCTTCTCTCTTTTTCTCTTTTTTTCTCTTTCTTGTTTCTTTTCTTGAAATGCTACGTTAATTACCAAATTTTACAAGAAATAATCCTCGTTGGGAAGAAAATGAGACTAAGTTAAAATAAATTTTGGTATTGATTAAGTATAGCTTGCTGCATACATATGTATGATTTTCCGTATTATCGTTTTGGTCTTGTCTTTTCTGTTAAACATTTTACTTCTACTACATTACAGTCAGGCTAGTGGCAACAGATTTATTAGTCGTTTTCTTTTCAACATTGTTAGCCGTTGTCAAAGATTAGTTTTTTACTTAACACAGACTCCTTTTTAAACACTACCAAAGTTTTATTAGAGTTGCATATGTTAACTATCATCTTGTTTTCAGTCTGAAATCCCAGATTATTAAAAAAAAAAATATATATATATATATATATTTATATATTATGATACAACTATAGTTAAAGACTTACTAACAAACTCCAGCCACTATATTATATACATTGTTCATATATTTCTAGGAATTACAATACCAAACTCCATTTTGGGAAAAATACCAAATTTATGCAACAAATGAAATATAAAATTCCATCCAAGGATTAATTAATACTTTCCGCATTACGTTCCTGCTGGTCATGTATATTCGGCTTGTCCATTGAAAGTGAGTATTTAATTAGGGAACTAAACCTCCATGCACATGGCCACATACCTAGTTATTCTTTACAGGTAATTAATAATTTGGTTAGACTCATAAAATTATTATGTGTTAAATTTTTAAAATAGTTGTTCTTAGAGGAGTGGAATTGCGTGTTGGCATCTGTAGAACTGTCACACCTAAATGCCAAAGATTTTAAATTTGCGTATAAGAAAATATCATTAGAAAATTGCAGTAACGCAGAAGAGAAAACATTAGATTAAGGAAATGCACATGATCCCATGAAGATTCTTGAATTAATTAATCCAAAATGGCGCATTTTACAAGCTTAATCTCCCTCGGTGTTTAGTTGTCAACGTTAAAATGCGAAGATAATCCTCTTGGCTTCAGATTCTGTCTCTTTCTTGTTCCCCAATCAATTTTTTGAACTCATCCCGTAAACTAATCATTAATGAAACTCTATAACCTTTCCATCTTCCACAAGTTTTTTAATGCCATGGTTAATACTCTTTCAGTTTTAATTTACGTGTCAACCTATTTCGTTTTACACACATATATATACTAAAAAAAGAGTTAAAATATCTTATATTCTATTGGTGTGATTGTACGATATATCGCTGTAATGCAACGTAAACTGCCTCCTGTATAGATAACCCATTCAATAAAACGGTAAAGCTACGGTGCTAAGGATAATTTATACATAGTTTGCGGTTTAAAGTTTTTGTAAGAGATGGCTTATATTTCTGTGTATTTTCTGTAAGAGATGGCTTATTCGGATTAATAAATTTGGAGTCGTCGGGCGATGTCATTGTCGATGAAAGAGTAAAATGTGTTGGGTCCGTTTTCAGAAAGAGAATGGCCACTTTCCAACCCTATTTGTCCTCATCCTCTCCTCGGAATCTGTAAAATTGATGCTTGTTTCCTTCATACTCGTTTAATCTTGCCGTACTATTTTAACTATATTATTTCTACAGTTTATTACTACTTATTTACGACAGTTAAAAAGTAATCTATAACTATCAAAACTGCAGAAAAAATTGTTAATACGGGGAGAGTAAACTATGGGATTCAGTCTTTAAAGAAACAAAGATCAATATTATATATGATTGGTAACATAAAATGATAAAAATATATATTTTTTTTAAAGTGATAAACGGATTAAAAATAAAGATAAAAAAAGAAACGGTAAAACTAAGGGTGTGCAAAATATCCGCATATCCTAAAATTTTGTAACCGCTTTAGATACTATGGAGTATTAATTTTTCAAAAAAAACAATCAAAACGGTAATCTCTTATCGATCAAACGCGTTGTACCCGTAATGTACGTAAGGTCTCGTGATTATTCTTTATCTATTTTAAGATTTTGTTCTTTACTTTTGTGGGTTTTTTTTTCACCCGATAGCATATCCTAAGTTGTTTCATGGAAAGTCTTTGGTGGCTTTTAAAATTTTAATTTCTTAGCGTTTCTGGATATGAGTTGTACGATCTACAACCACATGGTTCAGGGCTTCAGGCTTTTTTTAATGTCTAATCATCGGTCCCATATGATTGATTAATTATTATTCCCCATATTTTTTACATCTCATTACCAAAAAAAAGACTAGTGTGATATTTTGCTTATCTGGTGCATATAGCTACACTAATCATAGATTCTTGAAACATGAATAGGATCGTCTGATCACTTTAAAAAAAAAAAACGAAAATGTCAAATTTAATTTGATACAAACAAAAAATATCGACCACATTCAGTTGTAATGTTGCTGGTCAAGCCATGGCCAAAACCCAGACTGGTCATCAATTCCACAGAACATGTTACTGATACTGTTCTCTTCTTTCACCATTCTCTGTTCTGACGATGAATTCTGAAAAAACTGCACCGTTGTAGTTGTCGGTGGATGGCCTAAAGCGAATTGGCTATCGATCTCCGGTGGTCTGACGTCACCAGAAATGTTCTCACTTCTGTCACTACATGATCCTTCCGTATCTTTGTTCAGATTGATTGATTCTATTGGTTCTCTGCTTTTTAATGCCATTATCTGCATAATTTAATTAAACCCAATTAAGAAAGACCGCAAAAAAGGATTCCTTTTTTTATATGAAATTCGAAACTAAAAGAATAAAAAAACAGAGCTGAATTTCGAATCAAAATGAAAAACATAGTATGGTTACATTGTGGAGAGAGTGATGATCAAACCAAAAAAAAAAAAAAAAAAAACAGAGTACTCTTACAAAGTGTAGATAATTTTTATTTAAATAGAAAATAAAAGGATCTAGTTTTTATGAAATTCAAGATTGTAAAAAACATGAGTATTTATTGTGTTGTGAAGTATCTTTTTACCTGAGCTTGGAGCTTTTGATTTTGAGTTTGAAGAACTTCGTTCTCATCTCTGAGATTCTCGAATTGACGCTTAAGCATGTCGTAGTCTTTCTCAAGCTGTTTTGTTTTGGATCGAGCTCTTCTGTTTTGGAACCAAATAGCGATTTGTCTAGGTTGTAATCCCAAGGCACGAGCCAGCTCTAATTTTCGATCTGATTCAAGTTTATTACCAAGCTCAAAGTTCTTCTCTAGCGCCTTCAATTGCTCCATGTTCAACCTCCTCTTCTTCTCTCCCATCTTAGATCCATCATCTGAAAACTCTTCTTCTCCATTCATCTCTAAATTACAAAACCCTTGTACGTTGTTCATTAGAGATCTCTTACCTAGAAACCCTAAAAACAGAGCAGATCGTGAGAAGTAAAATACAGAGGATTGAAACATTTGAGAAAAGTGTTAAATGCCATGTACCATGAAAGTCTTGAAGAAGTTGGGGATGATCTTCTTCTTCTTGTTGGTGGTTTTGGAGACTGAAATTTTCAGGGAAGAAAGCTAAGCCATTATTACAAGACATGTCACTTGTTCGTTGTTTTGTTATTCTCCACCACCTTGTCTCGGTTCAGAGTACAGAAAGAAAATTAAATAAAGAAGAAGAAGGATGGTGGTGAAATGAATCGGGTTAAGACTATACACCACTTATAGGCTAAATACTAGCTAGGCTAGAAATTTGGTTTTATTTTCTTTATTATATGAGTATATAAAATAGGATACAAGACTCGAAGCCGACGATAGAGAGAGACAGAGATGATTATGGTTTTGTTAGGGGTGGATATGGGCTTGTGTCTTTTGGAATATCCCTAATTTTACTACGTTGTATCCGACTTGTTAGATTATGGGTATATGTAGTTTCTCATACCAAGTATTTTTTTGTAGATAGTTTATTCTTGTTCTTTACACTGACTTGATTATATATATATATATATATAATTTTAGAACGAAATTCATACTAATCTCCGAGCATTGTGAAAAGTGTGTATTCTTATCAACTAAAATGTTTACAGTGTTAACCATAATTGATGTCGCAGAGGATTGATTTAAATCATGATCTCCTAATCTCAGAGTAAATCTTTCAACCATTCATGAATTAAAAAAAAAAAAATTTCATGTTGATATATGAGTATTTTGATATATAAGATAATTTGACTATTTATATCATATACTTAAAAGTTAACACTTTTGAATTTTATAAATACTCTTACCAATTTCTATCTATAAAGATTTTGATTTAAATCTAAGACATCATAATACTGATACTTTCACTATAAAAATTTTAAATTAATGTCTATTAGATTTTTCTTTCAACAACATACATTATATCGATTTTAATATGGATGGTTGCTCAACAATGCCACAAGTCAACATAATTTTATTTCTATCTTGAATTAAAACTTGTGATTTTGGTCGTCAAAGTAGAGAGTATATGCAAGCAAACTCTTAAGGCCCTACATGGGTATCACAAGTCTATGTCTCTATGATATGAAATCAAACTCAAGGCCCTACATGGTAATTCTCGCTAGTCTATGATATGATTAGAGACTTCTTCTTTTTAAAACCTTTTACAACAGAACATGGCTTTTTCTCTATGCTAGGTGAACATACTTTCGGGGAACAAGAGTTCTCCATCACTGCAGATTGTGTTTTGACACAAAGCCCACTATATATGCGAGGCCGGTTTCTTCTTCCTTTTTTTTCTTAGGTCCGAATTATCAACATTCTTATGCATCTTGGTCGGTTTTATGATAAAATATTTTAATATAGGCCCAAATACCGTACAAATTGGTCTCCCCTATCAAATTATTGTTTTATAAACCAGTTTATATTTTAAAAGTATACAAATTGTGTTCAAATGTTTTAGAATTACTATTTGAGATCTCATTCTCATATTGTTTGAAAACGTTTCCCAAGTATTTTTAACTGTTTTTTTTCATCTCCTATATATTATTTGGAGAGTACATTTATAAACAAACTTTACAAAATGTTAATAATTACATCACATTGCCATTACATCTAAGAACAAATTAAAATCTCCCATTAAAGATATTTTAGTAATTAATTATTATACGATTTAAATATTTCCTTAAAAATATATATATATATATATATATATATATATCTAGATTACGGTTTAAATACTTCCTAAAAATCTTCCAAACAAAATCGCAATCTACATTAAATCTCTTATTTTTGGAATATTAAATCAACATTTAATTTAATTTAATTAGTTTGTTTAATTAAGTCAATAAAATCTTCACAAAATCTAATTTTAACTTCTTTTCAAAAAGTTAAAAATAAATAAATTTATTAAAACGAAAATTATAATCTAGAAAGAAGTAAATATGTTAACAATTATTAACTCAATTATCATTTTAAAAATAAGAAAAATAAAAACAATTTTTAATTTACATCAAAAAAATCATTTCATCAAAAGTATATTAGGATTTGTTAAAATTTGATTTAAATTTATTTGCACAATCGGATATTGATTTGCACAAAAATTAATCGGATATTCTATTATTAAAAAAATCGGATTTGTTTAGGTTTAGATTCATTAACATGTGTTGTAGCACGAGACAATTTCTAGTAATATTGATATAACTAATCTAAAATATCAAACTTAATTGAATACATATTTTTATTGATAACTTATCTTTTTGATATATTTAGCATTTATCTTATTAATTTATAATATTTAAATAAAAAGTTTATAATATCGAATATTAAAAGAAACATTAATCTGTGATATAGCACGAGATAAATTCTAGTTAAGCGTTAAAGACATTCACAAAATCTATATTTCATTAGTTGCTTAATAAAAATCAAATTACAAGCCTCTTCCTTCTTAATGTATTATGCTATCTTAGAATGTGGTATACCCATATAGTTTCTTTTTATATAACATGTGCTTTATTTAGTTAAGGAAAGGTAACATAGTCATAATGTAGAAACTGAGAGATTACATGGGGAATATAAGAATGAAAAGTGAAAGGTGATTCTTGAGGTATTCTCTGTTTAGCAATAATATCCGCTGGTTTGTTGCTCTCTCTTTTGACCCATTTGAATTGTATTTCTTCAATTTCCTTGCAATGTCTTACCTCTCGTATCCAGTTGTCGTCTTCAAAACAAACTTTTTGTAGCCTTTACACCAACAGTTTTGCATTGCTATAATAAGGGCGTGGAATTCACTTTCAAGAGCATTATTCGTTGGTCTACCCACCGCTTGACCCGAATCTAAATATACGATTATCCCGAAAAATCCAGCATGCTTTAGAAGGTATTTCCACATTTACAAAAGAACCATCATAGTTGCACTTGATCCATCCTTCAGCCGGTTTGGACTAGTGGATACCTGTGTCTGAAGTTCTGTTTATGATGAACCCATAAACCCTTTAATGTTGGCATGTTTGAGAAAACAAAAAAATCACATTACAAGAACAGCGAAAAGGAAAGGAAGTCTATCCAGGAATTGGGCCAAGGCTCTGTTGTTAAGATAATTGGGCCAAGGCTCATTAGTCAATGATTTTAGGGTTGATTGTGTAAAGGTAAGTGTTCCAGAGTCTTTCTCCATGGTTAAATTTAGAATTAGTGGTACCTCAAAGGCTCAAACTATTAGATTTGTCGGGAAAATACAAAATATGTTATTTCTTATAATATGTTAACAGAAATAATAAAGAGAGATTATCATTAAAAACGTGTTACCATCTCCTGAACGTGTATCACATGTATTATCACATGTCTCTAAGTCATAGTACCTTTTCATCATGTTTGAATTTTCATAAGAAAAAATATGCACACCAGCACGAAGTTTTTTGTGCTCATAAATAAAAACAACCAGTGACCAAAAAAAGTATATATAAAGAAGAAGAGAACCCAAAAGAGAACTGATACATGATTATTTAACTTTCAGGCGCAATAATTTCTGTCTGTTCAAATAAAAAGTATATGACCTTCTTGCATTCCATATATTTTGCTTTTAATCTACCGTATGAATTTGAGAAACTGCTTTTCGTATTTATGCGAGATATGAAGTTCATTTAGTTTATTAAGACTCGACAATATGAAATTCATTTAATTTATCATACCTTATCTATCAAATACATTACGCTATTACCGTATTAATTATCGAGTTAATACGTGTTATAACTTATTATACACGACGAAGATCACGCATTAATGATCACATGCAAGAGGATTTAAATAAAGTGGCACGACCATACCATACACCATAGATAATATTTAAAAACAGATAATCCAAACTAAACGACCTCGAAATCATCGAGGTCTTCGTCTGTTTCTATCATATTTTAAACAATTTAAATTCAACCACAACTTCTCCACGTTTTTAAATTGTACATATAACATACTTCCAAGCATAACTTATTATTTGCATATATACACGTATATTATGCTTAATTTCCTTAACCAAGAAATTTCAGGGCATACACCGATAATCTCCTCAGCATGTTTAATTATAGAAAAATATTATAAACGAAACTTATAACAGTAGAAGATTAGTAAAGTAAAGGAAATGGACTGTCATTAATCATAAATATTAGAGGATCTCATGATACACAGGCTACTATACAGCCAGGTCTGGACCCTCACATACAATTAAGATGCATACATACATACATAACCTTATATATATTATATAATATATGAGTTGGCCTAACAATGACCCGAAGCCCTAGCTATATCTCATAATATATGAAGTAGAAGTAAACAGATACCCATAATAAGATAAATTTGGTGGCCGCAAATGGATTATTATAGCTCTCACATTAATTAATGCATGAGGATTTAATAATTAAGCAAGCTCCTAATGATGGCTGCTTCGGCGCTGTCGTCGTCCGTCGAAGCCAAGAGTTCCGACAAACGGTCGCTGAGGTCATCAACCTCTCTGTGTAAGTTCCTGATGTAGTTGCAAGTCTCTTGTAGTACCTTAGATGCTGGCACCTGTCCATTTATTTAAACATTTTATCATTAGTTAAAAGTACAAAATAAGGATCTTTTAGATCCTTACAAAGAGTACGTGACCACATGTGCTACTGCTTTATATCTTTCTTTGTACCAATTTCATATATATCTTCAAACTTTTAACAGAAACATTTTTTTCTCATGATTACCACTTCAATGTGCACAACGGTATAAACGGCCACTATTTATTAATCCTATATCTCAGCTATATATAGAATTATGGTGAGTATATAGGCAGAGAAGAGTAATGAGGAGACATGGAGTTAAGGTACGTGGAAGTAGGAAGGGAACAAACTGAGTCCCACACCACCAACTTGTGAATTTAATTGCAAAAAAAACTTTCAAAGAAAAAACAAGATATATGCATAAAAATGAGGCTGTGAATTAATGTTACTTATCTACGGATAGTTAATTGTAGGCCACATGTCTTTACAGTACACGCCGTTGGATTTCACCATGCATATTAAATAGTTATTATATACTATATGGTTCCAATTCATTTGAACTTTCTAAGTCCATGTGCAGGCTTAATTATACATGTATACAAAATAAGTATGTATATGCAAGAAAGATAGATTAAAAAGACTGTTTCTGAAGTATATATATACCTTGTCAGAACGGCGGCGGCGGAGTTCAGGGATGAGGTGCTGGAGCTTAGAAACAAGATCGGAAATCTGATCGTCAGAGATTCTTGAGCTTCCTGACTGTCTTGAACGTGATGATCTTCTGCTCGACATCTTCTTTCTTAATATATTATAAGTGTCTTTGGGTGTAGAGAAAGAGAAGAATGCAAGAAGGATAAGTAGTTAATGTGTCAGAGAGAGAGAATGAGAGTGGAGAAGAAGGTGTTGAAGAGGGAGGAGCAAAGTGGATGTGTTTTTATAATGTAAATTTATGAAGAGAGATAAGATGAAGAAGAAGGAGAAGGAGAAGAACAAGAAGGGGAAGAGACAGGTGCATGGAGGGAGGGTGTGGGTTATGTTTCTTTAACAAGAGTGTCTTTAGCTTTCAACTATTTATTATTATTTGTTCTCAGTTTTTTTCATTATCGCTTAGTACACAAAGATACTGTTTATTTTGAGTAAGCTTCTAAACTTACTTTCCCACGAGACCAACGTCTTGATTGTTACATGTGTAAAACTCAACCACGTCGATTTCTTTTCCATCTCTTTTTCTCTTATTCCTGTTCCACTTAACCTTCTTTCTATCGAGCTACTCACATGGCGTAGTATCAACTTCAACTTAACAACCTTTATTGGAAATTCAAGGCTATATGTTTCCTTTTTCTCAAATACTGAACACATGACTAATCACTGGATTGATAGGAGTTGATTTAACTCCATATAATATGCAAATTTTATTTCAGGCGACTAGTCTTATTGTTTGTCTATAATAAACTATTTAACAAAATTTATATCTAATAATTTATCTTATTATATATGTCTTGTGATAATATATTCGTTACCAAAAGAGTGTTCATCTCATAGGACGATCAGAACATATCTAAAGGACTGATAGAAGTTTCCAGTGACAAGGTATGGGACAAAAAAAAAACATATTCGAAAACACGACCGGGTTTAAATTAAGTTATTTGGTTCGGTTTTGGATAAACCCTAATTAAATATAAAAATCCAAAAACGTTAAACCATGGATTGATCCGCACTCTTTGAAATCAAACCCAAATCAAAGTCAGTCCACACTCCACGATGCTACAGAGCTTTCCAAAATCGGGCCAAGTAGAATTAACTCATTGCAACATTTTTGGCTCTAAGCATCCAAGTAGAAAAAACAAAGAAGAAAAACAAAGAATTAAAAATTGTGGTCAGAAATCCAGAGTCCGACCGCAACGACGGAATTTATTATATTAATAAGAAGGGAAAGGGACGTAGAAAAGGAGGGGAGGGTCATGGAAACGAGAAGAGGGATCAAGTGGGGTTTAAAATGGCAAAATGTGTGTTTATCGCCAAACTAAACTGTCCCTCTTTGCCTTCTCTCTCTGTCAGTCTCACCATTGCATCCCCACGTTATATGTATTACTTCCTTGTCCCTTTTTTTAATCACTTCTCTCTTATATTAATTCTCCTTTCGTTTTTACCATTTTTTTTTGTTTTATCATTTCAAACTCTTACATTGAGTTTTTGGAAATTCAATGGTTTTGGAACCTGTATAAATATGTTCTTAATATATCCATGTTTGATGTAACATCCAAATGTTTCAAAGAAAAAAAAAATATTACTAAGTATTATATCCTTTATATATTATTTGGGAAGTACATTTATAAATAAACATTAAAAATGTTAATATTTACATCACATTGCCATTACTTTAAAGAACAAATTTAAATATCTCATTAAAGGTATTTTAGTCATTAGTTATTATGTGATCATTTAATTAATTAATTAATGATAATTTTTGTTTTAATTAATTAATTTATTTTAATTTTTTTGAAAAGTAGTTATTAATAGATTTTATGAAGATTTTGTTGATTTAATTAAATACACTAATTAAATTAAATTAAATGTTGATTTCATTTTCTAAAAATAAGAGATTTTATGTAGATTGTGATTTTTTTTTGAAAAATATTAAATAAAAATTTATGTAGATTGTCGATTTTGTTTTACTTCTTTATACATTATAATTTTTGTTTTAATTAATTAACTTATTTAAATTTTTTGAAAGTAGTTAATTTTAAATTAAATTGAAAAACTAATATGTTACATAATTTTTTAATAATTGTAATTTATCCGCGCTATAACACGGGATACATTCTAGTATATATATATATATGTATATGAGTGAAAAAGATTACGGTCATAATTTCTAAGTTTTCTTTAGTGATAGGTCTATATATCATGGAAAGAGTGTGGGACATATGGTACAAGAAAATACCAAAAAATGTTGAAGCCAGATTACGGATCATGTTTTGGATATTACAGTTGACAATTCTGATTTTTTTAAAAACCTTCCATAAAAATCTAATTTTGAGTATCATGTGGTAGATGCAGAGATAGGCATTTGATTGTCGCTTGGATTTCGGTTCGTTGATTATTCCTTATTATGTGGTAGATGTTTTCTTTAATTCTGTTTTGATCTACTAATCTCCTTTCTTTTTTTTTCGTTGTCAACAAGATCTTGATCTAATTATCATTAAGAATTTAAAACTGAAATCCATATATATATATATATATATATGTTATTTACATAATCTAATAGCTAAATAATGAAAATATGTATTTGTCTTTTTATTAGACTTGTATTGACTTAATTTGATTTTGCATGGTTTGGTATCAATTAAGTTTGAAATTAGTATGTGCATGTTTTGTTTGAAATTAACCCCAAAGCTACAGGACAGATTACTTGTACCGAAAACTAAATCAACCCCTTGGATTACTATGAAAAGAAACATCCAATTGGAAGCGACTAGCTTTTAGTTCAGATTCGGATCATACTTTGATACACACATGTAACATGATGAAATACATTGACGAACACACATTTAAAGCAAAAAACTAAAACAACAACACTATAGAATTTGGATATAGTTTAAGACTATTTGATTCGTCCAAGTCAGAATTCAAACGAGACTTGAGGGTTTAAATTGGAATAGGAAGCTGAGAGAATAATGCGGTTAATTCCGGCGGAGTGAATACAACATTCATATGCTTTTAATGAGACCTACCCTTACACGCAGTCCGAGATCAGTAGCTTTCCTATTGATTAGGAACCCCATCTCTTAATTTTATGCCGTTTTTCCTGACTTAAATTACATCACTAAAACCCACAATTTTTTCGTTAAAAGACCCACAAATTTTGGTCATTTTCTACTCAATATATTTATAAAATTTCGAAAAAACAATATGCCTCGTATAAATATCAATTGATAAAGTTAAATTAGCTGACTACTACTACTAGCTAGCTAGTACTCAGCTATATAGTACACTTGTTTTATATAGTAATAAAACAAGTGTAGTTTAAAAAAATACTTGTTATCTGTTTGTAGCAAACCCTAGACCGACCAATATCAAGATTTTAATGAGAAGATGCTTATCACGTCACAAGTAAATAGTAGTTGCGGATATTTCATGGTATGGGTTAAAACTTAAAAGGTTAAAAAACGATCGAGGAGCCAAACATTGTTGACGGTCAAAGACATATAACGATAAAACCAACCCATCCCCGAGATTTTAAAACATGGCATGTGTTGTCTCGCGATCTCTGTTTTTTTCTTCAATTTACAAAATAATAATAATAATCATAACTGATTATTTTAATACTTATACATTGATAGAAGCATATGTTTATATATTCAATTACTTGTGGAAACAGTATGTTCCAAAGATTTTCAAATTATTATTACTAAACAACGTTCTTGGAGTTCGGATTACACAGAGAATCTTCTTAATTTTGTTTAAATATTTTTAATAAACTAGTTAATTATTGTACGATTACGTGTGTGCGTTGTGGCACCTTCCTGGCCTACATATTACTAGTTTGGATGTAGGTTGGATCAGGATTCCTCGAGATCGAATCCGATTGCGTTCTACTTGTTAGTATGATTAGGTTACACGAAATCTATAATACTAACTGATATTAGGCCAACCATATATATATATATACTTTTAACATAGATTCACAAAATCATATATTACTAAAACATAATTAGTTCAAGAGGTTATATAGGTATTTTTAATTTATCGGCATGTCGAATCCGACTTAAATAAAATAAATATATTGCTGGTAGAATGATGAGAAGCTTGTATTTAAAAGAAATATGAGTGTGATTGGCTGTGTCTTTGAAATTTGTATACGGCCATATTTGGATCTAAAACTCTAAATTCAAAGCAATCATGCATCTATTTTTCAAAGCTAAAACCACTTTTTTTTTTGTTTTTTTTTTTGGCTTTTTTTTTGCTGTAGAAAGCAAAAAACCTAAAGGTATAAATTTTGGTCTTTAGAAAATTATGCAAAGTTGGCTCTGCAAACTATTTATTAGGAAAGTTAATTCTACGGCCTAAATTCTAAAGTTACGGTAAAAAAAATTCACAGATCAAATTGTACAGCAAAAATCTTAAATCTACAGTCACGACCAATCAGACCTTATATCCACTCTAATAATCAAAAACAATGGTTACAATACTTGTATAAATAAATTCCTAACTAACAATATTACAATAAGATATATACAAATCTTTTAAATGTATGATAGAATATTTTGATATTTTTGATATCTTTGAGATTCTACTGGATTCTTTTACAATCGCTACGTTTGAGAAACATTTGTGCTATAACCGTATTAAGTGGCATGATCTCGTCTTGATTCAAAGAGATATGTGAATCTAAAACTGAAATTTTCTAGTATAGCTAGAAACAAGTTAGTATTGTATTAGTTTTCACATTATTAAATTGATTTAAACTGTACATTAACAATATTTTCTTAAACTGTCAGTAGTATATGATTCTATGATACTAACTAAATACGGTAATCAAAGAAATGAGTTGGAAACTTTTCGTTTAAAGGAAGGATAAAGCTTTAATTGGTCATATTATATTTTACTTTGATAAATGTGATGCAGATGAAGAATTTGAAGTGAAAGAGTACATTTGATTCTGACCCAAAACAGATACACTCATACCAAATTTCAACATTTGGTGATCTGTGCAAATATTAACATGTTTACAAATTTATCTGACGGATCCAAACATGAACATTTGTCCGAAACCCACAAGGCTTTTACAAAATTTATAAAAACAAAAGGAAATAGTAAAAGTAGGGTTTGTATATATGAAGCCTCATGTGATGTTCTGCCACTGTTGTCTCTCACAAAATCCAATTTCTGTCAAAATTTCTCTATATATTGATGTCTACACATTGCAATGTAATATTTATTGTTGGAATTTATCAACTATACATACGTAATAAATAAGTAAATTTAAATACGGACCAGATATTATCTGGAGGTATAACAATGTATTCAATTTGTACTCAGCCATAACTATTTGGCCAGTACTTTATTACACAATACGTTAGAAAACAAACATAAATAGAGAAAACTTGTAATTATTCAAACACTTGGAAACAAAGAAGATAATTTGAACTCATTGAACAGAACAAGTGAGTAATAATCTTGTGACTTTGACTTGCAATGTGCCTTAGAAAATTTTAAGAAAATCCATTCAATCCCCGAACAAATAGTAATGTAAGTAAGAAACAATAAAGATAATATACTTCGTACGTGGATTGACATAATAGAAAAAAAAAAAAAAAAAAAAAAAAAAAAAAAAAAAAAAAAGACCTTCATTAAATTAACATACACTAATTTGTCATCAAAATACATAAAAATGTAAGACTTAATTACTATAAATATCCTAAACTTTGACAAACTCAGAATGCCAACTAATTTATAAATAACCATGTAAGTTAAAAATTTCGGAATTTCGTTAAAATTTAAACAATTTTATGAAAGGATTGTCAATTAAAGCAAATCTTAAGATATTGTGGGATGTAAATAATAAAGAATTGACGGGTTATAAAATTTATATCTTTTGTGCTAGTTAGTAGCTTTATTTTTTTTTTTTCCAATTGCTTCTTGTTTAAACAGAGTGTTTGAGGCCAAAAAAAAAAACAGTGTGTTTTGTACCGACATCATTTTTCAATTATAATTCGTAGTTGAGTTGATTAGACGATAAACAATTTTACTACAAGCCTTGGCCTCATTTTCTTTTATGAGAAATATTGTTATGAACTTATAACAATATGTTTTCTCAGCTAAAGTTTCTCTGATCATGTGAAAAAAAACCAGTACATTGATGCAACTCGACACCGCAAATGCATTGCTAAAGGAATCAACTTCGATGTGATTCTGATTCATAAAGTGGATATGTGAATCAAATCACGTGTCAGATTTTATTTTACTATTTATTATAGACAATTGAATTGTATAAACGCCGGATATGAAATTTTTGTGAGTTGCACCAATGGACTAAACAAGTACTGTGTGGGTCACCTAAAGTTGTCACGCCACTACAATTCCCCTACACAAACCTATAGGTTCTAACTAAAACTTGCGGTCTAATTTTTTAAGAGTCCTTTATAAACCCTAAACAACAGACAGTGACACAACAAGCCATCTCCTTTAATGCAGAAGAGGTAGTAATGTTTGGGTTTTCAGACTCAAAAACAAACTGAAAATGTAAAATTAAGAGGAAAGGGACAAAAGTGAGGATGAAGGAAGAGACAAAAGTCAACGAAAGTGAAAAGACTAATTGTGTGAATTGAGAGACATGCCTTGTTTTTTTGGAGAGAGAGGAGCAACAAAGCATAGCACATGTGTTGTTGCTATTTCCTCCGAGCTTATTTCACTAGATAAGAATTTGACTATTTGGTGCTCAGAACCTGGGATTTTGTCCCGGTGAAATCAGATTTTGCAGACCATGAAGGAAACAAACCATGATTCAATGTCTCAAACTGTTTACACTGTTAACTACAATCTCTCACACTGATAATCACTCAAAACAAATGAATCTGTCTAGCATTCTTAGTTTTTACTAGACACGCATTTACCTTTGTGTTCCCTGGTGTTTTAGGCTTTTGTTGAACAGTTCTTACGTTACACGGATTCAAGGGAAGCACTTCATTCTCTGTTAAAACACAAGGGACCATAACTATTATGATTTCATACAAAATGTGGAGCCTTATCACCAAAACGTGAACTATAGACATTTCAATCACCTGTCTTTCAACCTCGACAAAAGATGCTTGAAGCCTTCTTTTCAGGACTGATCTATCTTCTTCACAGCTCTCCATTTTAGTGTCTAACAAAAATATTAGACGAATTTAACCTGTGAATTCCATGTAAAGAGATCTCTGCTTGTCTGATTAAGATTACTAACACAGATTCTTAATTGTCAGCACTAGTTTTATTATGACCCAAAACAGAACCAATCGTTCAAAAGGCTAGATCCTCAGTCTAATCACCTAGGACACATGAATGACCTGATTTAAAGCAATTCAGGCTAGAGTCACATCTCTTTATGGACTGTAGTTAACCATAATTGAAGTGTCCCATGTCAGCATCAAACGTCAGGAGAAGAAGTTATCAGAAATATTTTAGCTAACAAACAAATTGATGGGATTGGACTACATTTACCATAATAGTATGTCGACAATATCGTGATCCGCTCCGTCGGCTGCAAAAGAGAAGGTAGAAAAATCGAAATCCAACTATTTACTAGGCCAAATGAAAAAAAAAAACCCCAGTTTTGAAAGGCTAGTTAGTTGTCTTGGAGATATACCATTACAAAAATCCCCTCACGGCGAGTGGGAACTTCCTCTAGCTTCCTCAATGTTTCATCTCCTTTAGTAACTTTACCAAACACAGCATACTGTTGAATACCACAAATCTTATTACTAGTCATCTTAAAAATGAGATAAAGCGAATAGTCCGCGCTGAATTAGATAGGTGACCTGGCGATCAAGATGAGGAGCATCACCAAGAAGCATCGAAAATGACGATTGGGCACTGTTTGGATCTTCATATCTACCAAGAAAAAAAAAACACGAAGAGGCAAAACATCACATTGCAATAACCTTCATCATAAAGACATGAACACAACAAAAACGGGACATTCATAGAAAATATAGAAACAAACCGAGCTACACGAGATCAAAAATAGTATATACCTTCCCATGGAAAGAGTACCTCTCACATGCTTGACATCACTGAATTCTCCCACAATTGTCTTCTCAGCTTCTTTCCTTTGCTCCTCATTCATCGGGGCGGATCGTCCATTCGCCACATCCGCAACTTGAGCAACAAAACCTTTATCAACCTGCAAAATGACTCACACTTAGCCCCTTCTTCCAAAAAACCGGCCAAAGATGCAAAATCACATCAAAGCTTGAGCCTTTAAGTCATATACCCTGAAGAAATGATTGGTGTTGTAGCCTCCTAAACGAACAAGCTTGAAGATGTGGTCCACTGTCCTGGGTGCAACAGTGGGATAGAATCCAAATTCGATATCTCCATAACTAGTCTGCACACCATTATCATCCATTCCACATACCATTAAGTAATTTAAATTCCTGGAACATAAATTTTGGGTAGAAAGTACAAAGAAAAACTGAAATCGGCACCAATTCATATTTAAGATTTTGATCCTCAAGTCTAGAAACCCCCAAAACGAAGAATATCACTAAATCCAAAATACACAAATGAAGCTTTTTTTTGTTTACCACAATCATATCAAAGTTTGGTATGAAGTAGCACTAGGGTTCAAAAGTAGCAGAGAAGAGGAGACGAGAAATGAACCTGGAAGACGACACGAGCAGAACCAAGTTCTGGTTCATGAGACAGAGCTTTAACAACGGAGACAAAAGCTAAACAAGCCAAACCCACGATCAAGATTCTCGTTTTCTCCATTTGCGTTTAGGAGTTGGCGCCGATCTGATCAAAGAGAGTTTGAGTCAACACCGGCAGATAAATTTTTCTGTTCGTCGTGAATCTTACCCGTCGAAGACGATAACCGGAACCGTATTGGGCCTAATGTTTGCTTAAATAAGGCCCATTCTCGTTAACCATTGTTTCCTTTAGTAAAGCCCATAATATTATGCACAAATAATTAGACTCGTTTAATTTATTATACCTCTTCTATGTCCTTTCCATTGGGCTATTCACAATTTCACATAATCATACAATTAAGTACCGTGTATTGCAGTCTGAAAGTTGATTCTAAATGTTGGAATAATTTCTTGCTGTATTGGTCCAACTACTTCGTACAAATAACTATTTGATATCAAAGAAATATTCAACAAATGAATGACCAATAATTAAAGAACAAACCAAGATATTTTAGATTATTTGGGCAATAATTTTATATTGGCTTGGGCTTTTACAAATACATTGAGATATTTTGGATTTAAGAGAAAGTGTGTATTGGTTACATAGAAAGGAAGAAACCTCCTTACACGATTAGGAATTGAACATGGATCGGATATTCTAACATGTAAGAGTATAAAAATTCGGTTTTGTATACGGTCGATTTGAGGTCTAACTTTATAAATCCAAGAATCTAGATATTTATTCAAAATTGATATATTTTGGTCTTAAACTAAGAATCTTAATAAATTTTAATTTTCGATATCCGTGAATATGTAAATTTGTAGTTTATTTGTACTTCAGTTTGGATGTTAAAAACAATGATTAAAGCTTAATAAGGGCCGGCTCTGGCCTGAAGCTGGTAAAGTCCATGCTTTAGACATCATAATATTATTTTTTAAGTTTGGAAGCTTCACAGTGATCGTTACTCTACTGGTCTAATGGTAAGGTCTCTTCTAATATCATAACTTAACGGAAGCACGTGTTCTATCGCTTTTGTTTTCTTGAAAAAACCTACTTTCCAAACCTTTAATTTTTTACAGTTTCGTTTAACATTCACAAATTTTTTCTTTCTCCAGCATTTTCTGCAGATTTAATTTTTGAATCATTTTGTTGTTTGACGGCTTTTTGAATCCATTTTTTATTCACTAAAATCAATATATATATATATACATATATTAATTAGGATAATAATTTTTGTTCTTGATTTAGGCATCTCCAACTTGAGGGCCGGCCTTAATCTAACGGCATGTGGGTGTTGATTATTGAATGCAAAAGCATTCTTCTACCCTTTTTTATTATTTTGTGTGTGTGTGTTTTTGGAATTTGGGTTAGGGCAGATTCATGCTTTGATTTTAGGTTTCAGTTACATCAATCAACATCTAGAGTTAATGCTCCCTCGAAGAACACGATTCCCGACATATCCACGGTGCAACGGAAACAGATCGATTTCGAAAAGCTAAAAAAGAAATGCAAATTGTTTTCTCTATATATATTTAATTCGACTCAACCTTATCTTTCAATTTTAAGATGCATACAATTAAACATTCTAAATTAAAGGATACCTCTACTAGGAAAGATGTACTTTTGAATAACATCCACTGCGACACGTCTTTCTAAAACATGATTTTACAAAGAACTCTTCTTTAGAATTTGATTATACCCATTTACGTATAAATGAGAGATCAAACGTGGTTACTGAAAATGACGTCCAACTAATACAATACTGAGCCCTCTTTTTTCTACATTTTTTACAGATAAAAATATAGTTTACATATTTACTAGTTAACAATAATAGTAGTATGCACTTGATACGCGTCATTACACAAAATTAAATACAAAATCAACTTTCTTGCATATAATTCGATGATCCGGAAAAAAAATTGCTTTCATTTAAAAATCAATTAGATTCATATTATTGACTCTGCATCAGGTAAAAGAAAAAACATGCATTTTTATATCCGTTGATTATGGCTTAATGGTATACATTCGTTAAATAAAAGAGTTATAATGTGTTCATATAATAATAATATGGTAAGGAAAATGAAGGGTGCCTAAATGATTTACAAGATCCCCACTCCCTTTCAATTCTTCTCCTTTACTGGGTTGCCACCTAATCCTCCAAGTTTTCTGATTTTCTAGAACAGCACACATACGTCAGTACATTAAGCTTTTTTACATTCTTCTTATCTTGTATGTGTATATATATATATATGTATATGTACGTCTGTATTTATGTGTGTCAGTGTGTGGTAACAATGATTTGCTCTTTCTGACTTTCTGTGTTAAGCATCCGAGAGAAAATATATATACATATTGCAGTGTGTGACGTGTGTGTATTGATATTATAAACATGCAACTTGAATAAGAAAAGATTTGACGTTATATATATAACCGATTGTGTAAACATTTGGTTATTATAATTTTCTCACAATTACCACCAATATATATCACTAACTCACACAACAACGCACGTAAGTCCCTCAGACGATAGTAAATATATTCAGAAAAAAACAAACAATATTCAATGCGATGAGATGAGATGAGAAGCACGAATGGCAAGATATATAGCTTTATTTTATTAATTGACAAAGAGAGAGTAGCATTTAGCTACACAGATCTAGTATTTAAATATACATAAAAAATGTTTTAGAAAAATTGACAACTCTATCTTTTTTGTCGGCACCTAAAACATATAAATTATTAGTGATAATAAAACGAAAGAAATATAAAAAATGAAAAAGAATTAGAGAGATAGAGAGATAGAGAAGCCAAGTGTGATGTGTATACCATTTGCTTTTATTAAGCGAAATGTGCGACGAGCCGCAATTATTGAGGAAAAGTTATTAGTTCTTACTTCTCGCCTTTCATTAATCCTCCACATCACGACACGTCTGATCTCATTTTTCTTTTCAATATTAGCCACACCCACTTTACATATGCTTTTACTTATTTTATTGTGATTATGAACGTTGTTCAATGAAAGAGCGAAAAGAACATATTGTCCAATAGATTCAGATAAGTAAATGTTAAAAAGAAAACAAAATGATTTATGTAAGCAAATTACTAGATATGAGTGGTTGAAAAAAAAGTTTGGAATGGGACAAAAATAGGATATATATGTGTTGTGTCTATAGTTTTTTGTGTGTTAATACACAGAGTTTTAACCCAATTAAATTACTGCAAGTGCACAGACAATCGCAATAGTATAAGAGGAATCGAATCTACAGAGACCAAGGTTACACTATGATTTTGTGAGATTTTAAAATAAAGCTAAGACAGAATATGAAGTTGTTTTGGTGGCAAAGTTGCAAGCAAATAAAACGATGTAAATTTAATAATTAAAAGAGCACTAGATTAGGGTATTTCTCCGGTATTCAGAGATGAAACTTGAGCAACTATTCAGGATTAAATTCAGCACAAGTCTAGAACTCGAATATAAAAATAAGAACAACCCACTCTCGTGGCGCTGAACTCTCTATCTAACAGCCTAAATACCTAAACTCTCGTTTGGACTTAGGGATGAAGATAAGCATTAATGTATTGATTCGATATGTTCACAAGCAACCGCACCAACTCTCGTTGCCTACGAATGAATGCTCACCAATGTTTCTTCTAGCAACCTAAAACACTCTCATGAATAGGTTTAACCTAAGATCATAGATTAAGCGATCAGTTTAATCTAGGCATTGAGTTTAACAAATGGCGAAGACAGTAAATATATGGATCCTATCTGTGCTCAACTTATCAAATCATGAATACCATTGAAAACCCTAATCTAGTTAGGGAACTACTCAGCCATGGAAGAACAAATCACAACAATGGATAAAAAGGAATTCATGAGTAATATTGAAATAGAATAAGGTTCAGAATTCTTCTCAAACAAAGTAGTGGCTGATCCTCTGGATCTTACAAGCATGAACCAAAAATCCAAGGTCTGGAGAAGAAGAAAACAAGAGGAAGAAATCCCTGGAAAACAATCTCCAAAAACCTAAAGAGAAAACGAAAACGAGAGAGAAGGGAGATCCCCAGGTCTGAGAACGTTTTCTTCTTTTAACTGGCGGCCCTCTCTATTTTTGTCCACGTCAGCAGATCCAAAATTAGGTAAAAAATCAAAACCCTTATTAATCATTCGGAGCACCCTGGCGAGCACGTGCTCCCGAAACCGGACTGGGTGCTCTGCGTCTGTTTTGTGCTTTATAGCTGCGATTTCATCCCTTTTTGCTCCAGAAGCTCAATTAGCTCCAGTCCATCAAATCCATGCTCCAAGACTTCATTCTAACCTGACAAGACTCAAAAACGACTCGAAAGACACAAAAAGACTCAAAAAGGGTTAGTTAATATAGGCTAAAATCCTAACATATCATGTGTGTATATATATATATATGTTTATTGTTGGAGCAATGAGAAGTAATTAATGGTTGGAACTTGGATGTTTATTTATGATTCTATAAGCATGATTCAATCATTTGAATTTTATTTTGCCTCTAGTACCACTTGTTATTTATTTAACTGGTATTTTGTGTTTTTAGTGATTTTAAGGCTTTCTTTCTCTTAGTTTTTTTTCTCTTTTGCATTCATATTTAGACGTATAATTGTGTATATGTATTTGCATCTGTCTTTCTTAAGTTCATGGAGTGGATCTTGAAGAATTGAAAATAGTTGAAGCATTATGAGCTTTAGGAAGGTGGAATGAAGCAATGAGATGAAGAAGAGATCAAGAAGTGAAAGGGAATGCAAGAACAAGTGAAGAGAGAGATGATCGAGAGAAGAAGGAAGTTTGATCGACCAACAGGTTGATCACCAGGTCAATTGAAGACAAAACAGGCCACAGATTCAATCGACCGTATGATCGATCGATAGGATAGGAGCTTCAGAAAAAGAATGTCAGAGCAAAACACTTGAAGTCTAGCTTTAGTATGAATCCAATTATCACAATTTTTTTTCCTTTCTCTCCAGATGAAAGAAACAAAAAAACATAAACATTTACTAGTTTTCCTTGATCACAACTGTTATCAATACGCAAACCTCATTTTCTTTATTGTGTTTTCCTGTTATAACAATAGAAACTACCAGCTTCATTATATGCTTCATAACCATCTTGCATTTTAACTCCGAGCATTACATAATCCAACTTAGCATTAGTGAACCAAAGTAACTTCCAAACCCAAATTTCTCCTAAACCGAACTTATATCAACATTATTGATATCAATTATTCTTCTTTTTATTAAAATAACATAAAGATGATATTATCTAATAACTTTCAAATTGTTTTGTCATTTATCTCTCAAACTAGTTTATTTTTTTCATTTTTGGTAACGAATGTTAATGATATCTCTCCAAGCATTTTTCCAAACTTGAAAGGGACGAAGGAGATAGGGCCACCACCAACTTAAGCGTCGAGTCTAATCCAGTCAGATAACATGTGACTAAAACCAAGAGTCTCATTTTATGATTTGTTTCACTTTTTCTTCTTTTGGACAAATTTTCCTTAATTTCGTATTTATTTTCTCTTTTTCCTGCTTCCTTACACCGCTATTATTGTTCAAATTTGCCATTATAACTTTTCACTCCCCCATGCGTGTTGAAACGAATAAGCAATTTACTAATTTTGTAGGAAAACGTTAACTTCTGTTTACGAACAAAATGTCATCCATTCTTTTGCAACCAACAATTTAAAGTGAACACAACTTTTATTTGTGATAACCTTTAAAGAAATTCTTTGCTTGTCCAATATAAATTCTTTTTTATATTGTTTGTCTATATCATAGCTGTTCCCTTTTTCTATATGAAAATTGTGAAGGTTATAAGTCAAAGTCATACTAATATCATAAATACAAGATAGGAACGTTTTCATTTCAACGCTTAGCAACAGAGCGTCAAATGGGGGAAAATTGCTAAAGATTTTTTTTTAAGTCTATATCAGTTTTACTTTAAAATTCTTTTTAAACTGATGTATAAATTAAAACACAATTTATTAATAAAGCAAATAAAAATGCTTTGAATTTAATAGCGTTTAAATCCATAAACAGAAAATGAAATATATTTTTTACACATTATTTAACGAATTTACTTTGCATTTCTATAATTTAAGAATATTTTTGAAAAAGATTGATGTCAATAAACATTTGACATCAGTTTTAAACAAAGAACTTGTTTTGATTCTTAAATTGTATGAAATTGGGTTGCTAAAGCAATTTCTTTGAAAAACCTTGCATAAATACCTTCCTAAAACACATAGTTCAATCGGTTAAAAGGAAAAAAAAAATCCAATACCCCGAAAGTTGGTTTGCAAAAGTTGTGTGACCTTCATCCTTAATTTCATATGGTTGACTACTTTTGTGTTTTAAAATATATATTAAAACGTAAATAATACAATCAACTACATTTAATTCCAAAAATCTTATTAAAAAATTGGAAAGGTTTCGATCATACAATGCTACCATGAGACCATCGCATAGTTACTCTACCAAAAGTGGCAAAATATCACACGGACGAAAATGCAGGTTCCTAAAACTACTCTGTAAAATCACTCAATTATTACTTTTCTTAATTAGAGAACATGAGATCATATATGAACTCGTGAGATTAAAATTTCCAAGCCACACAACCACCGTACCAAAAGAAAAAACAATGTTGAAATTTTATACATAAATTCGACAGTGAATTTGTGAAATCTGTCGTTCAAATTGTTGAATTTGAGTTGATGTACACATGTAATAATTGCTTGACAAAAAAAAAGAAAACACACACTCACATGTAATAATAGTTAATTTGTGTAGACTAAATTCGTGTTTGTTGAAAATTGTTCTACTATAATATTAAAAAATATCGTCATATAAGCATGAGCACATATAAGAATTAGTCAAATAATCAGAACATTTCAACATCAAAATAGTGTTTTAGTACTTTTTTACAATCCAAACCATTGATCCATGTTTTGCTTTCCAACAAAAAGTCAGTGGTTAGGTGTAAAACGATAATCTTCATGACTCATTGACCAATCGTTAATTTAAATAGGGTCCATACATAACATCATACATCTCGCTGTATCCAAACGTATTTCATAAGTGGGCCTTGAAGCATCATAGTAGAAAGTAGAAACAGATCAGGTATACCGTACTCTCACCCATAGGGTATTACAGCCTGTGCTTAGAGTCAAAAGTAAAGGTATTTTTGTTTTAAGCTGACGAAGTCAGCCTTGTGGAGGGGGTTATACCACGTGTCAAATCGGATCTTTATTTTTTTACCTCAAAACTTGGCGGCTCCGTCGTAGAACCACCGGGAAAATCACAACCGTCCGATGATATTACGCTTTATTCGTCCTTATCCAATTTTAATCCTTTTTTTTTTTTACAGCAATAAATTTTTAAAAAACTCATCCACGTTCCAGGCACCACCATGTCCCAAGAAAGGAAAGAGTACAATTGCAATTTATAAATTATTTTTGATGATAATAATATATATATAAAAGAGAGGTATGATGAAGAATTGAAAGTTGTACTTAAAATTTATATTAAACAATATTGTACTATTGAAGCAATAGCTTTGGTTAGATTCAAGGTATTGGATTACACGCTTGTGTTCACTCTGAAGCAAAGAACTTGAAACGTCTTATGCTTTTTCACTTTCGCTAATCTCCTTTTTTTTTTAATTAATATTTATTCTTTAGCTAAAACAGTAAAACACAGTACAAGAATAAACATATAAGTAATTTAATTAATTAAGAACAGATTTTTAAAAATGTGCACAACACTGAGATTTTTTTTGTCTACAAAGTCCATTTTGCTTCTGATTTGCAGAGGAGCTTAAAACGTTAAGGTATATGAGAGACAGACAAATGTAAAAAGAAGACAGAGAGAGAGAGAAGATTAGTTTAATTAATCTTTTGAAATATACAAAAAAAATTAAAACTTTTCTCATCATCCAATCAAGTCTTCTGTTACAATTCTCATTCTGAGTTTTGTTGTTGTTGTTGTTGTTCTGATATTGTAATTGCTTGAAGTAAAGATTTTTGACTTCTCTGTGTTCCAGATTTCAGCAAATGGAATCGATTTTGAGCTTCTTCTGGGTTAAAAGCTTGGATCCAATCTGAAGACAGAGCAAAGTTTCTTCCTTGCTTTTGATTCTTGCCCATTTGAGAAGATGTTTGAAGGTCGACCTCGTGATTCTTGTCTAGTTTCAACTCTTTTCACCATGCCAAGCCATAAAGAAACGAAATGGAGCTTTTTGATTTCTGGGAAACGATCTTTTCTCAACAAGGATGAGAACGATCTTCACCTCAAGAAGATGTACAAGCTCACTGATTCAAGCGAAGGAGACAATGGATCTTCAGATTCAGGGACGCTTATCCCAGGGATGAACAAAGACGATTCGATAAGTTGTTTGATTCGTTGCTCTAGAGCTGATTACTGCTCCATTGCTTCAGTGAATCAGAGTTTACGTTCTTTGATTCGAAGTGGAGAGATTTACAGACTCAGGAGGCTACAAGGGACGCTTGAGCATTGGGTTTACTTCTCGTGCCATCTCAATGAATGGGAAGCTTTTGATCCAAGATCAAAACGGTGGATGCATTTGCCGAGTATGCCGCAGAACGAGTGTTTCAGGTACGCAGATAAAGAGTCTTTGGCTGTAGGAACTGATTTGCTTGTGTTTGGTTGGGAAGTGAGTTCTTATGTAATCTATAGATACAGTCTTTTGACTAACTCTTGGTCTACTGGGAAGAGTATGAACATGCCTAGATGTTTGTTTGCCTCCGCTAGTTATGGAGAGATTGCGGTTTTAGCGGGTGGTTGCGATTCGAGCGGTAGGATTCTTGATACTGCTGAGATGTATAACTATGAGGATCAGACTTGGTCGGTGTTACCGGGGATGAACAAGCGGAGGAAAATGTGTTCTGGTGTGTTTATGGATGGGAAGTTTTATGTCATTGGTGGGATTGGTGTTGGGGAAGCCAATGAGCCAAAGGTTTTGGCTTGTGGGGAAGAGTTTGATATGAAGACTAGGAAATGGACAGAGATTCCTGAAATGTCGCCACCGAGGTCTAACCAGGGGAATAATATGTCTGCTGCTGCGATGGCTCCACCGCTTGTAGCGGTTGTGAATGATCAGCTTTACGCGGCTGATCATGCGGGTATGGCGGTTAGGAGGTATGATAAGCAAAAAAGGGTTTGGAATAAAGTTGGTAACTTGCCTGAGCAAGCGGGTTCCATGAACGGTTGGGGTTTAGCGTTTAAGGCTTGTGGGGATCGAGTTATAGTGATTGGTGGACCAAAGGCTCCAGGTGAAGGATTCATTGAGCTCAACTCATGGGTTCCAAGTGATGCAACACCGGAGTGGCATTTACTCGGCAAGAAACAGTCGGTTAACTTCGTGTATAACTGCGCCGTGATGAGCTGTTGAAGCGGTGATTAAAACCACGAAAACCCGTTGTTTGCATAGAGAAAATTTTACCAGGGGAAGATGTTGGATTTAGCCGTCTTTAACAGGGTATAAAACACAGGCTTATTAGTTTAACAACCTACAAAATATCAGAGAAATTGTTGTTCTTTTACTTGTTGTAATTGTGTAGTTTCATGTTTCCTGTTGAATCCTCTCTTTTGATCTTACACTTCAATGGATCTTTCTCTTTCTCTAATGATTTTTGTACGCAATTACAGCACAAAGTGGTTTAATTAAGTGTTGAAACTGTGTTAATTTGCAGAAACAGAGTAGACCACTAAATTTTGCTAGTTTCTTTTGTCGTTTTGTGCCTTCATTAATTACCCATTTATTAATAAACTGTACTAGTAATTAGAAAAAAAGAAGAAAAGATGAAAGTTATTGATTCAATCGAGTACTTTAAGTCCAAAGTCTCTGAAGAATTTATTCACATTCAGTAGCAGCTGCATCAACTCTAAAAGCATATTTATTCGAATTTGATTATGCTAAAGTACCAATGTATATAAATGATGAATTTCTCTCTAAAATATCAATATATTATCTTTCATGTTATGAGATAGATGTTTTTGCAGGAGGATCATATTCGAGTACAACTTTGATGATTCGATACAATTACAATTTTTTATTTGACCACTACAAATTTTCTTTTTAGTGAAGTGGGAAAAAATGAGCCCATGATTGAGGCATAAAAAAGTAAAGCAAGGTTAGTGTTGGTGGAGGCTTAGGCTAGTAGCCCATTTAGGCATTTTCTCATTTAATAGCATAATTAAATCTGTTATTTTGTCGTCTAATACAACTGTAAAATCTAATAAAAATGAGATTGCTTTTGTTGATTCCCTAATGTTTCTTCCACTAAGGCAATATCAGGTTATAAAAGTGAAATTAAATAACAAAGAATTTTGGTTTGCTTTTTTTCTTGTTCTTGTTGGTTAAAAGAACATTGATTTGCTTATTGTTTATTTATTCTCAATGCCATTGCCTCCACCACTGACCAATACTCTAAAGTAAAACACCATTTCCAGATTCGAAAGTAGAAATAAAGACATAATTTAAGTTGGAAAATATTTGTTTTTACAAGAAAAAGAATCACATTGTCTATTGTTCTTGAGATTACACAGCCGTGCTTCGAAGCCAGTCTTGCTATATGTCGGTAATATAAGGGATATTGGCTTTATGAAAGAACAATTATATCAAATAATTATGTGTTTTGTACAGATTGCACGCAAAGTAGAATTATAATTGAGATTATCTGTAAATTTAGCTGTGTGGTCGAGAACAATCATTCATAGATAAACAACAGGAAACTGTCCAAAAAAAATTTCTGCGAACATATCAGCCCTTAATCGTGATTACTTAAGATACATTTTATATGGTACGACCTATATGCATATATTATTCTCGCATAAAGCAGATTCAGCTGGCTCATTCTTCTTATATAGCTCATTCAAAGTAAAATTCGCATTGTTTTGGTGGGTATTTCGCATTTGTCTAAATATTCGCATTTACAAATGATTTATTTTTTCAACTTTATGTTTGGACCTTCCATTTTGGATTTTTTTCTATTTACGGGTTCTCAATTTGAAATGACGATTGACACAGATTGGGGAATCTGTTTTTATATTGATACTTATCAATTTTTAGACCTTTGATCTATAGTTTACCCTAATCCAAAACTGGGGTTTTGATAATTCTTGCAAATGTGTAAATAAGGCCATTTTAATTGGAATTCCCAACTTATTTTTTAGCCATGTCAATTTCTAGTTGTTTAAAGTTTTTATTTGTTGCGGGTTAATAATTTTGTTGTAACCATAAGCGCAGCTGGTTAGCAATTGACTAGTGCATTTAACTCAGGTGGTTACAACTACAACTGTCTCTAGTCGTCACGACTAAAGACGAACAAAAAATGGGACTAACTGTTTTTAGGTTAACAAAAAAAAGTGGTTAACAATTGTAATTGAAAATTTAAATCCCGCATAAAATTTGTGTCTAAATAAAGAGTTAAGGATAGTAAATGATGCATGTCAAATTTTTATAGCTCGCTAAACTGAAATACTCAATCTTAATAAAACATCCCTAAATGTTTATCGGCAATTGAAAACACACAATAATTGGGAGAAAAAACTCCATCCAATATAAGTTTTTAAAAAAATATTTTTTTTTTATCAACTACGAACTCATATAAGAACTACAGATTAAGAACGTGTAAGAACTTTGCATGGCCAAGCAAACACGATTCATTTTTGTTTTATATTTTATGTTATTTTCTTTCTAAACCTCCATAATAAATCAACTGTACATTTTTGTGTCCCTTATATTACTGATATTAATTTTCGTTAGGTACCGGGATTAGCTGGCCAAATTTAAAAAGTTGAAGTTAATTTCATGGAATATTTCTGTGATAACCATTTTGTTTAACAAGTTTAATACGTATATATATATAGACGTTTACATATATTTGTATAAATATATAATATTTTGAGGAACCTTACGAGGATAGCTCATTAATAATATAAACATTAGTCGTTTCAAACATGTTGGTTATGAAAAGAAATGCACCTAGAATGGATCTTCGATTTTAATGATTTATTAGATTCGACAAATATATGTAGATTATACTTTTGATGCAAATAATTCGATCGTCACATGAGATTGAAATTATTTGCATAACCAACACATTGTTTGGCTGGTCCACTCCCTCGAACATCGTCATTATTGTTGGGCAAAGTATGTTAATAATGCAAATGCATCATTACTTGGTCGATATAATTTGACGTACCGAAGCCCATTAGTGTTCGGTTTCTGTTACATTAACTTAACTTTTATTTCCAATATTTCAACATCCTATATTTTATAATTATATTGCACATTCGAAAATATAAGATATATCTTTTGTCGCAAAAAATATCAAGGGACAAATGCTTTTAAAAAGTAGAGGTCAGTTGAGGTATCCAGCTACCATCAAAATATGTCCCACTAATCATGACCTAATATAATATTATTTGACAGTTACACCAATTAGTAGTTATAATACCATACTATTTTTCTTGTAAATATATAAATAATAATTTTGTGGGCTTTTAAAAGATATCACTGTTTAAACATTTACAAAAAAAATCAAATCAAATACCACAAAATATTTTATGGGAGATTTTTTTTATTATTTTAGAACGTTTCATAAATGATTAAGACCCTTTCTAAACGTTTAAGATCCTTCTCAAACTTTTGAGTGGTATTTTATAAAATTTCCTTGTGATATCTTCGTATTTTTGTTTTTAAAGATATTGTAAGATTTTTGTTTAGAATAGATGTTACGTTAAGAATGTGAAATATCACGAGATGGTTTCAATTTTTGCATTAAGTAGTTACAGCTAATTTAGACGTTGTCAAAAGACGGTGGACATTTTATTCTGGTAAGTTTTCCAACCGTTTAAAATTTGTATATCTTCAAAGTTCTAACCAGCCGATGAATTATAAAATTTTCAACTAAAAGAGTAATCAGTCATAAGATTTGGTGTTACAGAACTAAATAGAATGTGAAAAAGCGTCAAGTTGATGATATATGACCAAGATTATTCTAAACACAATCTTTTGCTTTCAAAATTTGGGTTTACATATGTATATTTTTTTTTACAATAACACGCTTTTGATAAATTATATATATATATATATATATCCCTTCACTACTATTTGTGGAATAACCATTTAAAAATAACATTTAAATTTTAAAAAGTTACATACAATATCATTAGTCTTAAAAATTAACAAAAAAATAATCGTTAAGAGTAAAAATGTATAAACACTTAATTTAATTTTACTATTAAAAATACATATTTAAAAATAAAATCTTCACAAAATCTATTTTTAATTTATTCACATTACACTTAATAATTTTTACAATTAAAATACATATATGAAAATAAAATCTTTAACAAATCTATTTTTAATTTTATTCAAATTTTCTTAAATAAATCAATTAGTGAAATGAAAATTTAATTTAAAAATTTGTAAATATATAAAATGAATAATTAATTTATAGATTCCAAAATAATTAAAAATTAAATTATAATTGTAAGTTATATTAAATAGATTTTTGGTATTAAATATATAAAATATTAATCTATAAAAAGTATGCTCTATAAAAATAGTTTTTTATACTCATAGTTTTTTATTATTTAATAATAATATATCATAAAGTTAGTATAAAAATGATATATATTTAATACTAATATGTTTCTTTAAAATGAAATCAAATAGTTGAAGTTAATATTCTTTTACTAATATTTGAATATAGTTATAAAAATAACATTTAATTTGTTGAATAATAAATAATAATCTAACTCAAAATTATTATTTAAATATTAAAATCATTATAATACTATAACCAAAAATTTATAATAAAACTAAAAAAAAAAATCAATTTGCGCTATAGCGCAAAATATAATCTTGTATATATATAATGTAAATACTAGATATTAACACAATCTAACTATAAGACTAAACATTATGATTTTATTTGATGAAAATCATATTATTATAACATGTAAACGTAAAGTTAAACGTAATCCAAAGGCAAACATAAACGTTGGAGTGTGGGCAGCATAAAACGTCTTTTGTATTTCGCTTTGATCAATTTTCACAAGAAACGATTTTGACTCTTTAATCAACTTATTCCTTCTTAATTATATGCATTATTTCCACGAATACGCCACTTTCTCTTATTCACAAGAAACAAATTTGAAAACTGAAAACCCATGAGTTTAGTATTTTATACTATCTTTCGACGCAGCAAATAACTGGAATAGGAAAAAAAGTAGAGAAAATTAAACTAATATCATTGCCTTACTACAAAATTACAAATTAATCAATCAATTAAAATGATATTTCGTAAAGCTCCGCCAAAACAAAAGAAGTGTGCATTAAAAATGAAATTAATTTCCATATAAAAAAATGACATCCACTTTTTTTTTGTATTGGCCTATTCTTCCAGATTTACGTTTTTTTTATTGGATAAGTTCTACATGAACAGCTCAGACTGTAGCAGAGTGTAATAATTAGCAGCTTCGTCTTCAAGCTCCCAAAACGCATCACCAAACCCATCTAACAAACTATCTCCATAAACGTAATTCTCATTAATCTTTTCATAATTACTCTCGCCAAAATCGGTGTTAGGGATCCCAAGTTCGTCATCGGAAGCCTCCAAAAGATGCTGCATCACTTTCTCCTTGTTGTCATCTTCGACTTCTTCTTCCTTTGAGGAAACGCACGTAGACGACGACGAGTCTTCGACGTTGAAGGTTCCTGAAACGACGGCGTTTTGATCATCTGATGATAGTTCTTGCTGGAGAGCGTTTATAAAGGAGGTTAGGTCATTGTTGGGTTGGTTTTGTTCGTCTGAATCGTTGAGGAGACAGAGAATTTGGTTGTAAGAGGAAGAAGATGATGATAACGACGATGGCTTTTGACGTTTAGTTGTTTCTTCTTCGGTTAGGGTTTCTTGTTCTCTGTAACGCTTCAATGGCGATACATCAGATGTTTCAGCCATTTTCTTTGAGAGAGAGAGAGAAGCTTTTAGAACCGTTAGAGAGAGAAAATTGTGAGGGTGATAAGCGAGAAAGAGAGTCTGAAATGTATATATAGAGAGATTATTTGGTCAAAATAACTATTTATTTTATGGTATTAAAATAATATTGTGATTTGGTAATATTTTAATTTGCTTCGTGCATGTCAGGAGGGAGAAAACATGTGAATGCTTTTTCAATTTTTCGCATTTCCCGGAAAGAAATCTAAAAATATTTGGTCAATAATTTGAATTTCTATATGCCGAGTAAATTATGGATCCTATTATCCTAAGGCATGTAAGCTTTGTTGGTTGTTAGTTGTTACATAAAACATGATGCCAGGAAAATCTTTAAAATTTATGGCGATGATTTATTTACAAATAAACTTGTATCTAATTTATAAATATACAATAATGTCACATAAATTTCGGAATATGGATTGAGTGTCCAAAAAATATCTAGATTCTAAAAAAGATATGTAGTATGGTCTTTAAATGGAGTACCTATTTTTAATAAATAATGGTTTTCAAATAAATTATCAAAATGCTCCCATTTTCGTTTTCATCTTTAAAATTTTGTTGTTTTTTTAATACTGTAAGAGAGAGAATGAGAGAGACAAAAGAAAAAGAAACAAGTTGTTGGCATTGAGATTTGGCAATATATGTGTTGTATCCGACGTAGGATTAGCTTCCCAGAACGAGCTTGTAGATTACGAGAGCAAATCGGACGGCTGTAGTTTCACGCCTTTGGATTACGAGTTCTCATTGCTCACTTGACCATATATTCCATCCGTTTCATAAAGATAAATTTTTAAATATTTTTTTTATAAAGATTTATATTTTATATATTCTATGCAAAATTTATGGAATATTTCTAGGTTAACTTTTATTAGTTAGAATTAATATATTATTTTAAAACAAGAGTATATTAGGTTTTGTAAAACAACTCTTAATTGTGCATAACTTCAAATATTTATTTACATAAAACGGACGGAGTATTAAACTAATCACAAATTACAAACTCTTCTTTATTTTTTACTAATTTTTAAAGAAAAAGAAATCATCTCACCGATTTTTAGTGGGACTATCAATAGATTTTTACTCACAAATTCTGAGAACATCCAAATTTTAGAAGCAAACTTCAACTGTTTTTCTGGATGAATTCATACGTGCGTTTATCATGCTTTTATTACAAAGCATATTAGGTACTCGTATTAGTAAATTTTCTTCTCGAGTGACCAATGTCAAGTTACGTCTTACATAAAAAGGCAACACTAGTGCCATTAGTTACCGACTCCTTTTTAAGTTTATTTTACTACCTCTTGGAAAAAGAAATTAACGAAATGGTACGACCAATTATGAAACATGTTACTCTCTCTGTTCTTTTTTTACTAATCTATACTAATAAAAATAAGGTTTAGAAACTCAAAATAACATTCACATCGGCAGAAATGAAATCCTTTAAGGATGACACATCATCAACTAATTTTTTAAAAAATATTAATCACAAATAATAATAATCATAAATCAAATTAATTAAATATATTAATCATATATATATATATATTCATATTTCATTATTAGGACATAACTTATAATCTAGGCTTTCTTCACATTCCTACAAAATAAATCATAATGAGATATGAATTAGTTTCATTAAGTGAAGAGTGGAGTGAGATTTTTTTTAAAAAATCACAACTTAAAAAAACAAAATTCATCAAAAATCAAATTAATTGAATATATTAATCATAAATATTTTCATATCTCATTATTAGGGCATAACTTATAATCAAGACTCTCTTCACCTTTCTACAAAATAAAGTATAATGAGATATGAATAATTCTCATATTATTAAGTGAAGAGTGGTGCGGGATATAAAATAAAAATAATAATAATCACAACTTAAAATAATAAAATTCATCATAAATCAAATTAATTGAATATGTTAATCATATATATATATTTATATCTCATTATTAGGGCATAACTTATAATCAAAGCTCTTTTCACCTTTCTACAAAATAAATCATAATGAGATATGAATTAGTCTCATATTATTAAGTGAAGAGTAATGTGGGGTTTTAGAAAAAAATCACAACTTAAAATAATAAAATTTATCATAAATTAAATTAATTGTTTATATTAATCATATATATATATATTTATATCTCATTATTAGGGCATAACTTATAATCAAGACTCTCTTTACCTTCCTACAAAATAAATCATAATGAGATAGGAATTAGTTTCATATTATTAAGTGAAAAGTGGTGTGACATTTAAAAAATATAATAATAATCACAACTTAAAATAATAAAATTCATCATAAATTAAATTAATTGTTCATATTAATCACACACATATATATATATATGTATTCATATCTTATTAGGGCATAACTTATAATCAAGGTTCTCTTCACTTTTCCACAAAATAAATCATAATGAGATATGAATTAGTCTTATATTACTAAGTGAAAAGTGGTGTGTGATTTAAAAAACAATAATAATAATCACAACTTAAAATAGTGAAATTTATCATAAATCAAATTAATTGAATATTAATCACATATATATATATATATCCTCTCATAATCATTATTAACAATTAGAGATTTTATTATTCGTCTTCGTTCGAAAGAGAGTGAGTTAGTTTGATTCATGGCTAAAATTTATTTTTCTTCGATTCACGAGCACTAAAATTTCTTCTTCTTCGTTAGACGTCCGGTGAGGATTCAGCAACGGCGGAAGAATGGGAAAGAACTGCGGATGAGTAAGCATCTTTAGACGACTAATTAGCGTCGACTAATTAACGTCGTCAGGTGATTTGTATGAATTGACCAAATTAACATAGTTCAAGATTAAAATTTGAAATAATGGATGGTTCATGTCAGAAAAACTGGGTGTCATAGTTCAGATTTAAAAAAATGTATCGCAACTAGTTTGAGTTGATTTTGGCTGTTTTCATTTTACGGTATCGTGCCTCGTAAACTTAAAAGGAGTCAGTAACTAATGGCACTAGTTACTCTCTCTCTTATTTAAAGATGGATACTTTAGATTTTTTTCTCGTTATATAAAGAAAAATTATTAGTTTTCAATGTTTTTTTGTTAATTAATGTTAAGAAATTGTAAAGTTCAAGAAATATTAATTGAAAAAATTGTATTTACTTAATTTTTATTGGTTAGTATTTATGGGAAAGTGTTTTGTGTAAAAAGTTAATATATGTATAATTAAATATTAATTATTTTTTAATATGTGTGAAAATCTTAAAAAATCTCTCTTTAAAGAACAAAAGGAGTATTTATTATATAGATGTGACGAGTTCAAATATTTGTTTTAGATGTCTAATTGATAACGAAGCAGACGTTTTGATTATGCGGTTACGAGGAGATATAATACAAGTACAAAACAAAAGAAATACAAGGCAAATGACGGTTACGAAGAGATATAATACAAGTTGGAAAAAAAAGACAGTTGGCAATAGCCAACATAATATATATATATATTAAAAAAGGAATTAATTAATCCGAAGAAAATATGGACTTAATTAAAATCCGAAATATTTTATTTTTAAAGAGATGAAAGATGATATGATGGTGGAGACGACGAACACATGGTTCGATGTAGGGTTTTACGCAAGTGGGTTATTGATCTCTTTCTTTCGAAGCACTTCTTCAAATCTTTACTTTTCATTTTTTCCCTTTTTTTTACTTTACTTTATTGGCCTGCTTGCCATTTTTTTTAATAATGATCTTTCATCACTCAGTTAAATTATGTATTTTACGGTTCCCAAAATGAGGAAAAAGATAATTTTAAAAAAAACCCAGTGTTTTTAATTTCTTTATATCTTTAAAAATTAGACAATTGTTACGTCTTTTTTCATCCAAGTCTCCTTCGAGCGAGCTACGTCAAAATTAAGATTACTGGAATCGACAACGTGGGGTCTCTTTAGGTTTCCGTTCTAAGGCTTTTACTTGTCAAGTGATATAACAAATCTGAAATATAAAGTTGTATTATGTAAACGTCACTATTTAAGAGGAGGATGCGTGGTGCTGGTCCAACGAATAGCTGGTTGGGACGGAGTGAAGGTTCAGGTCCATCCATATCCTCTTATCCTAAATGTCTACTTTAAAATAATGGTTAAGGTCCATCATATGTTTTAATGTTTAGAAGATGGAGTTTTTTATTTATTACTATCTCAAATTGGTAGTATTGATCTTGAATTATTATTAATTTTAGTTGATATATAGTAAATTTTCAAGATTTCATCTTATATTAAATTTAGTTGAATTTTAATTTTTAAAAACTATTTACTTACTCATTTTAATCGCTTACACATTTCAATCAACAAAATCTAGAAATCAATCATGGAAATGTTGACGTGAGCTATATATTAGCCCAAATGGTTTCCAGTGAGTTGCTACCTAGTCACAACCAGGGATTATCATATGCCTTTTCTAGTTGGAGTTGAGAAAAAAAGTGGGATACATTAAAAAAAAAGTCATGACATAAAAAGAGACTATCAGAGTTGAGAAATTAAACATCAAAAGCATTATTGTTACAATTAAAATTGTAGAACATATCAATTTAATGTGAGATATATATTTGCTTAACTCTCTCCAGGCAATTGACTTTTTAAGAAGTTTTTTCTTAAAGTATATTTTTCATCTGCGATACATTTTAAAGTTCCAAGAAAGTATATTTTAAAGTTTCATGTACGTATGCACATCGTCACCGTACACCGATTTTATATACATACATGTAACTTACTTCCACTTTCTCTTCAGCAGCCAATGGCCCAATACACATTTTTATTAATTTATACTATAATTTGAAATATAGCCGTCTAAAAAATAAAATAAAGAATTTCTAGACAAAAAAAAAGAGCAATATTTATTCATGTCGCAACTTTTGGTATTTTTTTATATTTATTTATTTTTAATAATTATAAAGAAATTACAGGTCTTCGTCTCATAATCTTTTTGGTCCGAAATTATTTTTTCTCAAACCAAAATTAAAACTCGGAATCAACTGAAACCCAAGAACCGTAGTATCTATGGTGGTACTTGATAAATGGGCAAAGTGTAAATTCGTTCTTCCATTTTATTTAACTACCACAAAAAAAAAAAAAATACGCAGGTTGGACCAATTACCTATAGATTTTAGTTTGGATGTTTCACATAGTGACCAACGAGATTAAACACCATTGTATATTAGTCTGAATTTTGGTCCGGATTATTCACATTTATCAAAAGAAAATAAAAAAATGTATTTAACAAAAATAAAATGAAAGAATGTTGCCAACGAAGTAAACTATCAACGTTACTTTCTTTCGTATATTGACTAGTGATATATTTCAATCACATGGAAAGATATGAATCAGATACCAAGACAGAAAAATGAAAAAATTAATCGATTCGTTTGCTAATTTGATGAATACCATTTAATTATAAAGTCTTTTCGAATCTGAGTAATTGAGTTAATGAGGTAAAGAGTTGTAGTTACACATCTTTCTTTTCTTGGTTAGGCATCTCCTTTTCTCATGCCACGTGCAGCTGATTTTCTATTAGCTAGGAGGAATCTGGCGAGAACGCGACTCACGAATGCATAGTAAATAAAATCTCAGCAACGAAGCCTCTATACACATTGTCAAATTAAATTTAAGATCATCAACTTGAAATAATAGAACAAGTGGTGTAAAATAGATAGAATGAACAAAGCAAGAATAAAATAGATAGAATAAAATAGATACCGGTTTTTTTCTTCTTCTTTTTTGTCGTGTAGTAAAAATGGTTAAAATGAATTAACAAACCAAAACTTAAATAGAAACCATACAAAAAAAATACATTATAAGCTTTAATAATTTGTAATCACTTTTAAATTAAATGGAAACCGTATATAACAAGTACCGTATTTTGATTATTTTATAGTCACCACACCTTTATAATTGTATTAAAAGAGTACATGTTACAATAGAATAATATACTAATTAACAAGTCTAAAATACAAATAGCTAATTGGAACCATGCTTTCGATAATAAAAGAACCATAATGAATGTTTGGGCCATTCGTTGGTCTACCATGGTAGGAGGTGGCATGTACATAAGATGTCTACTCGTAAGATCCGTGGAAACATAGCTCCAGCAAATTACATGATTTTCACTTTCGCATCGCAGATGTCAGCCACCTAGATGAAAAACGAATCTCCCAGAAGAGTGCAGTAGAAAACGGATTTGATGAAACTGTATATCTACCTAAGCGAGGTTGATGCCCCAATAATGATACTAATCGCTCGTTTCCCGTTGGACCCAAGATACCTAAAATCCTGTCCATGTCGACCTCGACTAAACCTGAGTTCCTTAGTTGTTCAGATAAATCGAGTGGCAGTCTATTGAGTAGACGAAGATAAAGATCCATGTCTCCTTTTTTTCCCTCGTTTTCCTTTTTTATTTTTTTTTTTCAATTTTCTTTGATTTTCACCAGAATCTTCTTCTTTTTTCTCCTCCGATCTTCATCTCCATTAAACTTTAATAATTTTATAATCACTTTTAAATTAAATGGAAACCGTATATAACAAGTACCGCATTTTGATTATTTTATTGCCACCACACCTTTATAATTGTACTAAAAGATTACATGGTACAGTAAAATAATATACTAATTAACAAGTCTAAAATACGAATAGCTAATTGGAACCATGCTTTCAATAATAAAAGAACCAGAATGTTTGGGCCATTCGTTGGTCTACCATGGTAGGAGGTCGCATGTGCATAGTGGTTGAATGGTCATGATACGCCATTATCATATCATATACCATCGCAATATATACGCATTATTATAGTGCCACCGTCGATCTAAATTATTGAAGTGGTCGGTCCACTTATGCGATGTTCCACCTGTTCGTGACATTGATAATTCATTTGTTAGTCATATCCCTTAAGGAGATCTAATAAATACTTATGTTTATTAATGAATATGTCATGTTAATGGTGGCGTCGACAAGTTTAGAATCAATCCCACTTTGGACCATTTCCAGTCTTCCACCAATAACAGAAATCGTTTTCTAATTTATTGAGTTTAGTTAACAAATTAAAAGTCGGAGATCAGCTTTCATTCGATGTAATACATTTGGGTGGGATGATATAACAGTCATGATTAAGACAGCCTGATTATGTTTGATTGATTAGAGTCGAGCCTAATTAAACATCACAATATTCTAACGATTTTTTCTTATTTACTTTTTGGGGGTTTATATGAATAAAAAGCAAAATAATAACCAAAGGAAAAGCATCATGCCATGTCCGCAGTTCGCTATCCACCATTTGCCTCTATTATATATATATATATATATATCTATTTTTTAGTTTTATTAAAACTACACAATATTACAATCTAGCCAGTACCATGACATGCAAAACCGTGGCCATAAAAATGTCACGTTTTGGCGACACTGTTTTGAAAATGTTTTAATTTGTGACCATCCACATTTAAATGTGTGTCTAAATTATCACATATTGGTGTGGTGGCCAACTTATGACCAAGTGACTTTTAACTGGCCATTGATCAGTTAGCCAAAGATTTAAATGCTCGACTCGGCAAATCAATCTATTTACGAGGGGTGTATGGAATGGTTTTTCAGATTATTGTTTTGTTTTTCACGTCTGATGAACAACAAGACCTGATATAATCTTCTCGATGTATGCGTGAGTACAATACTGTAAGTCATATTACGAGACGAAAAAAGCAGATCGGTCACTGAACATAGCGTTTCTCAAAATTGATGAAATATGAGAACAATATAGTATCTTTGTCTTCCACTGTTAGCTTGCTAAATACGTCATTAGAATCACGCTAATTTTGATTTACATTATTTTCAAAGAGATTTGCTGGAAAATAGTTTCTTTTGCCTACTCTAAGTACGAGACGTCATATTTCTATATAGTGTAGTATTATTTTTTAACCAGGAGATCATCAACTGGAATCCCAAACTTTATAAATCATACTTTAATAGGATACATTGATATTTTGACATAGATTGGGTTAACAGAAACGAATCAGATGTGGATAATATGTTATAATTTCAAGTTTCCTATACAAACATCACAAACCTTCTTCGCTAAAGTTAAGAGATTTTGTGGTGTATGTCATCATTTTCATCATTTTTTCATAGTGACATGTTTATAAAACCCTTATACTGTGATTCTCATAGAGGATACAATACAACTTACAAAAACCTTGTTCTAATTTTTATAGAGAGTATAACACTATAACTTTTCCAATCTCAGAAAAAAATCCAGGGAGTTTTGTGAAGCAACATCAATACAGTTATAAATGGTCTTCAATTTAAATATGTATGAATTCCACAAAATCAATCAGCGCAATCGCAGACTTCAGTTTTCGATACCTTTTATTCTTCTTTCTCGACAGTAGAATCTAGTTCAGTAACACCACTAAATCCCAGCTCAGACATATCTTGCTTTGCCATCAAATTACTGCATAATAAAATCAGAACCACATCAACCATATCAATTCAAAGTCACCCGTTCGTGATACTATTCTCAACCCGTAAACTAAAATCATGGGAGGAGACTTAAAAGACTGACTTTGCCATCCGACATTCGAGATACGTCTTTGAAAGATGCCTACATTGCTCAGACTTGTGACCAGAAGACTTGAGACAGTCTACATAACCTTTCTTCTCCTACCAAAAAAAAACACTCCCTGAGGCAAGCGTACATGAAAACATTTACACGTTAAGGTTTAGGTCAGAGAGAAGGAAGAATGAAACAATACCGTGTCGCAATGATGCAAATGATCAAGAGGGAAAATGCCCTTTTCTGGTGGTATTGGTCTCAATCCTCTGTTTCCTCCAAACGCTCCACCTAACCACAAGAATCAACTGACGCTAATGATCATTTGTGTGACAACTAATGCTAATACTTTGTTTCATTGCCAAAACAAGATCACCACTAAGAATCGGTGAAAAGATCCAATACCGGTTTTAATACCAAAATTAATCTTACAGTATACCAATGATTAACACTGCTTAACTAAACTACAGTTTTAAAGGCAGAAAAATAAAAGGTTTATGAAGTAAGGCTTTACAAGTAATATCTGAGTATTTGCAAGAGAATTAGGTTTTGAGGATTGGAGTTGCATTGTGTGCAAATTATTTCTTCAACATATCCAAGTTAAGTAAATTTACAGTTGTGAGAACACTGAACACTGGATTTAGTGTATGCCTAGATTCAGGTGTCAACGGCGAATAAGCTACATTCACAGGCCTGTTTAGGATATCAAGAGCAATATCTGGGCCTGAACTTGGCCCGTACGTAGGCTTACTTACTTGATTTTCGTATACATACAAACTTATGTATAGAAGAATCAATTTGTAAAAATACAGAATGTACGAAACGTTGGTGCGACTTTGAAACTTTTAGGCTGTGATACTAATGTTCTACAAAGAAGTTTTAGTGAAGTGAAATGATAATGTTATTCCTAACCAATAGTTTATGTCGGTTTGAGGGGTGATCTTACGTGGTGATAGAATAGAACACAAGTGATTAAGCTCGTCCAAACTTCGTAAATGAAAGACGAAACAAGTCTCTCATAACACTTATATCCATGAACAATAGAACCGCAAGATAATAGTTCGAAACTTTAACAAAAAATAACAAAAACGAATATCTGTCAAAACTAGAATTTCGAATCCGCGTCCACAAGTCATCTGCATCATTGTGCACCAGCTGACAAGAACGCACTTCCAGGCTGACGATTAGCCAATGGACCATGACAAGATAGAAACTTGGCGTTCACACCATCAGGGACAATCCTCTTCTCTTGCCTTAGCTTTGTGTAATCAGCACGGTTGAACTTGGTGAATCCCCTGAAAATTTCCAAACTCAAACATCAACAAAGAAGCCTTTGCAAAATAAATAAAAAAGTAACATAAAGCGAACACAATCATACCATTTCCTGCTAACAATGATCTTTTGGCGACCAGGGAACTTAAACTTAGCACGACGAAGAGCCTCCTGAGCATGATGTCCATGAGCGTCTTTGCACCTCACAGACAGAAGAACCTGTCCAATAGCAACTCTAGCACAAGTACCAAGAGCCTTACCAAAGGCACCTCTCATTCCAGTTTGAAGCCTATCAGCTCCAGCACAAGAAAGCATCTTGTTGATCCTAAGAACATGGAAAGGATGAACCCTAATACGGAGATGGAATGCATCTTTTCCAGCAGATTTCACCATGTACTTGTTACAAGCAATACGCGCAGCTTCAAGAGCTTCACTTGAAACGTTCTCTTTCTCCCATGAAACCAAATGAACACAGTAAGGGAACTCATCAACTCCTTTCCTTTTCATACCAACATCGTAAATCCTGATTTTCGGATCAGGAACACCACGACAGTATCTGGATTTTGGGTATGGCTTTCCCTTAATCTGACGGTAACATCTCGCAGGTCCTACAAATTACAAATATAAACATCTTCAATACAAAGCTGACTAATTTCTGATCCACAAATCAAACAAAAGCCTAATCCAAATGTAAAATTCCGAGCTTAAGCCAATCTAATATGCGATTCGAGTGATTATTCAAACCACATTCCGAAAAATCCATTTTTGACACTGACCCTAGCAAACAAAAACCTAATCCACATGTAAATTCCGAGCTTAAGCAAATCTAATATTCAAGTGATTATACAAACCCAATTCCGAAAAAAAACCCATTTCCGATACAAACACAGACCCTAGCAATTACGATATACAGATAAAGAATCTATCTATCAATCCATACAAAACCGATTACATTCAGAGAAATTCAAAACATAGATCAGATTAAGAGATGATTTAGCAATCTACTTACTTCGCCCCATCGCGTTGATTTGGCTCCTCGATTGGTGTTTTGCAACCCTAGAGATGAAGAAGATGATGGCGTGAGATTTTACTCTTTAAAGGAGGAACAAAGAACCCTAGTCCACTACGTCACGAAACTGGATTCAAACCAAAAAAAGTCAGGCCTATTAGAGATTTGAGGCCCAGTTTAATCTTTTAAGCTAAAAAACAAGGCCGTGTTTATTCCGCTTTCGCTGTAAAAGTGGCGGCGTTTTTTGTGATGACATCGGCCATTACGTCACACCTCAGTCGCAATTTTGTGTTCCGTCGTAAGAATCTTGATTCGGTGTTGTCTCCACAATGCCAGAAACTTATCGACGACCTAAGGTCTTGCAGAGATATCGTCGAAGTTTCTCGAATTCATGGCTACATGGTGAAAACGGGGATTGAAAAGGACGATTTCGCAGTGAGCAAGCTTCTTGCTTTCTCCTCTGAACTAGATATGCGATACGCCTCGTCGATCTTCGAGCATGTCTCTAAAACTAATCTCTATATGTTCAACACAATGCTCAGAGGTTACTCGATCAGTGATGAGCCGGAGCGAGCATTTCGTGTTTTCAACCAATTGAGAGCTAAAGGTTTCACCCTGGACCGGTTCTCGTTTATCACGACTCTTAAATCATGTTCTCGTGAATTGTGTATTTCAATCGGTAAGGGATTGCATGGGATCGTTTTGAGATCTGGGTTCATGGTTTTTACTGATTTGAGGAATGCCCTTCTTCATTTTTACTGTGTTTCTGGGAGGATCATTGATGCTCGGAGAGTGTTCGATGAAATGCCGCAAAGTGTTGATGCTGTTTCGTTTAGTACTCTGATGAATGGATATCTTCAAATTTCTAAGCAAGCGTTGGCTCTGGATTTGTTTGGGATTATGCGAAAAAGTGAGGTGCCCGTTAATGTCAGTACGTTGCTTAGCTTTCTTTCGGCTACTGGTGATCTAGGAGACTTGTCTGAAGCAGAATCGGCTTATGGTTTATGTATGAAGATTGGTCTTGATTCAGACTTGCATTTAGTCACAGCTTTGATAGGTATGTACGCCAAAATTGGGGAAATCAGTTCAGCACGCAGGATCTTTGATTGCGCCATCCGAAAGGACGTTGTTACATGGAATTGTATGATTGATCAATATGCCAAAATGGGTCTCCTCGAAGATTGTTTATGGCTACTGAGGCAGATGAAGTACGAAAAAATGAAACCGAATTCATCTACATTTGTTGGGCTGTTGTCTTCCTGTGCGAACAATGAAGCAGCATGCGTAGGACGGAGTGTTGGTGACTTAGTGGAAGAGGAAAGAATAGTTTTGGATGCAATACTTGGAACCGCACTCGTTGATATGTATGCAAAACTAGGAATGCTTGACAAAGCTATTGAGGTTTTTAATAGAATGAAGGATAAGGATGTAAAGTCCTGGACCGCAATGATCTCGGGTTATGGAGCTCATGGACTTGCAAGAGAAGCAATAACACTATTCAATAAGATGGAGGAAGTGAACTGCAAAGTGAGACCCAATGAGATTACCTTCTTGGTTGTGCTGAATGCTTGTAGCCATGGAGGGTTGGTAATGGAAGGACTCATATGCTTTAAGAGGATGGTTGAGGCGTATAGCTTCACGCCCAAAGTTGAACATTATGGTTGTGTAGTTGATCTTTTGGGCCGAGCGGGGCAGTTAGAGGAAGCATACGAGTTAATAAGGAATTTACCTATCACAAGTGATTCAACAGCTTGGCGTGCTCTGCTAGCTGCTTGTAGAGTCTATGGGAATACAGATTTGGGGGAAAGTGTGATGATGAGATTGGCTGAAATGGATGAGATACATCCGGCTGATGCAATTCTTCTTGCTGGGACACATGCTGTTGTAGGGAATTCACAAGGGCAACAAAAATCATTAGATAAAGAGTTGTTTAAAGAGAAAAAAGAAGCTGGATACAGCGCCATTGAAATAGAATAGTGTCAGCAAATAATTGTTCAGAATGCAGCAATAAGGTAAAACCCTGTATTTATACTCTCTTGGAGTATTCTATGCGTTAGAACTGTAACTATGTATAGAGAAAAGACACAATTGATCTTAATGAAACAGTTTTGATGGGTAGTGAAAATTCTATTTGAGTGTGATATTCAGCGACTCTAAACAGTAAACACTCTTTCCTCCATTTCTCGCCCGGACACTTATCTGCTTGTCCTCGTATGTTAATTTGTTTCTGGCTGCAAAATAATCATTTTGGTTTCAGTGAGCATGCTTCTCACTCTCTACTTCAATCTGATAGAAGAAGAACCTTAAGGTAAAAAGTTGATGGTCTACCACACTAGTAAAATATTCGAATGCCTTGTTAAACTATATTCCATTGAACTTTACATGATTAATATCAATCATTTTCTGGTCTATTGTTTCAAGAGATAGTAGTCTCCGGACTCCGATTGCAAACAAATAAAACATTTATTTGATGAAATTAATGGTTGCAAAATAATATGTCGATACTATTTGTCATCGTATATTCGAGACATATGATACAATACACACCTTTCATCGTTAAAAAATAAAAGCTTGTGTTGGTTCATCTAATATCTCGACCTCTCTAATATGTAGTATATTGAACAACATACATACTACCCAAACCGCATATTTAACTTCACAAACAACCCAAACAGCCAATTTGTAACTGAAAATGTATTCTACAAATAGATTAATCTTCTATTTTGAGGCAGAATAAAGTTTTGATTGAATTTTAGAATTACTCATACCAAATTTAGTAGATAAAACGGTGTTACCTTTGTCGGTCCGAAGCGGTTTTGAGATTTAGGGATACTATAAAACAAACTATAAATTTAAGCCACATACGCTCGAGTCACTCAGGTAGTCAGGTGGTTGCTGACTTCGCCAGACTCCATTAGACAAATGATTAAATAGACTCTATCACTGCCCATTTTGCAATTCATTCCTATAATCTACTCTTTTGTTTCAAAGTATCTTCGATATATAATATCAAATTTGATAACTTCTAGTGCTCATTTGTCCTTTCTTTCAGCCTCTAGCTTATAAAACACCACTCCAAAAGTTGCAACCTGTCTTGAGTTCTCTGATTGGCTTTGCACATGTCTCGTTAATGGTACACCAATTTTTGGTTACAAGTCACTTTTACGAACCCTAACGAGATCACAAAACTTGCACTTTATATTATTACATATAAAGCCAGGGATTTCACCATAGCCTGAGTGTGAACGGTAGAATCCCTGAACAACACACAATGTGTTAAATAGTCGCCTACTTCTGGAAAGAATAATGATGAAATATTTGAGAATAATGAGGACAAGCTGGAGATTATTAGAAAGTTTGTAGATTACTGTTAAGCCGCTACAGGTATATCTGAGGAAAAAGAAGCAAAACAGAGGAAAACAGAGCAGAGCAGAGGAAGAAAAGAAGACTGTGCTATTGAGCAAAGAGACTAATGAGGTGGAACGTGACATGTCAAGTGGCAATGACGTGTCTAATGATGCTGCAAAAGGTTCGAGACACAATGCAGGAGATATTTTAGTAGCCACAACGGTCATATGAGGTGGCTTGGTACGAGAAAAGTAAGGTCAATGCTGCCAAAAATAGAGAGGAGGCGTCACTCTTTTATACTATAAATAATGATGCTTGTCTAGGGTTTTTCTTCATGTATTTTGTGAGAGTTGTAAGGATTCATCAGGTGATGAGATCCAGAGAGGCTTGATGTTGAGAGAGTTGGTTTTGAGAGAGTCGGTGCAGGGGCTTGCTCTTCACATCAAGGGGGTTCTTAAGTATTCTGTGTATAATCGGGTGGTGAGAGGGGTTTTGAATCTGGTAACTGTCTTTACAAGATTAATATCAAGTTTTCAGTAAGCTTACTCCATGCTCTTAACAAATTTGCAACCTTTTCACACAAAGCTGAGAACTTTTCTAACAAAGCTGCAATCTTTCTAAGCAAAGTCGAGGGCTTTATTCAGTAACTTACCTTACACGAGATTTAGGGTACAAGAAGTTAAGTCAAAGCTTAACAACTAGTGCGTGAGTAACAACACGATGGCTGCAGACAAACCTCCTCTTTCTTCTATTGCTGAGAGCCCCACCTCTTGTGGTAGTACTGAAGGGACATATGACATCGATTCCTTAGCACAAATAATATCTAAGTTGCACACTGATATCTCAAATCAGATAGCAAAACAAGGAAAAGACCTGTGATATATCATGGATTTTACCCGTTTTTAGCCATGATATAAGTCGCTTTATCGAGTCTTTCTAGTGCTTTTTCTATCATTTTAGAGTCTTTTCAGGTTTTAGCACGTTTGGGACGAAATTGGAGATTTTGGAGACATTTGGAGCCTTTTTGGAGCAAACCGAAGAAAGTACCCGTTTTGAAGCCTGAGTATCGATCGACACCATTCCGAGTGTCGATCGACACCATTCCGAGTATCGATCGACACCATCCCGGTATCGATCGATACCGACGACTGACGCGGGATAGAGAGATATCCAAGGAAGAGAATTCTCACCATAAGAAGCCCAATACTTTCCCTTATTTACAAAGAGGCCCAGCTCGTGTTTTTAGACCTATTTAAGTAAGTTTTTAGTCATTAGGTCAAGGGGACTTGAGACTTTACTTTTGACTATTTTTTTGAGCCACCATTGAGATTTCAGAGCTTTTGTGAGGGAGACGGATCCAAGACTTTGTTCATCATAGAGAAGATCCCGAACCCTTGTTTTTATTCTTTTGATTAATTTCATGATTTATTCAGTTATGCTTTGTCTCTCATCTATCATGTCTGAGTAGTCTCTTTTTAGGTTTAGGGATTTCTCATATGGATTTCTCTGATTCATGATGATTGTTTTGTTAGGGTTCAAAATCTGAATAGTTCTTCACCATAGGTTGTACTCAAAGCTATTTCTAACCTGATCACTTAGAACATAGAACTTAGATTAATCGATTAGGCACGACAGTGCAATTGAGTAATCTGATAAAACCTAGGGTGAGCAATTCTATTATCTACAAAGAGATTTGGTTTAATCGAATTGTGAACATATCAAACTTGAATTGATTGCTGGTTTGCTGTGTAGGATTTGCAAAGAGATTTGGAATTCTAGATTTTAGACTTAGTTAGTTTTCACAACGACAGTTGGTTAACTATACTTTCGTGTTTGAGTTCAAGAACGGCGCTTAATTGAATTGAACCTTAATTGATTAATTGTTATCTATCATTGATTTCCTGAGAATTTTCCTGAGCCTAGCTCCCATCCATATCAATTCAACCTAAGTTTAATTTGATCATTTGTTTTCTCGTCATTCACTGTTTGCTTAGCACAATCTGCATCTTTTATCTATTGTGTGAGTTTTCTTGAGTTCTTGTGTTCGACCCCTAACTTTACTGCAGCAACTGCTTTAGTATCATCATAGGGTATTAATTTGAGCATATCAACCTGCGAGATGAGATGAATAAGCTGGAAGAAACACATATGCTAAGTACAAAGATATTTCAACTGAGATCTTTCAACAAGTCTCACAAGCTATAGGAATACACATCAGTGGCAATAAACCCACATATGTTTGTAGAGACATCTTTGACAAACGCAAAGATAAGATGCCTTTGACTGGTGATTCTAGCAATACGGCTCAGATTTACCCTTCAGAGCTGCAAACTGAACCACCTCCACATTGGGAGAATCGACCAAGGTCACCACAACACAACAATATACCATTTCAGCACATGGAAATGCCTATCTTTGAAGGAAAATATGCCTTTGGCTGGATATCAAACATGAAACGATACTTCAAGTATTACCATTTTTCTGAGAACAAAAAAATGAATACGATAGCCTTAAGTCTAGCAGGTGATGCTCTTAGGTGGTATAACTATGAAATGAATAAAATAGATTTCTACAACGGGCATGAGTTCAAGTAGAAGCTTCTCTTGCGTTTTGGTAACATTTTGAGTAGAAGGCCTAGTCAGAACTTATTCTACATCAAACAAATTGGTTCTGTTGCTGAGTGTATCTCCAAGTATGAAGATCTTTCTGCTCAGGTCACAGGGCTCACTGATCAACAGTTGGAAGGAATTTTTTTTAATAGTCTAAAACCATCCTTAAGATCCTCAGTGCTTTTGATGAAACCACAGACTCTGCCTGAAGTGGTTGCAACCGCTTCCTCAATGGAATCTGAGCCGCTCACCCGTTTGCTTGTTAAAGAGATTCAGGGGGATTACAAAAGTTTCAAGCCGTATAATAGACCAGATCAAACTAATATGCATCAGATTGGAGAACTAAGACAGTTCCTATTTGGAATCTTTAACAACCAGTCCAACAAACAAATAACAGAGGCCAGAGACAATTGACTCCTGCAAAATTGGCTGACAAGAAGAGAACACAAGAGGACATGAAGACGTTTGCCCAAAGAAAGGTCTTCAGATCTTGACTGTGGTGGAAGGCATGAAATTAGCCATCTTCACACAAACTGATACAGACGGTGCAGCAGAAGCAGCAATGTTCACAGAAACTGAACCAGAAATAGAGACAGATCAACCTGGGGAACTTATGCAACTTTCTTATAATGCTTACATTGGTAAAGCATCCTCTACCATAACAAAGTTAAGATGTCTAATTGGAAAGACATAATTGATAATAATGTTAGACAGTGGGGCCACACACAACTTCATCGCTCCATAAATAGTGTAACTCACCAGATTGCCTCTTACTACAACTAGATGTTTGGATGTTCTGCTTGGTAATAACATAACAGTGATAATTCATGGTATCTATAAACATGTGGAGTTCAGAATCACAGATGAGAAGTTTATTGCTGATTTTGTCTCTCTAGAGCTGGGAAGTGCTGATATCATACTAGGGGTCAAGTGGTTACAAACCTTGGAAGATTTCTCTATGAACTGGAAAACACATGTGTTTAGTTTTGTCCACATGGACAGAGAAATCACGCTAACAGGAGATTCTACTCTACATACTCCCAAAATATCATTCAAGTGTCTGCAACCTGCTCACACTATCATCCGTGACAATTTGGCAATGGAGTTCCACAACACTGAACATGTTTTACAACCTATCCTTCCTCAAATAAAAGCTGTCTTAGAGAAACATATCTCGATGTATACAACTACAACAGGTTTACCACCTGTCAGAGAATAAGAGCACTTTATTCCACTCATTGCAGGTTGCTCTACAGTTAATATACACCTTTACAGATATCCAAGAGCTCATATGGAAGCCATCGAGTCCATGGTGGACGACATGTTAACACAGGGAATTATAAGAAAGAGTGTGAGCCCATTTGCAAGCCCTGTTATTTTGGTTAAAAAGGACGGTTCATGGAGATTTTGTGACGACTACAGAGCTTTGAATAGAGTGACAATAGCAAACAAGTTCCCTATTCCACTCATTGATCAGTTGTTGGATAAGCTCTATGGAGCTACAATCTTCTCTAAACTAGACTTAAAAGCTGGATATCATCATATATGAATGGTGGAGAAAGACATATACAAGACTGCATTCAGAATACATTTAGGGCATTTTGAGTTTTTGGTGATGCCTTTGGTCTCACGAATGCACCGACTACCTTCCAAGCATTGATGAATAATATTTTCAAGCCACTGTTGAGAAAGAGTGTTATAGTCTTTTTTGATGACATTCTTGTCTTCAGTCCAGACTTGACTTCACATATCCAGAATTTAAAAGAGGTTTTGCAGATCTTGGCTCAACATCAATTGGTGGCTAATAAAAACAAATGATCTTTTGCTCAACCTATTATTGATTATCTCGGACATATCATTTCAAGCAGAGGAGTCGAAACTGACCCTGCAAAAACTTCTGCAATGCGTGAGTGTTCTAGACCAAAAACAATCAAGGCTCTTCGGGGGTTTTTGGGTCTCACTTGTTATTATAAAAGATTTATCAGAGGTTATGGATCTCTTGCTAAACCTCTGAATAATCTGTTGAAGAGGGATCATTTTGTTTGGTGTCCAGAAGCTCAACAAGCATTCAACACTCTCAAAGAAGCGATGTGCTCTTCAATAGTCTTAGCTCTACCCAATTTTACAAAATCATTTATCGTGGAAACTGATGCTTCAAGCTTTGCTATTGGGGTAGTACTTATGCAAGAAAAAACGCCAATAGCATTTTTCAGCCATGGTTTAATAGACAGGGAACAGTTGAAATCTGCTTATGAGAAAAAGCTCATGGCAATTGTAATGGCAGTCTTGAAGTGGAAGCATTATCTCTTTGGACACAAATTCATGGTGCATACAGACCATAAAAGGCTTAAGTTTCTGCTAGAGCAAAAAGAAGTTTTCTTGGAATATCAGAGATGGTTTCCGAGAATGGAGAACAAAGCCACAAATAGTCTATCAAGAATTAAACATTCCCATGATGCAACACCCCTCTTTATGAATATGGTAACACTTTCTGTTTTGCAGTTACAAGATATATATGAAGAAATTGAGAATGACGCAGGTTTGTAAGCCAAAATACAATCAATCCAGCGAGACAATGTGACTGGAAATTATTCTGTCCGAGATGGAAAGTTATGGTTTAAGAAAAGACTCATGCTGCCGAAAATTTCCAAGTTTATTCCTTTGATCCTGTCAGAGTATCATGACAACTACCTAGGGGACATGCATGAGTCCTTAAAAAAACAAAGAGAATCCAGCAAACATTTCACTGGGAGAACATTGAAGCTTCAATCAAAGATTATGTGTCTAAATGCTCAGTTTGTCAGACACAGAAATAATATACTCTATCCCCAGCCGACTTATTAGAACCACTTCCTATTCTGTCACAAGTTTGGGAAGATATCAATCTGGATTTTGTTGAAGGATTGCCTACATCTAATGGAGTCAATGTCATTCTGGTGGTAGTTAATAGATTGAGCAAGTTTGGACATTTCCTGACCCTCAAACACCCATTCACTGCAGCTGATGTAGCTAATAAGTTCACAAAGGAGATTATGAAATTGCATGGTTTTCCTGCGTCTATCACTTCTGACAGAGACATAATATTCTTAAGCTCCTTCTGGAAAGAGTTATTCAAATTGGCAGGTACAAAGTTGCAGTATGTGGTTTAAAGGATCAAAGAAATAAACGTCGGTCTGCCTTTCACCTGCAGACCGACGGTTAAACTGAGGTCTTAAACAGATGTTTGGAGACGTACCTGCGTTGCTTTGCCTTAGATCATCCGAGAACATGTGCCAAATTCTTACCATGGGCAGAGTTATGGTATAATACATCCTATCACACGACACTGAAGACATCACCTTTCAAAGTCCTTTATGGCAGAGAACCTCCACCACTTGTGAGATTTGAGAAATGTTCAACTGCAAATGCAGTACTGGAACAAGAGTTGCAAGAACATAGATGTCATGCTTGAGCAGATTAAAAAACAACTATCGCGCGCTCAGGATTTGATGAAGCAATCAGCGGATAAGCACATAAGGGATGTACAACTTGACGTTGGTACAGATGTATTTCTGAAGCTCAAACCGTATAGGCAAACTTCTGTAACAAGGAGACTCTAGCAGAAGCTAGCTTCCAGATATTTTGGACCCTTCAAAATCATTGAGCGCATTGGCAAAACTACATTGTTCATCCTTTACCAGCAACATTGTCTTATAATGATAAATATGTCATTGAACCGGAAAAAGTTATAAGCACAAGGTATAACAGTGATGGTTTTCTGGAAATATTGGTTAAATGGAAAGGTTTACCGGCTGAAGACAACTCTTGGGTGATGGTAAGGGACTTTCTGAATCAATGTCCACTGTTTGAGCTTGAGGACAAGCTCTCTCTCAAGGGAGGGAGTAGTGATAAGCCGTTATAAGTATATGTGAGGAAAAAAAGCAAAACAGAGGAAAATAGAGCAGAATAAAGGAAGAAAAGAAGACTGTGCCATTGAGTAAAGAGACTAATGAGGTGGAATGTGACATGTCAAGTGGCAATGACATGTCTAATGATGCTGCAGAAGGTTCGAGACACAATGCATGAGATATTTTAGTAGCCACAACGGTCATATGAGGTGGCTTGGCACGGAAAAAGTAAAGCAGATGCTACCAAAATAGAGAGGAGGCGTCACTCTTTTATACTATAAATAATGATGCTTGTCTAGGGTTTTTCTTCATGCATTTTGTGAGAGTTGTAAGGATTCATCAAGTGATGAGATCTAGAGAGGCTTGGTGTTGAGAGATTTGGAGCATGGACTTGCTCTTCACATCAAGGGGGTTCTATTTTGGGTTCTTAAGTATTCTGTGTATAATCGGGTGGTAGAGGGGTTTTGAATCTTGTAAACTGTCTTTACAATATGGAGTCAACCTACATCATGTGCCTTCATCAGTCAACATTTTTCGCTCCAATGGTTTTGTAACAACCACATCAAACAGCCAATTAAATTAGTTAATTTCAGGCGTATCGACATATACATATATTAAACTTTAGCTCAACTAAATGAAATGATATATATGTATGTCAATTCGTCTTATCCACACGGTAAAAGTAAAAGCCACCCAAATAACCAATTACTTAGAAAACGGGAAAAATGTTAAAAAACTACCCAACTTTAAAAAATACTCAATTTCATACGCGAACTTTCGCGAACACATTTTAAAACACGAACTGTTGTTGACTTTGTTTTTAACTCTCAACTTTCTTTGACTAAGCCATTTTAAATACTCCGTTAAATGAGATAACGGACTAATTAAGCGACATTTAACGGGCTTTAAGATTCCGTTAACTCAAAACGGAGCGTTTAATAAAAGACATAAAATCCCCAAATCGATTTTTAGATAGAACCCTAACCCCCAAATTGATTTTTAAAAGCAATCCCTAAACTACAGTTTAGTGCAGACGAATTCGTTAGCTTCGCTTATGAATCTATTTTTGGAGGAGAAGAACAAATTGACGATTGTTCGATTATGATTTGTTCCGATTTTGATCGATGTTTTAAAATCTGGATCTAGAGAAGCTCAAGAACATACCAGAGGATATTTTGAAATCTGGATCTAAAAAAGCGAAGAAAATTCTTCAGTTGATGAGAGAGCGAGTGCCGGAGGATGAGGAAGAAGACGGCGAAAGACTAGTTGATTGGGACCGAGTTATTGACTCAAATGGTTCAAGTCGGTCTAGATTGCAAACAAGTGTTCCATTGCTTCCCGGATTGATTGTTTTGCAGGTAAAAATTAGACTTGACTTTATGACAAAGGTGTTGCCCCACGTAAGAATGTTGACGTAATGAAGTAAGTGCTGGAAAATCTTAGAAGAAAGTTACATATGACTCTCTTAATGACCCAACAAAGCTCTCTGATCTTTTGAGGTAAACGGTTTTGTTTTGATGGGTTGTATTCTCTTTTTGTAGACGAGGGAGATAAAACAGTGGAGGTCTCAGAGAGACAGAGGAGAAGGAGAAGGAAGAGGAGAAATCAAAGAAAAAGAAGAAGAAAAGCAAAGCAGGAGAAAAAAAAAAATTGACAACAACAGATAATGGTCATAGCAAGAAGAAGAAGAAGAAAACTAAGTCACAAGATGAGAATAAATAAACAAGTCTGTGTAATGCACTAGTTTTTAGTTTTCTTTCAAGTATATATCTATGCTCTGTTCTTTGAAAATGTCAACAAAACAAATTAATACTACAAATAAAGATTGAAGAAGATTCATTAAACATGTTCTTTTTCTTTATTATCTTAAACAAAAATAAAAAAACTAAAATTGCAGAAACCAGAGAATTCTGTTGTGAATCATTACAAATGCAAAAATAAAGCGCACAAGAATCTAATCGCAGAGAATAAACCTAATCATGGCGAGAACCAAACACGAAACAGAGAAGAAGAAAAGCGTCACAAAATCCCTAGCAGACCATTTCCTCACAGGCTTCGACTCAACTCTCAACTCTTTGCTCTACGAAGAGCGTCCACTTCCTTAAGCAAATCAAATACGATACATTTCTTCTTCAACTCTTCAACACATTTACGCAACAACTTCGTATCTTCTTTCTCCCTCTCTTAACAACTTCGCAAGATGTGATTCCACTTCCGATTTGTATCGTACCGCCCAAATGATCCCCAACGAAGACAAGAGAGCGCAGAGTGAAGGGATCCATGATCTTTTACAGCCACTGGAAGCAGCAGCGACAGATGAAGAAGAAGAAGTGTGGAAACTAAGGAGTACGAGGAGAACGAAGGTATAAGGTGGAGAATTTTGAAGGTGGAAAATCGATTTGGAGGTTAGGGTTCTATCTAAAAATCGATTTGGGGATTTTATGTCTTTTTATTAACCGCTCCGTTTTGAGTTAACAGAATCTTAACACCCGTTAAATGTCGCTTAATTAGTCTGTTATCTCATTTAACGGAGTGTCTAAAATGGCTTAGTTAAATAAAGTTGAGAGTTAAAAACAAAGTCAACAACAGTTTGTGTTTTAAAATGTGTTCGCGAAAGTTCACGTATGAAACTGAGTATTTTTGAAAGTTGAGTAGTTTTTTAACATTTTTCCCCTTAGAAAATTAATGTCTATTTTTCGTATTTTCTCACTACACTCTTTAACTTTCTAGGGTAGGAAAATAAAATAAAAAAACAGAATAGTTTAGTTTAGACGAGAGATCGATCCTTCATTCTAAAAATGTAAGAAAACCAACCAGCCACTACACAACAATGCGCTGCATGCACATTGTACATTTTAGTTTTATATATCAGTTCTAGTTTTGAAACCAGCAAAACGAAACGGAGAGTCCAATTTTATATCTTCCGAGTCCTCTTCTATCAGTAGAAGATCCACCTTCAAAATCTCTCTTCTCCGATATCTCTATCTCATCTATATCTATATATATATATATATCTACCCACCGACGTGCTGCAAATATCCAATAAGCTTCTTCTTCTTTAATTTTTCAATTATTATTCCATTTCCTACTTTCTTTCCCCCAAATCTATTCACGGAAGCTAAGAATTCAATTCCAAACCCTAATCCGATCATCCGTCTTTCTCCGGTCGGTCTCCGATTCCTCGATCTACCTTCTTTTTTTTTTTTGTTATCAATTTTATGATTCTATATACTGTCTTCTCGATTTCGATTTTTTGGCTGTTGTTTTGATTGATTTGAGTCGATTGCTTGGATTCAGGTTTGATTCATATCGCTGGGTTTCAAATATGAGTAATCAGAAGAAGAGGAATTTTCAAATAGAGGCGTTTAAGCATCGAGTCGTTGTGGATCCCAAATATGCTGATAAAACTTGGCAGATTCTTGAGCGTGCGATCCATCAGATTTACAATCAAGATGCTAGCGGTCTCAGTTTCGAAGAGCTTTACAGGTCTTTTTCTCTCTTTTGCTCTCTTGATTCCTGTAAAATTTGTGGTAATGTTTCTGGAATCATTACTTGAACTTTCTTTGTTGAGCTGGCGAATGATTTGTTGGAATTGCTATGTCGACTTCTTTGCAGTTTGTCTAAATTGAATTATTCTGTATATTGGCTCCAGAAACGCGTACAACATGGTCCTGCACAAGTTTGGTGAGAAGCTTTATAATGGGTTTATTGCAACTATGACTGCTCATCTCAAAGAAAAATCCAAGCTTATCGAGGCAGCTCAAGGAGGATCATTCCTTGAAGAGCTCAATAAGAAATGGGATGAGCACAACAAAGCGTTAAAGATGATACGGGACATTCTCATGTACATGGATAGAACTTACATTGCGAGCACCAAAAAGACCCATGTTCATCCCATGGGGCTTAACTTGTGGAGGGATAATGTAGTTCATTTCACTAAGATACATGCAAGACTTCTAAACACTCTTCTTGATTTAGTGCAGAAGGAACGGACTGGTGAAGTCATAGACAGGGGGTTGATGAGGAATGTGATTAAGATGTTCATGGACTTGGGTGAATCTGTGTATCAGGAGGATTTTGAGAAGCCATTCTTGGAGGCGTCTTCTGAGTTTTATAAGGTTGAGTCTCAGGAGTTTATTGAATCTTGTGATTGTGGGGATTACCTAAAGAAAGCAGAGAAACGCCTGACCGAAGAAATAGATAGGGTAGCACACTACTTGGATGCCAAGAGCGAGGAGAAGATTACTAGTGTGGTTGAGAAAGAGATGATTGCCAACCACATGCAGAGACTGGTTCACATGGAGAATTCAGGTCTGGTCAATATGCTTCTGAATGACAAGTATGAAGATTTGGGTAGAATGTACAACTTGTTCCGCAGGGTTACCAATGGTCTTGTTACTGTGAGAGACGTTATGACATCACATCTTAGGGAGATGGGAAAGCAACTGGTTACTGATCCGGAAAAGTCAAAGGACCCGGTGGAATTTGTACAGCGACTATTGGATGAGCGGGATAAATATGACAAAATCATCAGCACCGCTTTTGGCAATGATAAAACATTTCAGAACGCGCTCAACTCTTCATTCGAGTATTTCATCAACTTAAATGTTCGTTCTCCTGAGTTCATCTCCCTGTTTGTTGATGACAAGCTACGGAAAGGACTTAAGGGTATCGCCGATGTGGATGTGGAGGTTATCCTTGATAAAGTTATGATGCTGTTCCGCTATTTACAAGAAAAAGATGTGTTTGAGAAGTACTACAAGCAGCATTTGGCTAAAAGGCTTCTCTCAGGCAAAACCGTGTCGGATGACGCAGAAAGAAGTTTGATAGTGAAACTGAAGACAGAATGTGGCTATCAGTTCACTTCAAAATTGGAAGGAATGTTCACTGACATGAAGACTTCAGAGGACACAATGCGCGGGTTTTATGGCAGTCACCCTGAGCTTTCAGAAGGACCAACACTTATTGTTCAGGTTCTTACAACTGGTTCTTGGCCCACACAGCCTGCAGTACCTTGTAATCTCCCAGCTGAAGTTTCAGTTCTCTGTGAGAAGTTCCGTTCTTACTACCTTGGGACCCATACCGGTAGAAGATTGTCCTGGCAAACTAACATGGGCACAGCCGATATCAAAGCCCTCTTTGGAAAGGGTCAGAAACATGAACTGAATGTGTCGACTTTCCAGATGTGTGTTCTCATGTTGTTCAACAACTCTGATCGACTCAGCTACAAAGAGATCGAACAGGCTACTGAAATCCCGGCATCGGATCTTAAACGTTGTTTGCAGTCGCTGGCGTGTGTAAAGGGCAAAAACGTCATAAAGAAAGAGCCCATGAGCAAAGACATAGGAGAGGAGGATTCGTTTGTTGTGAACGACAAATTCACCAGCAAGTTTTACAAAGTGAAGATAGGAACCGTGGTGGCCCAAAAGGAGACAGAACCGGAGAAGCAAGAGACAAGACAAAGAGTGGAGGAAGACAGGAAACCTCAGATTGAAGCAGCCATTGTGAGGATCATGAAGTCCAGAAAAATACTGGACCACAACAACATAATCGCGGAGGTGACCAAACAGTTGCAGCCACGGTTCCTGGCTAACCCAACGGAGATAAAGAAGAGAATCGAGTCGCTCATTGAACGAGATTTCTTGGAAAGGGATAGTACAGACCGGAAACTTTACCGCTATCTAGCCTAATAAGTTGAATACCACAACCATTAAAAAAGGCTTTACTCGCTGTTTCTTTGCTTTGTTTCTTCTGTTTGGTGTAAAAGCTTCTGAACTGTACGGTAGCCGGTACGAACGAACCATTTGTTTCCTTTCTCTGTCTTTCCTCGTATTTGATTGGATACTGTTATTTTACATAGGACGTTATGGGCCGGGCTGAGGCCTTTTTGGGCCTATTATAAATGGTTAAGAGCAAAATATCTTCGCGGCTAAAATTTCAATCAGTCGTCAAAAATCCCGCCAAACTCCGTTTTGTAGCCAAACGGTGGCAACGTTTTCTTTAATAGCGTTTTCCATAGCCTAATCGGTTCCATTGACATCTCTCGAAAATATCTCTCACTGCTGTGCTTTGATTCTTTGTCTCTACAATCGCCGGACACTAAAGAGGATATGGATATCTCCGACATAGCTAGGAAGCTTGGTCTCGATAACAACAAGCTTTTGATCCGAAAAGCTGCAGAGATTCGCCGACTTTCTGATGCCCAGTTCGATTCATCCATCATCGGCGTTGTAAGAATCCGATTCTGAATCCCAATGTTTCGCATTGATACTTGATTTTATTGATTAATACCAAAGTTCTCTGTTTGAAATCGGAATCTTTTTGTAATCGCAGGGTGAGATCTGTAAAGCTGTGATATGTATGGAAATCGCAGCGTCTAGGTAAATTTTCTTAATTGATCTTGTCGATTTCAATTCCCGTAGTGGGTTATGACCGTAGCTTACTTAATGGCTTCAAATCTATTACAGATTGCAGAGTATTTTTGATAGGCAAGCAGCGATTAAGTTGAGTGGTATGTCTGAAAAGGCTTACTCTAGATCATTTAATAGCTTTCAAAACGTTATTGGGATCAAGTGAGTTTCGTTTTCAAGTCTTTTTTCTATTTGTTTAATGAATCTGAGTGGTGGAGTTAATCTTGATTGGTGCGTTTTTATTGACATTTCAGGATTAAGCTCAATGTAAGAGAATTGGCTATTCAGTTTGGCTGCGTTAGGATAATCAAATCTGTGCAAAATGTGCTTTCTTCGTAAGCCCTCTTTTGCCTTTGTGGCGACTCGATCCGCTTCCATTTTGTACTTAAAGATTTGTATGCCATATGTTTGTTGAAATGCCTCATATGGAATTGTTGGTCATGTTTGGACTCTTAACTTCAATCATTTGCTTATCTTTCTTGTTGCTTTTGTTGCTCTTTAGGTATAAGGAGCGGTTTCTTGCATCACTACCAGCATCGAGACGGGCAAATGCTGACTTTACTAGACCTGTATTTACAGCTGCTGCTTTCTATTTGTGTGCTAAAAAGATGAAGGTAATACTTCAAATTTCTTTCCTTTTTGAGGGATTTTCAGAATATCTTTGGATTACTTGACGTTTCTGAATTTTAGCTTTGTTATCAATTTGCAGCTTAAGGTAGATAAGCTTAGGCTGATTGAGGTTTGTGGAACATCAGAATCTGAATTCTCTTGTGTAAGTGACTTTGTTGTTTCATTCAGACATACTACTTTCTCTAATGCGTGACTCGATTGCCCATTTACTGATTTAGAGCTACGTTGTTTGTGAAAACAGGTCTCGACCTCCATGACAGACCTTTGCTTTGACTGTGTTGGGATCTCAAAGGAAAAGAAAGATGCAAAAGAGGTGAAAGGAAACCGAGGTATGGTTGACAAAACCATTCTTCTATTATATGTTCACTACTAGTTTGGAAATAATTCAATCGAACACAATAAGTGATTATGTGCAAAAAAAATTTCAGACTTGCTAGATGTGTTACCTGGAAAGAGGAGACTAGAGGATGGTGGATATTCATCTGATGATGAGGTACGTTTATGGCATCTGACTTCTTTCCAATAATCTGTTTGAATAACTCCCTCTTTGTGATTATCAAATGTACATACTTGTTCTCAAACTTGTGAGCAATTCTGATTCACACTACATTTGATTTGCTTCTGCAGTCTTCATGTTACAAAAGACACAAGAAGATGGAAGAGGCTAAGTATGAGGACTGGAAATCTACAGTCGTCAATTCGATCAAGCAGAATCCAGAGAAAGGTGCTTAACTTTTGTAAAGTGAATTTATAACCAACCAAGAAATGATTCATATGTATGTTTTCTTTGTTCCTGATGTTTCTGGATATTGTGTTTTTTCTTTTCAGGAACTAAGAGAGTTATACAGGCCAGTCTCAATTTCCCAAAGAAGACTGAGACAAAAGAGTTGCAAGTTGATTCATAACCTTGCGCACATTCAGGCTAAGATCCATTTCAATTTATTGTTGTTTTCATCACATGAAATGTGTAAATGACAATTCTTGAAAAGAAATGTTTTTCCCTTAACTATTTTCTTTGATTTCTATGCAAATAATGACACAAAAATGTCTAAAAAACTATGATAAATTGAATAACCACATGGTATTTCGTAAAACCAACTGGTAAGCATCGGTTAGGTTCGGTTAACTGGTCCTCGACACCTCTCTTTTCCAAATTTCCAGCTTAGCAAGTACGTCGTCGTTTTATGGTACAACTTGAAAAGAGCGACAAAAATAAGTAAATAAGAAAACGCGGGAAGAACATAATCAAGTATACTCACGAACACGATAAAGGAACATCTTTTGCTTCCCAATCGAACGGCCAGGAGGGATCCATATAAAGTTCGATCGTTGCATTGTTTGCCACGAAGACAAAGATAGCTTTTGCTATTTTAGTTTACTTTCTCTCTCTCTCTCTTTCTTCCCCAATAATTAATTATCCATTGAATTGATTGATTTGGCAAAATCAAAACTGTAAACCCTAAAAAGAACTTCACTTTTTTCCTAATCATTGAAGCTTCCTTTTTTGAGTTCTATTACAAATTTTTCCCTTGTCCTCTTTCATTTCTCCAATTGTCAAATTTCCAGTTTTTCTTCTACGTCCAATTTCGCATATTCCCATTTCATATCACTGAATTCCCACAAGTTTGTAAGGATCTGAAGCTGAAACAGGAAGATGGGTTTTGTTCTGTCTCACGAATTACTGGGAGCGTTTGCTCCTATTGTGGTGTATTGGGTTTACTCTGGGATTTATGTAGCGCTCTCTTCGTTGGAGAGTTATAGATTGCATTCGGAGGTTGAGGAAGAAGAGAAGAATCTTGTCTCCAAGTCCAATGTTGTTAAAGGTGTTCTTCTCCAACAGTTTATTCAGGCCATCGTCGCTATCCTTCTGTTCACGGTAACATACCCATTTTTGCCTTATGATTAAAATTATGTCAATTTGCTGGGTATGGATGATTAGTAATAATCTATCTCTGAATACTTCATGAGCTGTGAATTAGAATGGATAGTTCGGTGTTTGTTTGAGTTGTAAAGCAATGATCTTTATCTCAACCAGGAATCAGTGGTGTGCTCTCCTGTTCTGGCATTGGTTGTTCAATGATTTGATGTCCCGTTAGGTAGCATAATGGAATTCTTGTTTTACCTTCATCTTATTCTGGATGGTGCTTATAAGAAAATATGTGTCACAAGAAATGTTCACCGACTCTTGTGAGCGTCTGTGGTTGTAGATTATTCAAAACGTGTGTCTCATAGATCATATTCTTTTACTCGACGTTTCTGATAGATTCAATTTCTTCCATACAATCAAATCTCTGGACCTCGTTATGGTATAATTTTTCACTGTGCTGCTAAACCATTTGATGGATCTTGAAGCAAATTTTCTCAAAGCAGTTTCATGCTTATTTCTTGGACATGTTCTGTATTTCTGAAGCTATGACTGGTACTCAATGTATTTAGTAGATTAATTAATCACATGTCATTACATCTCTTGAACTCTGTATGTTAGGATGAACTTTTCCACGATGTTTCTACATGTTCTGAATGTTCAAGTCTACAGTTTTTTCTCTTTTCTTGCATTAAACCTTTTTTGAATATGTGGTATTTTATCTGCAGGTGACAGGAAGTGATGCCGAGTCCAGCAAGACGCAACAATTTTCCCTATTGGTTCTAGCTAGCCAGTGTGTAACCGCCATGTTAGTCCTTGATACATGGCAATACTTCATGCATCGGTATATGCATTACAACAAGTTCTTATACAAACATATCCACTCTCAGCACCATAGGCTTGTTGTTCCCTATGCCTATGGAGCTCTATACAACCATCCAGTAGAAGGACTTATCCTCGATACAATTGGTGGCGCCTTATCTTTTCTCATCTCGGGTATGTCTCCAAGAACTTCAATCTTCTTCTTCTCCTTTGCTACTATCAAAACCGTGGATGACCATTGCGGACTCTGTCTCCCTGGGAATTTCTTCCATATCTTGTTTAAGAACAACACTGCGTATCATGATGTGCATCATCAGCTTTATGGAAACAAATTCAACTTCTCTCAGCCTTTCTTTGTCATGTGGGATCGGATTCTCGGTACTTACATGCCTTACTCACTTGAGAAACGGAAAGATGGTGGATTTGAAGCTCGTCCAACTAAACAAGTTAAAGACTGATTGAGTTGAGAGCCTGAGCTTTTGGATCACGTAGAGACTTACTTTGTAATCAGAAGAAGAGCTGATTTGCTCCTCTCTAGAGCTGCATTAGCCTTTGAGTTTGAGATTTGTATATATACATCATTCGTTGTGGTGTACTAGAAACTTACCCGTTGATTATTTAAATTTGAGTCTGTAAGAGAAGAAACAGAGTTGGCTTATGCAATAACTATTAAGTTGAGAATTCAATGATACACCACAAAGTTCCAAGCTTTTGGGTTGGGAAACATATATAAACTATTACATTTGATAAATAGATACTTCAAAAAGTGTTTAAAGACGAGATTGCAGCTTTCTCACATTCCCTAAGGACGAAAGCTCTACATTTGATCAAAATGTCAGGTCAATAAAGTAACTTTAGTGAGTCGAGGTGGAGTTGGTGACCCAATACTGCTTCACGGCAATCAAAACCTTCTCAGGAACTAAAGGACCATCCTCATGATCAACCAGCTTCGAATCCCATCTCATTCCAGCGATTATTCTCTTCACCTTGATCAATGTGTCCACATCGTCCCGGATTATAACTGCTCCTTCTGGTCGGAGAATTCGATCCATCTCCAGAAGAATGTCATCAGCATTGCACCTAAAGAGTTTCAGATTCATACATTAGCGATCTTAAAAAACCTCCGGATAATTGTTGTTACGAGTCATTGAACAAAACAGATATACATACTTGTCCTTGTACAGACTGAAGAGGTGGTTCGCGTGGATTAGGTCATATGTTCTTGGGTAAGTAGAGAAAGCCTCACACCTGAAAACCATTTACACCAGAACAGAGTCTCTCAAACCAGAAACAATGAATTTTGGGAAATTGTGAGAAGAAGAGGGAATTATTTTTTAGCTTACCAGTCATGGTAGATACCAATGAGTCCTCGTTCATATACAACTCCAAGTCTATTCTTTTCGGCAATTGTGGGAGCAACATTCATAACCCAAAGCTTTTGGGATTCGAGAGCAGCAGCAAATCCACCAAACCCTGCGTTCATGTCCATGATGTTACGGTACCTTCCCGTGTCAAGCAGACTGTTGATTCTCTTGTAGGCTTTCACATGTTTTTTCCACTGTCGGTTATCGTCTTCATAGGCATCAACAGTAACACCAGAGATTGAACCGCTAGAGATCCTGGGCGGCACTGCATTGAGCCTATCTGGGAAAACCTGAAGCTCACCACCAGCTACTTCATCCGAGCTACTTGTCTCCGGATACGGCGTAATACATGCCTCCATTTTCTTGTACCTAGAGAAGATGGATAATTAGAGCCAAAAAATTAAACTGGATGGTGATGTTTCTAACAAGAAAAAAAAAATGAGGTTATAACAAATGATACTTACCAGACATCATCACTATCATCAGTTTTGCAGAAATTGGCTCTAGGATCATCTTGTCTTGATCGGCATGCCTCATCATTGACTCTCTTCTGCCAAATTGCGATCTCGCCGTGTTCATACTTTTTCTCCCAACAAAGAAGTTTCGCAGCTTCCTCAATCTTTCTTTGTTCCTCTTGAAGGTCCTCCTTGGGACGTTGCCATGCCTTGTAGTTGACTTTCCAGTTGATTGGAGGACCAGATAGGATCCAGTAGCCACCGGGTCTAAGCACACGGTCAACTTCCATCAAGTACATTCCATCTGTTAAAACACGAAAAGAGCATTGAAACTAACTGATCCATTTTTTTAGACAAAGCAAAAGTCAAATTGTTCAAAGAGCAGAAACGGTTCTAACCATTTGCTCCCCATGGAATCAAACACCGAGAGCAATGAGCCATGTCGAAAGCCCGTGTTGGGTATGGCAACTTTATGGTGCCAAGAACACCAATAACAGCGGGAACACCTCTCTCTAGAGCAAATTGGACCTGAGCCTCGTGGGAATCTCTTGGTGCGAAAGACATCGCACGCACATTTCTGCTCCATAAGTATGCTCCCCAACTTGCAACCTAACAAAACGTTTCAATTTAGTTCCACCATGTAATTATTGAAGAATATCAAACTCAGAAAATTTAAATAAGACAATCAAACAAAAGACATTACCCCACAACCGGTGTCCAAAGCAGTCCTAACAGTTCCGTTCTCCATAGGTATCACCGAAGCAAGCTGATCAATATATTTATCAGCACCTTGAGGGAACTGAGTTCCACCACCGGGGAATCTAAAAACGTCACCCTCGTATTGAATCCAATTCTGAATAGCCTTCTCAACAGTCAATGCTTTATACGGTGCATTAGCATAAGGCACATAATCTCGACTCTTGGGCCAAGAGAAAGGTGTTACATATCCTTTAGGAGCTGGTATAAGACAATGTAGTTTCTCTTTCTCAGGAGGGCAGTGCCTTTCTCGGTAAATCATACTATCTCTCGGGAAAGTCATGGCACGCCTCTGATCTTGACAGGGAGTATAATCCGTGTAACGAGCATCACACGGCTCAAAAGCCTTGACCTTTGCTGCTTCAGATGCACCAACAATACTCGATTCACCGGCGTGATGAGTCTCGAAATTCAAGCTTGGAACAATGTTGCAATCAGCTCCACTGTTTGTCATCTCAAGAGCAATACTGTCTCCTTTACCAAACCCACTTCGTTGCCATGCTCCCAAAATGTAGAAGAAGCAACATAAACTAAACACAATGAAGATCTGAACAGAGCTTCTGGTTTTACCATCAGCAGAACTAGACTTCAAAGCCATGATTGATCTACAAAACACAGATCAGCTCCAAATCAGATCAAGAGTACGCAAAAAGAAAAAGAAAAAACAGATCAAAAGCCACAAAGTTTGAAGCTTTAGATTTGAATCAGTAAATAGAGACATAACAACAGCGCGAAATCAAGACAATTATACTAAGAGGAATCTCAAATCTGTTAGATTATTAAACTACACATGTGTGTGCTCACATTCGTAAAGATTTAAACTTTGTGCTGTCTTCAGGGAGAAGCAATAAAAACTTTTTGAACGTAATAAACAAAGATCCGTAAGATTAACGAAAGCCTTAAAGAGATCTATCAAGCTACACCAAACACTACTTTTTAACTACGATATTAATTACTAAACAGATTGAGAAACAAAACAGATTTTTAATTAAAAAAAAAAGTAAGCCCGATCTGACAAAACATGCATAGATTTGTCGGAATGAAGAAATCAGAGAACATACAGAGATTAGAACGAATCTGGGAGATCCAGTGATACAATTGGTTGATCAGAAATAATAATCCCCAAACTCCGAGATTGTTGTCGGTGGAAAATGATGATGATGATGACGGAGGAAGGAAGGGATTGATGATACGTGTAAGGTAAATTGTGGGGAAACCCTAGTTTATGTGAATCGCCATCATCTAGCCATGGGATGTGTAAAAAGAGAGAGAGAGAGAGATAAAGCTGGCGATTTTGTTTATGAGGAGAAATCTAATTTGCTCTTTTTAAAACAGAGCCATTGAGATTGAGAGAGGAGGTACTATATTAGATTCAATCGACGTCTGATATTTTTATTTTTTTAATATTTTACCAAAAAAAAAAAAAAATCCTATTTAACCTAAAATCGGCGGAATAATCATATTAAAAAAAGCCATGAAATTTGAGGAAAATAAGATAAAATAAATAAAAAGCTATATAGGAAATAAAGAAAATAAAAGCTGATAATTTGAGAAAATAAATAAGTTAAATTAAAGACAGGAAGAAAAAGAATGAAAAGAAAAGCTGATTTCTTACTTTATTCATTACAATTATATATATAATTTTTTTTTTGTTTAAAAAGTACAATTACAGTATTGTTTCACACTGTGTTCTTGTTTCACTTTGTTCACACTGTTTTTAAATAGACTTTTTTGTTTCATCCAGAATGAATTGGAAAAAAAAAAAAATCAATAAAGTAAATTCTTAATTGGGAAGAAAAAATAGAGGGTAATTAAGAGATAGTAGTTGTTAAGTTTCCCGTAGTGGTACTTTAAAAAAAATCACAAAATTAAAATTAGTTTAACACCGACATTATAAAAGTCATATACACTATAGTTGAGTGAAAATGTGAATTATATGGATTGGGCGAGTAGGTAAGAACATACCTCTGAACATGGGGCCACCAATTTGTAGAAATCATGCGAGGTTGCAAAACCGCGTAGTAATCCTACGGCCGATGATGATGATTAGTGTTTGGATCCAACGGCTGTATATGAATCTCGAGACTGTTCCTATGTAATTAAGGTGGTGTTATTGGTTATATGATTTTTAAATAGTTATAAGTTTTGGAAAATTTAATGTTATTCGATTGTAAATTACAAAAACTTTAATAAAATTTTATGTTATTGGTTTAATATTTATAAAAAGTTTTGTACAGATATTAAAAGTCATGTGTTATTGCATTAATGATTTTAAAAATTCACTAAAAATTAAGCTGGATTAGAAAAGAGTTTAACTAACTTTTAGATTCTATTAAAGTTTACCATTATTGATTTACTGATTTTAAAACTCATGTGAAACAACTTTTATAAACTTTCAAAATAATAGATGGTAACGTGAGATTTTAAAAATCTGCAACAATATCTTTACAAAGATTAAGAAAATCTCCTAAAATCTATTGAGAATATATAAAATCTTGTTAAAAATCTCTAAAATTTCTAAAGACTCTTTTAAATTCTGCAGTTATCATAATCACTAAGATTCTACCTAAATCACTATCGAATAACACCCCCTTAGAATACTGGTTCTTTTGTAGTCTTTGTTAGTGTGGTATAAAAGTAATAAATGGATAATATGTTTTTTTTAGGATGGATAGTTATTGTTAATAAATCATCATCAAACTAGAGCAATGAAAATGTTGTTTTGTATCTTTGGTTTAAATAAACTTATAGTTTTTTTTTTAAAAGGTTTTTAATTAGAAAGATAATTTTTTTTCCTAAAACTATGTAATGCATTCTAATTATGGAGTATAAGAAAAATTCTAATAGTTTATCATGGGCTTCTTTGGCAATGGGGTATTATCTAAATTCGGTGGGGAACAATTGCTCATATGACCGTTCCGGTCATTCTGCTTACTCAAATAACCTAGTATTAAAATAGAATTTTGTTTACAATTTTTTTAATATCGAAAATATGTAAAAGACCAATAAACCATATCCTTTCCTTAAAATTACAAACCCAACCAAAAAAAATCCGACCCGATCCAATTAATCCGACGACCCACCCGACCCGGCCCATAATTCTTACCCTAATGAATTTAATAAGTAAAAAGAAGAAGTTACTTCTTCATCTCCTCCTTTCGCAAACGAAAGTGACGAAACCGATTTCCCCAAATTGAAATCGATTTCATCCACTCTCTTCTTCTTCTTCTTCTTCTTCTTCTGTTGTTGCGAATTTGTCTTTCTCAGAGAAATCTCCACCTTCGTCTTTCTCAGAGAAATCTCCACCTTCGTCTTTCTCAGAGAAATCTCCATCTTCTTCTTCTTCTTCACTCATAGGTAACTCGATTTCTCAACCCCTACTCTCTCCCTCTCTCCGTTGTTCATGCTCATTAATTTGGAAGAGAAGGAAGTGTCAAAGATCTAGGGTTTTGCTTTGGTTCGTAGGGATTTCACTACAATTGTCATCGAATTTTATCTTGTTTTGGGTGTCTTCCTTCAGAATAGGAATCAGATGATAATGTCCATTGAGGTTTTGGGGATTTAGTAGTGATTGATTGGTTGTATTTAGGGATTTCATGTTGTCGATGTTACTGTTTGGTTATAGTTTGAATGACTCTGTTATGTACAATTGTTATTTATCGTCTTAGTTATCGTGTATAAAAAAAAAACTTACTCGGAGTGATTTCAATGTTTTCTTGATTATGGAGTTGGTGACGTTTGATTTTGGATTTTGGGTAAAGAATTTACAAGTTTGATTTTTCAGGTTTTCCTGAGAATGTCTCCTCGAACAAAGAATCTACGGCAAAGTCTGGCGGATCCGCAACCATTAGAAGAGGCTGAGGCATCCTCATCCTCATCGGAGGTATTTTTTGTTTAGGGACAACTAGTTAAACTCGTTAAACTATATTGTGTTTAGGAACAACTAATTAAACTGGGTATATTACGTTTAGGAACGTATATGATGTTTAGCAAGATAATACGATGTTTGACGTAGTCTAACTGGTTTGACTAGTTTAACTAATTTAACTGGTTTAATTAGTTATTAACTAGTTTTATAATATAATTATAGTTATTATTAACTAGTTTAATTAGTTAAATAGTTATATAGTAAATAATTAAACTAGTTAATACTAACTATAATTATATAGTAAATAATTAAACTAGTTAATTATTTACTAGTTTTACCATCTAATTATAGTATGATTTAGTAGAACAGGTAAATTTATTAACGTAGTTTAATCAGTTTAACGTAGTTTAACCAGTTTAACTAGTATAACCAGTTTAACGTAGTTTAACCAGGTTAACTAGTTTAACCAGTCTAACAAATAATGTTTTGATTGCAGGTGTCTGAACCAATAAAGCCTATAAAATTCTTCTTCGAGGCAAGTGAATATATTAAGTACCCGAAGATCGGTACGAGATAGGATGTGCGCACATGCGTTGATTACATTAAGAAGCTCGATGGAAGAAACAGTTTGGAGCTGCGATGGTTTTTACAGCATCGCCAGTTCCGACACTTATTTCACATACATCTCCATAGCAACATGAAGTTGATGGGGTTGTGGACTTTATTTCTCCGGATGGTACAAACGGAAAAGAAGAAAGAGTTGTGGTTTGTGGTCAACGGGGTCCCTATTCGTTACTCGATTAGGGAGCATGGCCTTATGTGCGGGTTAGACTGCAACCCATACCCAGAAAACTACGAGAATCTAGGTAGCACTGAATTTGTGACCAAATATTTTGGTGAAGATGTTATCTCATGGTCTGAGCATATCAAAGAGCAGCTGGATTCGATGGAGGAGTCATCAGATAGGTTGAGGATGTGTATTCTCTGATTTCTAGTCACAGTGATCAGAGCAAAGTCGAAGACGAAAGGCTCAATAGACGATTTCTTGGTAAGGGTCGTGGATGATATAAAATTGTGTGAGTCGTTCCCGTGGGGACGACTCACATTTGATGATTCGTTACATACCTTCCAAACTACATAGCAGAAGATGAAGAATCGTTTGAAACCAAACACAACGTTTCCTAGATTTATATTGCCTTTTGAGGTAATTTTTTAATTCTCTTCTTTTCGCATAGTTTAACCAGTTTTACTAGTTTAATCCGTTTAAAGCAGTTTAACATATTTTAATTGCATCTGCAGGTTTTTCCATTTGAAGCTATTGATGTCTTTAAAAACACCTATAGAGAGACGATCGTCCGTAATGACTTGTGCCCTAAGATGTGTAAGAGAAAGTTCATAGAAACCAACACCAAAAGTTTTGGATTGGAGGAAATCTCTGATGTTCTAGGAAATTCGAATGTAAGTATTTCAACAAGTTTAACCAGTTGCAGCAGTTTTATATAGTTTAACAAGTTTAACATATTTTAATCAGTTTAATTTTTATTGTCTTCATACTCGCAGGATATCAAAAGTATCTTACCTGAAGAAGGAAGTGATGAGATTAGGATGATGACTAGAATCATGGGAGAGGATGATGAGGATGTCTATGATTTCATTGTTGAAGGTTGGAATACCACTTTAAAGAGAGGTGAGAAAATATTCTAGGAGGATCTTCAGGAGAGAGATTATGCAGTTCGACGAAATGGTGATGATGATGCTGCTCCTGCCTTTCTTGGTGCTGCCGCTCTTGCTGCTCCTCATGCTCATTCTCATGTTGGTTCGTCTTCTACCAACGAGCTGAAGAAGATAGTTCAGGATGGATTCCGACAGATGGATGAGAACTTTAAGCAGATGGTTGAGGAGATGAAGCTTATGAACAAAAAACTTGAAAACCTTGGAAAAGATCATAACACCCGTGGAGATTCTCCTTTTTATAACATGGATTCTCCGCGTCATCCTCCCACTACTCATGAGGATGTTCCTACTCGAGGTGGTGTTGATCCTCCTGCTTTATCTCCTGCTGCTGAGGAGGATGATAATGTTGCTGCTGCTCCTCCTGCTTCATCTCCTGCTCCTCTTATTGATGTTGCTGCTGCTGAGAAAGATGATAATGTTGCTGCTGAGGAGGATGATGATGCTGCTGTTGTTAAAGAGGATGATGATGCTGCTGCAGCTAAATATTTTGCTGTTGAAGATAATGACGTTGGTAAGTAGTTTAACTGTTTTTATGTGGAGTTTAACTAGTTTAACTATTTTTATGTGGAGTTTAACTAGTTTAACTATATTTTATGTGTAGTTATAGTGGATGCTATTGATGGTGACGTTGGTAATATTAATGTGGATCTTGCTACTGCCATTGTTTTATGGGTGCCAACGGTTACATCTTCTCTTTCTACTCCGGTGCCGATGGTTGCAGCTTCGTCTTCTACTCTGGTGCCGACGGCGGAACCAGTTGGTAATGTTGATAAGGATGATAATGCAGGGAAGAAAAAGCGGAAGATTTTAAAGTCGAAGCACATCAGAACCCCATACACAGGAGGGAGAGAAGATGGAAAAGGTGGGGGACGAAAAAGTGGAAAAGGTGGGGGAAGAGGAGGTGGCAAAGGTGGAAGAAGAGGAGTACGTCCTAAGATTAGGGCTTATTGATAGTCTTGTCTAGTTTTATGAATTTATGAACCTGAGATGTTTTTGTGTATTTATGAAATTGTTTTATGAATTTAACTAGTTTAACCAGTTTATCTAGTTTAACCATATCTTGGGATGTTTTGTATATTTATGAACTAATTTTTATGAATTTAACTAGTTTAACCACATCTTGGAATGTTGTTGTGTATTTATGAACTTAGTTTTATGAATTTAACTAGTTTAATCGATTTCATCATTTTACCAAAATCATAGTTCTCGATTTCTTGTGCCACGTGACACTAGGAATGATTGTCATGTGGCAATTATGTTATTTTATTACGCATAGTTTAACCACAGAGTTGAACTAGTATTCTAGTTTAATAACTTATAACATAGTTTAAAACTTTTACGGCTAAACCAATTTAACTAGTTTAACCATATTTTAAAGAAATTTTAATTAGTTTAACTTGTGAAAATAATGGTTTATCAAATATTTAACAATTTATTATGATATAATTTATGATAAAATGCAAGTTTATCTGATTGACATAGTTATTTGGTAAAAGTTACTAAGTAACCATAAAGGTATAAGGTAGATAAGGGGAAGTATAGAGGTTAATGTAATAATCACTTAAATATTATAAATTATATTTTTTTGGTTAAAATCATGTTGTTATATACGTTTACTTACGTAATACTTACGTTTTCTAAAAAAATTTGTTGAAATACATACGTAATACTTGTGTTTCTAAATGCAAGTACATAATAACATAGTTTAACTAGATTAATCAGTTTAACATAGTTTAACATAGTTTCACCATTTTAACTAGTTTAACATAGCAGGACAATTTTTCACATAGGTTCCCAGTTTAACTAGTTTAACTGCTATCAGTCCATTGTCCACCGACTAATATAACTAGATTTAAAGCTAAATCAAACCATTATCCACCAAACATAGTTGTACACAGTGAAATAAACAAACATATAACAACAAAACAAAAAACAATTAGCGTCCAAACTCATTGCGTCCTTCGTCGAGATTCTCCAACCGATGGATATCTAACATCTTTGTTTCTTTCCTTTTTTTATCGTAATCCAGAGGTAAGACACACATAGCTGCAACGTACTCGGAAACTTTCCACTCAGATTTATGGGGTACTGGATAAATAGTCTTATAGTACGCCAACGTCCATTGCCCCATAAAATAATAAGACGAGCAGAACTCATGTAGATCGACATCGTCCGCCACTGTTTGTGCGTATGTACTAGCTGCAGTAATTACATGTTCGCATGCATATCGATCTATTTCAAAATACTTACAGCTACAAGTTTTTTTTGTAAATCAACGAGATACTCTTTGCAATCATTTCCCATCACAATGTATTCCGAGAAAAAACTATTTAGCTTAGTTACCCTTAACTTTTTTTGCAGTCTTATATCTCGTGTGCAACAAACCAGCAATAGAAGGTACCAGCTTTTATGTGTGTGGAACTGCCGCGGCAGCTTTCCTATGTTTGTTAAACCAATAGCTTAACTTTTCAACAATCACATCAAGCATTGGTAACAATGGGTACAACCTTGCATCTTTCAAAATGTTATTCATAGATTCACAAGCATTTATCGTCATAATGTTGTACATTTCACCAGGAAAATAACATCTTGCCCATTTACCTAGCACAAGACGACTCTTACGAATATCATCCAGATACTTTTCAGCTTTTGGATACTTTTTCAAAAAAGTTGTATAAAGTACTGTGAATTCAGCTTCTGAGTAAGCCTTAGCGCATTCCATAAACTGCTCTACAACCAACTCTTTGTTAACTTTATGAACTTTCGATTTCACATTCTAAGACAAATGCCACATATAATGCCCATGCTTAGAGTTGGAGTACACCTCTTCCATAATCTTGATGATGCTCGAATGTCTGTCAGAAATAAATACATGTCATGGATCATCTGGTACTACTGTTTTTAATGTTTGGAGAAACCACCTCCAACTTGCATCCTTCTCACCATCACCTACCCCAAAAGCAATAGGATAATGGTGGTGTTCAGGATCTTGAGCAGTAGCCACAAAAAGAACTCCACCATATACATTCTTCAAATGAGTCCCATCAATAACAATCACTTTACGCATGGCTTTAAACCCTTCAATGCAAGCTCCCAACGCAAAGAATAAATACTTGAACTTGTTTTCGTCATCACATTCCACCCGTGTTACTGTACCAGGATTCACTGTCTCCAACATGTGTAAATGAGAAGGCAACTTGCTGTAACTCTCTGCTGGAATACCGCGCACGTCATTAACGGCTAGTTTTTTTCCTCTCAAAGTGGTAGTGTATGAAAGCTTAACATCAAGTCTTGATTGAACCAAATCTACGAGATTTTTAGCGGATGGAGTGTCGAACTTACCAGGATAATCCTCATGAATAACAGATGCAACTAATCGCGGTGTTCCCTTTTTTTTTCTTGGATGTACTCGTAGTTACTCGACAAAATGTATGTATCTTGTTGTAAGTTCTAACTGAAAAACGATCCGAATCCTTATCTCTTGTAGCTCATACAGACCATTTGCAATCTTTGCCACGACATTTTGCCACAAAAAACTTAGTTGTCGACTTGGCTGTAGTATATTCAAAACAGTTTTGATGTACAACTATGTCAATTAAATCTTGCACCTCCCGCTTACTCGAAAATTCTTGCTTTACAGCCATATCAATGCCATCATCCCATTCAACAATCTTAGTTGCTTCTACATCACATGTATCTTCATAGTCACCCTCACCGATATCAAAGTTTTCACCAACTGAAATATAAGGAACAATCTCCAATTATGCACCACGCTCTAGAGGTTCAGAATCTATATGAACAACTATACCACCGTCATTAACTCTAGCATCACTCGCAAGCTCGTCAAAACTTTCACGAAGTCTACTTGATTGATCTCTAATTGCTCCATCATCTCTTAATAATTGAGAATTATCCAGGTTTTTTCTACACCTTCCACTACTTTCACGTGCAAACCAGATATAGAAGCATCCTTTTTACATGCCATAATATATCCTACGGTATCCTTGTCATCCTCGATATAAGATATCATCTTCGGATTCACCCATCAACGTTGATAGTAATTTATCTTCAACAACGTTGATTCATTTACCTTCACCTTTCTGCATATTTTACCAACCAAAGATGAATAACTCATTTGTTTCAAATTTCTATCCATATATATGGTATAACACCGATGTTTTCTTAGATTCCATTGTATATCATCTCCGTCAAATGAGTAATGTCCCCCGTAGTTAAAAGTTATGTCAATCATCGCCACCTGAAAAAATAATAAATGACATCAATATATAGTAATTGCACATAGTTTAACTAGTTTAACTGTATGTACATAGTTTAACTAGTTTAATTGTCTCTACATAGTTTAACTGTCTGTACATAGTTTAACTAGTTTAACTGTCTGTACATAGTTTAACTAGTTTAACTAGTTGTACTATCTGTACATAGTATAACTAAATCGGAATCTAGTTATACCCAGATTCCGATCTGAACCTACAAATTTTGATCTTTGCTTCTCAATCCAAACCCATAATCCACAATAACATATAACTTTGAATAGACACAAGAGTAAGAAACACAAGAATCGACAATCAAAATCAAATCAAATCATATCAAATTAGATTTCTTTACCGATTCAAAGACGGCGACATCGACCGGAGAGCGGCGATAGCGAGCGACAGCGACAGCGACCGGAGAGCGGCGATAGCGAGCGACGGCGGACTGGCAATAGTGACGGTGGATCGAAAGCGGAGATGGATCGAAAACGGCTTCGAGCTCTTTTTTTCAATTTTTCGTTTGATTTCGGGAATGGAGGAAAATAAGAGAGAGAAAGTAAATCGAAGAAGAAGAGAGTGATAGAAGAGATTTTTTAATTTAATCTGTAAATTTTTTTAATTATTGTGTAAAGGGTAAAATGTAAATTGTAGATTTGTTTGTTTAATGAAGATCATATAGCAAAAAAAGAGGTTAATGTAGTCATCACTTTCTCCATTTAGGTAAATAAAGCAACTCACTCACTCGGTGATCGTGTCAATAGTGAACAATGTATGAGTACAGGACAAAGCCCTTGGCTCGGTGAAGAAGAAATTAGCTTTAACAGTTAGAGACAACACTTGCTCTACTGGTTGTTGTGTGTTCTGACTTCTGAGTGTTGTAAATTTCTTGCACTAATCTTTTATGGGCAATGCATTACAAATACATGTCAACTGGTTCTAGAAGATGATATCTGATATACAGTCTATAATAGATGGACATACAATTCTGTTAAAATGTTTTGATAATCCTTCTTAAACAACTTGGAGTATGTTTCTAATTTATGTTAATATATTTCGTATTTAGAACTTCTAGAACATCTTTGAAATTGTGGCTATGTTTATATCAATTTCTAGAAACTAATGGATAATCAACGACAGTTTTATGGATCTGCTATGAACTCAGGCTAAGTTTCTAATTTCTATGAACTCATGTGAACTAATGCATCTGTCAATCTAACTAGGCAGTTGTGCTCTTATGGATCTAGATGTATTTAGCTATGTTTCTGTCAACTTTTATGAACTGATGTGTACGTCAATCTTACTAGTCAATGTTTTGGATCAATGTGGTTTTAGATCTTTTATGAACGGATGTATGATTATGCAATGTTTCTTTTTTATTTTCTCAAAACAACGTTGAAGCACAATATAATTCTCAGGCAAGTGGTGTTGGTACCCATTACATGATGTATGTGATTGAGAGAGAAAAATTTCTAAGATATTTTGAAAATTTTAGGAGAAGATAGATCAAAAATATAGAATATTGTTATTAAAAACATAATAACTAATTTAACAGTTTAATTTTATTTTCAAAAAAGATATGCTTTTGAAAGAGATTTTTTATCTTCCTTTTTTTTGTTTAGTTCATAAAAATAACTTAGTTATCACTTTTTATACTTTTGCTAATGCTAAAATGTTACATATGATTTTTGTGCAACTTATATAATTTATTATAAGTTATTTCTTAGAATCCAACAAAAAAATTATGGGATACGTGCAGGGAAAATGCTCAAAAAATTTCTCAACTTTTTAAAACGCAAATTTATTCCCCAACTTCTAAATTTGCAATTTTATTCATGAACTAATAGTTGACTAAGTAAATTAGTCCCGACACAGTCAACTGTAATAGAGACACACGGAGACATTATTTCTCAGCGTGTTCTGTTTTTTTTTCTCTCTTTCTTCTTCATTTTTTTCTGTTTGTCGAAGCTTACGACATTTCTCATTTTCCTCATTTTTCTTTCCCAAATCTCTGAAATCCATCGGCATAAAATCGAAGGAAACCTTAATCCCAAATAGCCATTGACCTGAAATCCACCATCTCTGAACGCAAATCGTCCATCTCTGAACGCAACCCTAATCATCTACCATCTTTGAATCTGTAATTTTTCGATTTCTTGTCATGAACGAGCTATTGAATCTAGTCTCCGATTCGTCATCGACTTGAGATTTTGTCATGAACGAGCTATTGATAGAGGGATTAGGGTAGTGAGTTTAGCTGAAGAATGTTCCGATTTGCAGGAGCTAGAGTTGCTCTTCCTGTAAACCGTATAGACTTGAAAATTTACAAAAGTATGCTAGGAATGATGATCTCATGGGATTGAATGAAGAAGTTTTAAGATGCAAAACCGAGATAGAGAAGCTCAAAACATGGTGCTTCTTGGTTGTGTTTGTGGTTTGGCTTTAGCCATAATGTATCACATTATGTAGGCTTTTGTAAGACTTTTAATGGTTTATGTTTGTGAGACTAAACTTTTTATGTTTTATGTTTGTAAGACTTTTTATGTTTGTAAGACTTACCAATTCAGTTATGGGAATTGATTTTAGTGGTTTTGTTAGTTTACATTTTTATGTTTCATGTTTGTAAGACTTGCTCTTGTAGGTTTTATGTTGGTAATTGCAGGTTTGGGTAATGGTCATATACGTTTACACTAACAGATTCTGCATTTTGAAACCTGTATTTTTCCTGCAATTCCTACAAGACCAAAACAAGACTGAAACCAGCATGTTTTCTCGCAATTCCTACGAGACTAGATCGCACTTTTTCAAGCTGGACTGGACTGCATTTGTTCAAACTGGACTGGACTGGACTGGAACCTGCACTTGTTCAAATTGGACTGGACTGAAACCTGCAATTTTCCTGCAATTCCTACGAGACCAAAACAGGACTGAAACCAGAAAATTTTCTGCAATTCCTACGAGTCAAAATAAAGCCATAAATCGATGCCAAAATATGAGAATAACCGGATATTTTACAAAACACCAACATTGTTTAAGAGAATAACCAACATTCAGTCTAAAAAGACAAAACACATTATTCAGAGAAACAAAAGACAAAAACACATAAACAAAAGACAGAAAACACATTCAGTTCAGAGAAACAAAAGACATTCAGTTTAGGAGATCGAGAACATAGTGGTTTAACCAAACATTAAATCATGTAATTGTGATGGCCATGATGGCTATGCTTGCTGTGATGATCCAACTTCGATTAACAAAAGATAAACACTCACGCAACAGTATAGGAAACCAAACAAATCCTTCCAATAAAATCATTAAACCAACGTAATCGCAACATAAGAATTAAGAAGAGATTAAAGGCTTGTTTATTAATTCTCACGAGAAAGACTAACGACAAAACAAGAACGAAACCCAACTCGAATGAATGGATATAAGACAACGAAGAATATGTTACCTTAAGACAATGAATTCGATTTCTCACTGGTTTTCGATTTTAAGATTCTGTTTTAAGGGTTCGTGTTAATTGGGGAAGAAGAAAAGAAAGAGCCTGAAGAAAATGAGAAAGAAAGGAAAAAACAAAACATAACACGTGAGAATTAACATAAAACTAACGCCTCCGTTTGTCTCTGTTACAGTTGACTAGATGGGGATTAATTTGCTTAGTCAACTACTAGTTTAGGAATAAAATTGCAAATTCAGAAGTTGGGAAATAAATATGCGTTTTTTTAATAGTTGGAGAATTTTTTGAGCATTTTCCTGATGCGTGCATCTAAATTATTAAGTAGGACATTTATGTTTGGCTTTCTTCTATTCAATGATCATTTATGTTACTCCCAATAGAAAATAAATACTCTAGTCTTCAAGTTGGGTTAGACCCACTGCATATCTTCTTGCGAGTACACCACCGACTTAAAAGTATTGTGGATTTGTGGTTGAATGCTCCAATATTCATAAGAACCCATTAATTCAAACCCAAGACTTGTAGGATCTTCAGTCTTGTAAGTAAAAACGTTGATAAGAAAAAGACGGTGTAGGTCACCTAACTCGGTCCCTCGTAAGAAAGATAATTTAATTATCCATCAATAGCTCAATATATATAAGATTTATGTTTATTAGTATCACGAGCGATTTAGCTCAGATTCAGACCCAATAAGAAGTTGTGGGGAGACGATCGGAGTTCCATAAAAACACAACATATATGAATTTTGAGTTTTTGAATTTAATACTTATTTTGCGGGATTGATGTCTGGGAGTTGCATTATCACAATTATGGGTATAAGAATAAAATAAATCAGTCTAGATTTAATTATGTTCAATCCAAATCTGATCTGGGTCATCAACCATTCCTACAAAAATGTGTACATCAGAGTTGTTAGTCGCTAGAGATGGCATGTTACTATCATTTTTGGTTTTATTGTCAATAAATACATTCCTACAAAAAGTTGTTTTAGTTAACTGGATGAAATTGTTTGTTTTAGATTGGATCAAGTTGGTTGCGGCAAATATTGTTGCAGATGAATTATGTTGTTACGAATCTCACATTTGAAATAAGTTAAGTTGCGATGGTTATCGTATTTTTTTTTCTTTTTAATTTGTGTTCGAAAAATTCGATAAGATTAATTCATCACACTCATATATAGTGATATGATTAAACTTAAATATAGTTAAATGCTAATGTCCATATAATATATAGTAGCTTCCTAATCAATATTTAACACATAATAAAAATAAAATAGAATGTGCAAAAATAATATCGGAAATTTAGAGAATAAAGCATCGTTTTCAGTTTCACAAAATTCACTTCATATTCAAAACGTCACACAATACATAGTCTGTAAGATATTCATCTTGCAAGGTTACCAAAGATATGTAACAGAGTATCTGTCTGTTATAAGCTTTTATGAGTATCTTTTTGGATTATCCCATCGGTTGGGAAATGTATTCATCAGAAATGTATACAAATGGATGACTAATGATTATGAGCAATAATGATAGACGCACTCCACTCCGTTAAACTGCTAAGGCAAAACTAAATTCCATAATTAGTTGGCCGGCCTATATTTTAACAAAATATTAGCAAAATAAAACAAAACAAATAGTAGTAACATTTTTCTTATGTCGGCCAAGTAGTAGTAACTCTTTTGTTTAGAAAGCACTAATAATGCATAAGCTTTGGGAAATTACCAAAAATAAAAACGATGTCAAGTCGGCAATAATTTTTATTCATTGATTGGCCCATCTGATTAACCAAGTCAAGGCCCAATACAGGTCTTGAGAACTCACACCTTCTAGGTCCAAGAGAGAGATTGCACACGTACGGTATGATTTTATCGTGTGAAAACGTCGTAAAGGAAAAAGAGGTGGATGCGCATCCATACAATTTATAAGGTTAGATGAAATAGATATTTATACCTTTTTATCTTCAACTGGAAGTATCTTAAGATAATATTTTAATCTTAATTGAAATTAGAAGCCATCTATTCAATAATGTTCAAGTGTATAATCTAACGGAATTGCGACTAGATATGATGAAATTAATGGATTATAACCACTTAGAAATTGAAGTTACTTTGGACATTGCTGGTTGGTCCGTTTGGTATTTTTTGTACATTGGTATGATAATAATAGCCATATTTGGTATTTTTTTTCTTTCTTTTGAACATCGACATAAAAAGATTTGAAGAATATTTATTTGTATATTGTTATGGCTTATTTACGAATGATAACCAAAACATGGTTGCGATCGCAAATGCATTAGCCTGTATCAATTGAGACTCTTAATTATGTGTATATATATGAAAGATGTTGAACCTGGTATATATATGTACCTGTTAGTACGAAAAAAATCGATTAGATTATTTGTTTTCCACACAGTTCTTTTATCTTCTTAGACTATTATCATTATATTGTTATCTGAAAACTAATTAGCGAAACAATAAATTAGACAAATATTAGTAACAAGGGAAGCGAGGTTGGTCAAATATAAAATATTTCGAAGGTGAGGGACATGCATGATTAACTGTGGTAAAGAGGGTTAATTATGTTCACGAAGACAGAGGTATGGGTGCTTGGGCTTGAAGACTTTGAAGTTTTGACTAATAATATTTTCACATTAATTATATATGTACTGTGAACCCCATAAATAAATCAACCATGTATTTTCTTAATATAGAAAAAAATTAGAGCTCTAATATCAAGTGCACACGCTTGGGAAGTAAAAACTCAAAAGAGTCAAAACCAGAAGAGAGACAAAATGGGTATAAACCGAGGAAACTTGGCTTTTTGGAATTTCATTGGGTTTGACGTATCCCCTAGCTATGCCTTTAGACTTTTGCCTATAGTGCGATCTGGTTTTGAAGTCGGTACCAAAATTAAACTCAGGTGAGGCTGGACCATCAAACTACATTCTATTTTTCCAGTTTTCCACATTAAATTTTTAATATTTTCCCGTCAATTGGCTTGTTATGCCCTAGTTTGTTGAGTGAAGAAAAAAAAAAATAGTAGGCAACTCCTATTAGTAAATTTTTATGTCGTAGATGTGTTTGTTGAACTCGTACTCGTAGACATTTATAAAATAACCTATAAAATCACAAAATAATGGGTTATAAAGGTTTATGGTTAATATAACAATCATCAAAAAATTAAACATATATAATATGATGGTTTTGAATTATAACTTAAACTTCAATAGCGGGCCATTGTATATTCCAAAATTAGATATTAAAAATAGAATCTGTTCTTTGCATTATATCTTAATTTCGCTACTTAAACCATAAAATAGTGGAAGTTTATGTTTGACATTTGGATGTTAAACAGTTATATTCTTTAACATATTATGTTTTGTTGCTGCTATATATATTATTATTTTTTTAGATAAAGAGTTTTCTTTTGTTGCTATTTAAACCGTACGTTGTACTATATTAGGAAGTTTTGTGTTTGAAACTTGGATTTTAAACACATAGAGTGTGAGACACTTTACAAAAGGCCTTTGACGTTTCAAAATGACTGTGATCATTAATTCAATATGATGCTCGAATAATTTAGATTTAGGTAATGAAAAATATTCGATGCAACATTCAATACCTAGTACTGATTAACTCCAGATTCTAAAAGCAAAATTAATCAAAAAGACCAGGGATTACTAGTTAAATGCAAGGAAAGGTTAACATGTTGACTAGGTATAACGAATATCAGACTAACTAGATATTTCTTCCATCTATGATTTCAAAAGACGAACATATTTCAATAGCGGCGAAATACATGTTGCAGGTAAATTATAAAAATAAACATAGCGTTTCAAATTTATGATATTATATTAGTTTATTACATGAAAAACAGTAGCATATATAGAGGATAAATAGTACACTACATGTTCACGTTATTTTGTTTTTTTAATAATTAATTAAGTTTTCGAAAAAGTGATTTTACTATATATCACTAACATGTTTAAAAATATAACTAAAAAAAAAGTGATTAATTTATTAAAATTAGTTTTTCATTATTTTATAATTATTTTACAAATATTTTATTTAGTTTCGGTCATTCCGTTAACAATTATTTTGTTATTTTGTTATTTATCTGACATATCAATTAATCCTATAATTATCTCGCTTAATCAAACTTATTCTCTTTAGTGAAAGTATCTGTTTTGTATTTTTTTTTAACCGCAACTAGACTTCTATATATTGCTTTCGAACAATTTTAAGAATATATTCTTTTTTTTCAAACATCTTAATTATATATATATATAATTTTATTTTTTTCTCAACTGCACATTCACTTATATACAACCAAATATGTTTTAGCAGAATTTATCAACCATCATTTGAAATTTTGAATGATAATGGCATTTATAAATCGATGCCAGGTAATCAACATCAATTTCATAGAATTCCATTTGCCTTGTCACTTAGCTACTAGTATTGTTTTTATAATATTACTAGACTTTCGAGAACCGGTAAATTACTATTTGACGGTGTAGTAAATAATTAGTTAATCAAATTGATGGTACTTGTACATACATACACAAAGATGATTAAAGAAAATAGAGGTTTTTGGATAAAAATTTAAACTTTCAACTAGATTTTACTAAAAGCAAGGAAACGTTGTGAAATTCTATACTTTGGTATTCGTTATTTAAAAAACCCATAAAAATTGACAAGAAAGTCGAGTAAATTTGACTTTTGCCTTATAAATGCTACACGCACCCCTCTTGTCAATGTTCATATTTTTAGATTATTACTCATTTAGTTAACTACGAACGCGATAATATTATAACCTATTTTCACCCACTACTGTACTTATGAACTCAGATTACTCCTAAAGCCTTTTTCGAATTTAATTTTTACTTCGAACGTTAGGGATTTGTTTATCGTTTCTTGAAGAGGAATTGATATCGAGGCAGCACACATATAAATATTGATTTTCATATACATGTATCGCGTGTGGTTATTTTAACCACACAAATTTTGACCCCTAAACGAATTCGCTCTAGTAGCAATTTTAATTTTCTAAAGTGATTGTTAATTTGTTATAGCCAATTATACCCAAAAAAGTGATTGTTTGGTTTGCTTATGCGAGTGGATTTAGAGATTAGTTACTTACATCTTACTGCCAATATTAGCAGACGTAGATCTTGGGATTAGTGTAAACTTAGTTTCATGAAATCTAGTTCACGGAAAAAAACAAATGAGGTCTTTCGAATTATTCTTTTAGTTTATGCATTTAGATGATAAAAATAAGTTATAAGAGATTGGTTTTCAAAAAAAAAAAAAAATTGTTAATAGATCCTCCAGATACAATGTAATTCTTATTTGTTTGTCAAATTATATTCTAACTGTTGGGAGTGATTTTTCAGCTGCGAGACGTGAACGTCACACCAGAATCGCTCACAAAAAGTGTCGACGTGATATTAGATCCTCCAGATAAACTCTAAGTTACGGACACCAATTCCCCAATCTTCTCAAGGAGCTTTGAGAGCTACAATAAGTGACTCACTTTATTATTGCAATGTCAGTAGGCAGACCATTATGTGGGCCACAAAGAACCGATAAAACATTAAATCTGTTGTTACTAAAATGCATCTACCTCAAACGGTCGAAGTATGCTCTTCCTACCAAGGCGACTCCTATTTCAAGTCAATGAGCTTCATCAATGCAAACCGGGCACGTCGCAACCTTAATTAAGTTGAAAAACAACCTCGATCTTTCGTTCATCTCGTACAATAAATCTCCGGTTGGAAACAATCCTCGCTTTGGAAAATTCTTTGTCTACTCCTTGAACCCCTTCTAATTCCACCAAAACCATATTGGACCTCTACATGATCGTGTCCATAACTAAACTCACACTTTTTCATTTCAAATATCGTTTTTTTTTTTTGGCCAAGTCATGTTGTCCCAATCTAACTTGAACGTCGGAAAGTTTTCGAGAGAAGAAATCTCTTGTAGTCCTTCGGGAGCTTCATGACCATGATGTTATCTTAGGAAGGTATTTTCTGAACTGAAAGTCGAAGTAGAAATTTAAAACGTGAGAGTTGAGTGAAACTGGGTTATGTTTACCCTCGAACGGTCGGACCGTTATCGGGGCTCACCGCAATCCAACACACACGACATTTCCCGACGAACAATCTCTTAAAAAATTCAATCGTCCTATAATCCTGATAATTCGTCCCCAACAGTAGTACATAAATATCAAATTTCAGGAAAAATAGAAGCAAGAAAGTTGTAATTCTATTGAATATAATTCATTTTATTTGAACCAGTATAAAATATTTATCTAGTCATAAGTCGAACAAAGCCATAATTCTTTTTGATAATTAAATTATACCTTGTTATGGAATATGTTTTTAGTACTGCCAAACATAAGATTTGAGTGTGGAGATGCCTAGTTATTTTTCTCTAAGATTCATACATTAAAGTCAACAAAATAAACATTTAGGATAGAGGAGTGATCGAGGCTTTGTGTATAGCTGCATAAGTATAGTGGATGGTCTTGGTTTTTCTGATTAAGAGTTACACTTACATAATGGGAACAATGAGTTTTTGATATCTTGTGGTTTTCATCGGTTTTAGTTGTGTATTTTCATCCTTTTTCTTGCATTTCGAATTCATTTTAGGCATGTTTAGGGAGAATTTGCATTACTTTGGTTCTTCCTAGGTTTTGTAGCATTATCATGAAGAATGAGGCTTGAAGAGGAAGTTTGGATCGTAAAAGAGCAAGAATCAAGTTCATGGAGATTAAGAGAAGGTCCAAAAAGTTGAAAGATGAAGAAACAACTTGAAGAGGAGCCCATCGATCGCTCCCCATCAGACTAAGGCGTCGGATGCAAAAATTGCAGTCCCCATCGATCGCAGCCCATCAACCTGACGAGCCCGATCTTACAAACATCATCCTACAACGGACGCAGAAGCTTCCCATCAATCTGACGAGTACGATACACAAACAACATCCTACAACGGACGCAGGAGCTTCCCATCAGCCTGGCGAATCCGATGCAGTGCTGTTTTTAGTCCAACTAAACTAGGTTTGACCCGGTTATCTCGGGTTGATCCGGTTTATCCCACTTATCCTATATATACTACTAGACCTAAAACAATCATGATCTTAATTTTGCTTTGAATAATATTCTTTCCTCTTTAAGTTTTACTTTCCATACATTGTATGAATCTTGAAGTTTTAAGTATTCAAATCTATTTTTCTTTTTAATTTCTCTTAACTACTCCTCTATTATCATATGATTATGCAAAGATAAAACCAAGTGTTTTGTGTTTTCATATTAGTATTTAGGATGATTATGAGTTAGTTTCTTGAGTTTAGGGCTAGATTACTTTAAATCATTACTCTCTAGGTGATCAAGCTACTCTAGATCATATGAAATTTCATATCCGAAAGGTGTTCGATGAAATTTTCGAAAGAATTTAGTAAATGCTTACCATTCCTGACCAATGAAAATTGATGATTAGGGTGCTAGGTGGTTAGTTAGGCTTGAAATTATGCATGTTAATTTTATGATTACGGATGGAGATCTTTGTTAATCGCATGATTAGTATAGAATTAGTACTAGGTCTGGACGTTCGGATAACCGTTCGGTTTTGGTTCGGACCCGCTTGGTTTCAGTTAGTTTGGTTAGTATATTTTAGCTACCATTTAATAACCAACAAAAAATTGGTTCGTTTCGGTTCGAATATACCTCGGTTCGGATCGGTATGGATATTGAAAATGAAAACCGATGTATAACCGAAATATGTTTGGTTCGGTTTGGATACTTTTACACCTAAACACAAATTCAAACAACATGAACCGTGAAAATTAAACACAAACACAAAATCCAATCAGCAAACATCTTCGGTTACTTTTGGTTCTTTTTGGATATTCGGTTATAACTGAAACCGAACCAAGATCCGAAACTTGACAGTCTAATATCCAATGGATTATTTAGAGGTATCCAGAACCAAACCGAACTTTATTTCTTCGGTAGATTTTGGTTTGATTGTTCAGTTTCGGGTATTTTGTTCATGCCTAATTTGTACCACAGAAGTGGATTAGTTTAAATTAGTGTTCTAAAGCCTAAGGATTAGTTTTCTTAGACTAATTAGCAAGTGATCATCCAAGTCAGTTACCTTAATCCGAATGCTCATCTTTAATATATTGATTTATATGGCTTAGTTTATTTCCCGCTTTATTTTTATTCGAATCTTATTAGTCTTGTTATTTAAGTTTGTTAAAAACCAAAACTAAACTTAGTCTCATTTAGATTGAATCATTGCTTGCCTTCTTAGTGTGTTAATCTTTATCCCTCATGGATTCAACACTTTTATACTCAATGATATTGTCATATACTTGTGGTAGAGAGTGAAGAGAGTTATAAAACTTTGAGCTATGTTTTTATTATTATTACTTTCCAAAAAAAGATGATTATGTGTAAGATTAAAGTTAGCCACAAAAATCACGCATGATTCTAATGTTTATTGTACCAAAGTGACGAAAATTGATTATATTTAATATGCATATTTATATGAGTTTTTTTTTTTTTTGGCTTTGGGAATACTATGCGGCTGAGAGGTTAAAATATGAGAAGCAAGACTACATGCTTATGCTGATAATGAAAAATTTAGTACTTTTGTGTTGTTTGTATGGAGATTATGATCATGGATAACTGGATATGTAATCATATTTGTAGAAGCTGTTGGAGTAAGAAGATGGTATATATTATCTATATATATATTACGGGATGGCACATAGTTGAAGCTTCGATTCAATTAAAACTTGGCCTCAATGCTAATTTCAAGTAATTTGGCCTCACGAACATAGAGATATCATGTTATGTATCTTTATATATTGTATTGCGACGAAGTTTGAACTTGTGAAGTTAGAGAATAGTTATTACTTTCTGAACCAAGTTATATTAAAAAAAATGGACTTAAATAATAAATTGTACGTAAAAGTCGAACTCCATCAACTAATTCTTTAAAGTCTTACCACAAAAGACCAATATGAGTCAAACTAGAGAATTGTTCGTTGGAAAATCCGAAACGCCGAAGTTACCAAAAAGGTCAAAGTGAACAAGATATTTACAGACATTTAGTCAGACCAAACTAAGGGGTAATATAGTAACCTACACTAACTTCATTGCCCACATTGGTCATTTAAGCCCTTCCATTTTCTGACACTGGTCAGTGGGAATAGAAAGTGAAGAGGAATGGAATAGAAACTTGGATTCTGAGAAACATTTTTAAATTTTGTAGTTTAATCTTAATTAGAAACCTGAAGGCAATGTATTAGTAATATACTAATGAGTGCCATTGAATTTAATTTCGAATCTTTTGTAGTGGCAGCTGGCCTCGATCGGCCCTTGTTTCCTTTATTAATTAAAGACTTCGAACCAAAGCGACAAAATTAAAGCGGTTCTTAATTGGTCTTTAATAAATTTTCGTCTCGTCCTCGATCATATATACGATTATACATACATTGATCAAGCACACACAAATATATGCAGATTTCATGCACGTCAATCAGTCAATGTGTGTCTATGTTCGTTGTTCACCATATGGCACGATACGCACGTGTATATATGCGTACATGATGATGATAGTGCATTTTAGTATCTTATGCGCTGATTCTAGAAGTAATGACAATGCTTCATTAGTAAGTATCGATATATACATTTAAACGAAAAAAAGTATCGATATACATATATATTTCTTCATGATAAGAAGAAATACGAAGACATGAGTATATATGGTATAGTAGTACGTTTTTAATTATAATTTCTTTTGAGCTTGTCCTCGTGTTTATAACCTTTTCCTTCAGCTCAATTTTAAAATACTGTTTTATAAGTAAAACCAAAGAAAGCTTCAAACAAACTTTCTTGGAAAATTAATTCAAAAATAAAATAAATTTCAAAAAACTCAGCTGAAATGGCGGCTGATCCTTCGGGTTCAGACCCCTGGCAAGGAAGCATATATTGATTTCAACTTAAGCTTAAACCACTTCACTTACTTCACTTCCACTTTTCTACCAAACTCAATCTTGTTCCACTTAGGGTTTCTTTCTTTAACTCTTTTGTTTTTAGGGTTTTCGAGAAAATGGGAGAGAGATACGACGACGGTGATCAGAAAATGGAGGAAGTATTGTTGCCCGGATTTAGGTTTCATCCAACCGACGAAGAGCTCGTAAGCTTCTACTTGAAGCGGAAGGTTCAACACAATCCTCTCTCCATTGAGCTCATTAGACAACTCGATATCTACAAATATGACCCCTGGGATCTTCCAAGTATATATGGTTTTCATAGTTTTATATATCATATTATATGGTTTCATATAAGAAAATAAAGTGTAAACAAGTCTGTTTTTTTATTTTGTTATTGTTAAATATTGTAGAGATTGCGATGACGGGTGAAAAAGAATGGTACTTTTATTGTCCGAGGGACAGGAAGTATAGGAACAGCTCGAGGCCGAACCGAGTCACTGGAGCCGGTTTTTGGAAAGCCACGGGAACGGACCGGCCGATATATTCGTCGGAGGGAAACAAATGCATAGGTTTAAAGAAGTCCTTAGTGTTCTACAAAGGAAGAGCTGCGAAAGGAGTTAAGACTGATTGGATGATGCATGAGTTTCGTCTACCTTCTCTCTCGGAACCATCTCCTCCTAAGAGATTCTTCGACTCTCCTGTCTCTCCCAACGTAAGCTCACATTAGCTCAGTAATTTGTCTAGATATAATTTACTTAACAAAAATAAGATTGAAAGTAATCCGGACGACAACTTTGGCTAATATCAGTTATTAAGATCGCAAGATTTGGTTTGAAGTTTTTGAGAATAATTTTTTATGTGTATATAAATATATATATCCCAAACTTAGTGCTTTTGTTTTGTAAACTAGTGAGTTGAACTATCTATCTATAAGATACATTTTTAAAAAAAGTTTTGATATATCTCTATCTATAAGTTTGAAAATGTAAAATAAAGTCATACGTTTCCAGTAGAAGATACATATGACCAATGCGAGAGATGTTAATATATGTATGTTAGGACGACTCCGTTTTTTCGTCCCTTTGAATTTAAGCTTGAATCTTATGTTATTGTGTTTGATTCTTTCTGTGTACTATTTTTCTAATAATGAGTTTTCTTTTTTATCAAACATTTTCTCAAAACGCAAACGCGAAACATAAAATAATTAAATAAACAACAAATATTAATTTTTGGAATTATTGGACTTCTATTTTGTTATAGATAACACAACTCATTTGATATTATAATGTGGATCACTGCAGGATTCATGGGCTATATGCAGAATCTTCAAAAAGACGAACACAACGACCCTAAGAGCTCTCTCTCACTCCTTTGTTTCCTCGTTACCACCAAAAACAAGTACCGACACAATGTCCGACCAAAAGCCATCAAACACATACCATTTTTCTTCAGACAAGATCCTCAAAACTAGCTCTCACTTCCAGTTTCACCATGAGAATATGAACACTCCCAAAACTAGTAATAGTACAACTCCTTCCGTTGCCACTATAAGTCCCTTCTCTTACTTGGGTTTCACTTCGTACGACAAACCCACCAATGATTTCACTCCGATTTCATGTTTAGATCAACAATACCTCACAAATCTCTTTCTTTCCACACAAGAAACACAACCTCAGTTTCCCAGGCCCACCTTGTCTAACGAAATCCCATCGTTTCTACTAAACACGTCATCAGATTCGACCTTCTTGGGGATGGGAGAATACACAAGCCATATCGACCTCAGCGCAGTGTTGGCCCAAGAGCAATGTCCTGCGCTTGTAAGCCTACCACAGGAGTATCAAGAGAAGGGATTCGAAAGAAATGGCGTAATGAAGAACATGCGTGATTCCAATGAAGATCATCCTGGTCACTGTGACACACTTCGGTTTAATGATTTCGCTTCAACAATTGATGAGAACCATCGTCATCATCAAGACCTGAACCAAAACATGACGTTGCTGGAGAGTTATTATTCCTCTTTATCGTCCATTAATGGTGATTTGCCAGTTTGTTTCTCCACAACTTGATGGATGTGGATAGATTTGCAGTCCCTGCCTTCTTGGCTTGCCTTTTTCAAGCTAGGGTGTTTCCTCTTTGTAGGCTCTTCTCTTTCACTAATGCAAGGAAATTAGATCGTTATAAATTTTGCTTCCTCACCTTTTATTTTACAGAAGCCAATTTCTTACAAGTGTAGACTTTGCTTGAGTGAAGAAGACATATGAGCTAAATCAAACTGAACAAAAGAAAAACTGAATCCAGTTTAACAAGTCCCAAAAAAATTTGTGGTATACATGCCAAAAATAAATCGTCTTTGAAGATGACTTTATACGAGACTGTTATTGAAGCATTCCAAAAAGTTGGAACATAGTTAACAAGACTTTAAATTGCTTTTTCAAAGTTATAACATGAAGTTGAGAATATTTAAGTGCAAGCTCTATTTTGTGTCCAAAAGATTAATATTATATATTAACCAAGATCTGCTTTAACAGTCGAACATTAAAGGAGGATTCAATAATTAAAGCGGAAACCAAAACTGAAGAAAGAGAATTGTCGACAGAACAATACAAAGCTTAAAAATTGGATGAGTAACATAGATGTTCTCACATGACTGCACCAAAGTCCTATCACTTGAACATAGCCATAATCCCAAAAGAGAAGAGAAGAAAACATAAAAGCTTAAGCCTTGGGAGCTACTTTCTCCTTAGCCTTTTGGAGTTTCAAAACTTTCTTCACAATCTTTTGCTCTTCGACAAGGAATGCCCGAATAATCCTGTCAGAATCCAAAAACACCATTGAGTTTAACAATTCCAAAGTTAAGTAATAGAAAGATGACTCAAGTAAGTTGGGCAACAAACCTTTCCCTGACTGCAGAACCAGACAAGACTCCACCATATGCACGGTTCACAGTCCTCCTGTTTCTTGATAATCTTGACCTCTTGTATTCAGAGGGCCTCAAGTGAGGAATCTGTATAAACAGATAATGTCATACACAAAATGTACAGCATAGTAATAAATTCATATCAAAATCACACAAAAATCTTTGGAAAAATTGAAAATTTATGCCAAAGGTGGATAGCAAATCCTCATGTAATACAAGGAACAACTTGAAAGACAAAGTGGCACCAACAATTTAGCTTATGATTATGTTATGTACTGATGTGAGGTATATCTAATCAGCACAAGACCGTCAATAAGCACAATACTATCAACTAAGTAACATGGTTTCCTCGAATAAGAGTACATACATGCCCAGTAAAAACTACAACTAATCTAGATACTGATCAATACTCAAACGTTCTAAAAAATTCAATTTATTGATCTGATTCATCTAACATATTTGTGGAATCAGACTATTAACTATATCTCAACCTCAAATCTAGATTCTAAATACCAGGACCAAGTAGATTCCATGTATACCAAATCGAAATGAGAAGACTTACTCCTTGAATACGCTTTCCAGTAACAGGGCATTTGGGGCCACTAGCTCTCTTCTTTGTGGTTTGATACACCAATTTACCTCCTGAAATCAACAGTCACCACACACATTACACTATGAACAGATCGGTGAGTACACAATTATGATATTAAATCATAGGAAACTGAAAAATGAAGGGAGAATAAAGGGACCTGGAGTCTTGACGATACGGTGCTGGTTCGATTTGGTGGCGTAGCTGTGTCGCGACCGGTAAACAAGACGCTGCACCATTTTCGCCTCTTTTTTTTTTTTCTCTCTTTAGGGTTTTCGTTTGGAACGAAGAATATAAGGGAGAGACTCCAAACCCTAAACTACAACCTTATGGGCCTTTTTTTTTCATTTTGCTCTTTCTTACGGTCCCATTGCAGGCCCAAATAATTATTAATCAATTCGTTTCTTGTTGCAAGACAAAAGGATTGGAGGTCATTTTTTTATGTGTTGGTATCACAATTTTTCCAATATTTTTAATCTTCTTTTATTTTTTTTATATTTTTTTTACATAACTTATCGAAAATATATCAATTTTTTTAAAAAGACACCAACTCAATCTTCATCCTCGATCTCTGGAAGTTTAAAAAGATACTCAGATTTTAATCTACTTGCATCTGTTGACACAAAAACAACACTATCATATGTTTTCTGTTCTTTTAACCTAACCCACTATCATATGGCATATGTTGCTCTTTTTATATTGAACAAAATCGAACCTAAGTAATATGTTAGTTTGAGATAGTGAGTTTTTGAGTTACATATGAAGCAATTTCCTTGAAGCAGAGTGAGAATGAGAGAGAGAAAGACATACTGCGTCTATATCTCTTTTGAGTTAATTTCTTTCACATTGTTTTGCTTGTTCTAATTTCTGGATATTTTTATTACACTTTAAGTGGGACAATTACAGTTATGAAGAAATAAAATGGTGCATAAAGTGTTTTTATTTTTGTTGACTCTGTTTAATGTAGAATGGTGTTTGCTATAAAAGTTTTTCTGCAACAAAAACGGCAGCCTTTGGGTCCTTGCAGTTTCAGATTGTTTTTTTAAAATATTTGACAAAGAACGAAAATAATTAAATTTTGTAAAAGAAGTGTGTATTAATTTTGTTTATGATTTGTTATCACGCAAAAACGGAACGCAGCCCTCAAAATCGTTTTGTTTAGCGGATTAGGCCCAAAGAGAGAGAGATATGGCCAACATTATCAAAAATCAATCAAATAGTTCTGCAATTGTGGCTTCAAGTGATAAAAATCGAGTCCCAAGAGTCGCACCAAATGTTAAACTAGGGTCTAGATCCAAAGCTCTACCAGTTTTACACAAATTAGTGTTTCTTTACCCAATGAAAAGGGTTCAAAAAATGCTTGGTAGTGTAAAAGCAGAGATAGATGATGCACACAAAGATTAACGAGGTTCGGCAACGTTCCTACGTTTTCAAACTGACAACTAAATTTCTATAGTCAATTTTTACAACACGAACATGACTCATTGGAATTATACGACACTAAGACACATCTTAGCTCATCACCAATCAATATCTAGTAATCCCCAAACTAAAATTATACGATACTAAAACACACCTTAGTTTGACACCAACAATACACAATCTAGAACCACCATATGTGTTTCACCAAGTCACGCTGCTTTGCTTTTCTAAGACCGAAACAATACAAAAAAATTTCTTTTTTTCTTTCGGGCTAACTTTAGCAGCACACATCTTCTTTGTATATATACTCATATACCTATGAGATATGTTACCCTAATTTCACCTAGATAAAATAACTAAAATATCATTTTCTAAATAAATAAAAAAAAATCTTCAAGAATATCTTCTCCACATTTATATTCAAGTGCACGTGTTATTTTATCAAAACCCTCAAAATATTCTCAAAATGTCTTCTTGATATGTATCTTGAATTCCAATAGCCACGTCAATTTTTGCACTTTCAAGTAGATCAGTTAACATTTACCCATTTTTCCTAACTACAATTTCGCCTCTTCTAATTGGTCCAAACACCTTAAATGCATTCTCAGTCAAGGCAATGGTTGCATTTGGAGGAAGATTCTCAATGCAAATTACTGTACCCTAAGTTACGGCTGATAAATATGCAAACATCATCATTAATTATCAGTTACCAAAAGTCTATAAGTCTATAAGCTCCTCAAAATAGACTTGAAAAGAACTACATCAAGAGCTACTTACAGTACAATACAAATCTTTCACTAAGAAATAGCTACTGCCTAAGATAAACGAATCAAGAAGCAACGGTTGCCTTCAATTTTTATTTGGTTGCTCATATTCTCTTGAATCTCTCACAATCGAGCTAAACCTAAACATGGAAGAAGTTAGCGTGTTTGTGTAAAATCTAGTTAACGAGATAATTTCCTTGCATTATAATTAGATTAAAAAATCTGCAAAAATGTCCTCGTTGTTGTAAACATGTCACTGGACCATCTTCCTTATCCCCTTCTCAAGCTCATGATGATATTCCTTGTCTTTGCTTTCTTGAAGCCATTGTCTGGTAATCAACGCATGATATATACCATCTTCCTTGTTTTGAGTACACAAACTTTGACTTGAACCTATCTTCGTCATAACCAATTCTTCTTGCTTTTCAATGTGTAATTTACAAACTTTATAACAATCTCCACCTTTTCCTTAAAGGTTAACCCAACTAGTGGATCATTCTCATCCACCTCACGCGCCAAAACATGGTAAGGATCATCAAGAGTTTCTAGTGTGGTTGTGAGATAGCATGATGGAAATCTGAAACCGTATTCAATACAAAGCAAAAAAAAAAAAAGTGTAGAACTTGATTGAATATAAGGTGCACACCGGAGTAGTATTGGAAACCAAATAGCCAACATGTGCCGCATCAAGAATATTGACGTTTCCGAGACGGACAATGGGTTTTTTATGAAACAAATGTCTAACTGGTCATAAAAGACCCATTGTCCCGTCCACTTTTAAGTTATTACTTTAATATTCGCCTTACGTTATTACTTTTAAGTTTACTTTAAAATTCTAAAAACATTATAGAGCTGGAAATAAAATGCTTGCACGAAATACTAACCTGACACAATTAAGCATTCATATACTATTCACACGTCACGTCCCTCTACCCAAAAAAAATATCACACGTCACGTTATATATGACTTATATAAACAAACCTAAACTATTCTTCTCTCATCCGCCCTTCATTAGTTTTCTGACTAATTTTGTTTCCCAAAAAACTGTTTAGTTTTTCCACTTTTAATATCTTGAGAAAAATGAAATTCTTCATTTGTATTCTAGCGTTACAACAACTCTACGTACAAAGTGTCGCCCAGGATTTCGATTTCTTCTACTTCGTTTTACAGGTAATTAAAGTTAATACATGTCTCTACAAGAATTATCATTGTACTCATAAATTTATATTTATGTGTATGTGCATTGCAATGCAGTGGCCTGGAGCGTATTGTGATTCAAGACATAGTTGTTGCTATCCAAAAACCGGTAAACCAGCTGCGGATTTTGGAATTCATGGTCTTTGGCCTAACTACAAAACCGGTGGATGGCCGCAAAACTGTAATCCTGACAGTCAATTTGATGATTTACGGGTTTGTTTTTAACTTATAAACACAATTAAGTTTTATTTCATTATACGTTTCTTATTAATTAGATATCGCAAAAAAGTAAAATTAAAAATTATAAAACAGAATTGTAAATAATCAATTAATGATAATTGAAAACAAAAATGAAGGTGTCTGATCTGATGAGCGATTTAGAAAGAGAATGGCCAACGTTGTCGTGTCCGAGCAATGATGGTATGAAGTTTTGGACACACGAGTGGGAGAAACACGGCACGTGCGCTGAGTCTGAGCTTGACCAACACGATTACTTCGAAGCGGGTCTCAAACTCAAACAGAAAGCTAGTCTCCTTCATACCCTTACCAATGCTGGTACAACATTCACTTCCTTTGCCCCTCAAATTTCTCTCCACTATTAATTATGTGCAGTTGGATGTTCTTTACTTAATCTATATATGTTGTTTTTCCATGATGAAGGGATCAACCCGGATGATAAATTTTACGAAATAAAAGATATTGAGAATACGATCAAAGAAGCTATTGGATTTACTCCGGGCATAGAATGTAACAAAGATTCGTCGCATAACAGCCAACTCTATCAGATTTATCTATGCGTTGACACTTCGGCATCCAAATTCATCAACTGTCCTGTTATGCCGCATGGTCGATGCGACTCTCGAGTTCAATTTCCCAAGTTCTAATTTTATGGCTGCATTTTTTCTATGTATTTATACTTAATTGGATTTTTATATTTGTTTCTTGTAACATTTAATTCTAATAAACAGTATATAAATGGATGATACCTTTAAACTATTATTTTACGTTTTTTCCTACAAGGTTATTAGTGAGCATATAGTTTACGTACCTTTGCATGACTTGTTTTAATCGTTTGTTGTTTAAATATGGGCTATGGCCCAGTAACAAATACCGTATATTTCGTTCGTATGAAGGGAAATAATATTGTAGGCCAAACCTTTAAAATTATGAGGTCATGTTCCCGCCAAAAAGAGGGACTCACGTTAGGATTGTTTTTTAAAAAAGAATGCTTTACACTACAAGAAAAGACGGGATAAGCGACTGCCTATTGCGATAAATAGCGACGTCGCAATACGTAACGACGAAAGTGCGACTACCATGCCATTTCTTTGCGTCTGAAAAATAAATGTCCAAGAGTAGTCGTACATTAGTTTGAATAAAAAGGACGTAGCAAATGAGTTTCAATTGTGCGACTCTGTAGCGACAATGCTTCCATTATAAATATTCGTTATCCCCAGGGTGCTATATTGGGAATAGCGACCACCTAGGGACCAAAATGTCGGTCGCAATCAACGTCTATTCTTGTAGTGTTACCTTGATGTGGCATACATCGGCTTTGTTCATAACCACAATGACAAGTTTCTGAGATATCTTTCTTCTGTCATACATCTGCACTTGTCTTTGACCAAATCAATGGTAGCTATTACATATCCCGGCCCTCTCCTTTGTTCCTTGTTGCAAAGTCAACTAATGTTGTTTTTCTTCTACCACAGGTTGCGTGCTGTAACGCCATCAAGTCCTCTCGACTCATAGAGTTTTACTTTTTTCCAAATAAATCAGTAGAATGGTTGGAACCACTTATCTTTTTGCTTCAAAATTCTCCTAAACTACGATTGACACGGTAACTGTAAGTACCATTAACCATCCCCTCCTTTAAAACAAGCGCATTTAGTTTTTGATGAGCTTAGCATTAAAGCATTGTATTGATATCAGTATCAGGAACCCGAGGGTCTCCCACCATCCTGGAACCAGCCGAGTTCTATTTCCGGATGCTTGTCGTCTCATCTAGAGATCTTTGGGTGGAGAGACTATGGAGGAAGAGAAGAGGAGAAACAACTATATATTGACATACATTCTCGCTAACTCAAAGTGTTTAAAGAGAGTGAAGATCTCAACCTGCAATCTTGAAGAGAGGCAAAAGGAGTTAGAATCTATTCCTAGGATTTCACCATCATCTCAACTTCTAATCTCCACTCAAATGGAATGGTGATATTGTTACTAAGTACTAGTTAAGCTGTCATTTAATGATCCCATTTAGTTAATTATTAGTTTATGAGTTCTCAAATAGAGTTTCATATATTTTTAAAAGCAAAAATCTCAATTTTTTTTGTTACCTATTTTCGAGAGAACAAAAATTTAGAGGCAATATGATATCATTTCGACATTTCCTATGACAATTTTATTATTTCAATAGATTTTATTTTTCAACGTGGACTTATCTCTAGTGCTCAATTTTTACTCAACTACAGAGAACTTTAATACTTTAAATTGAACACGAAATGTTCATTGACATTTCAACAAAACTAAACTATAAGCATACGTACATATACATTGACTATAACTTTTTTTCTTGGTACAAGATTTTTTTCATCATGAGTAATTTTAACTAAGGTTGTGTGCTTACAAAGTCATCATGAGTGGTTTGCTTTGAATCTTAAATAATGATAATTAAACCAAAAACCCAACGTAAAAAGTACAGTCCGATTTTGTTAGTTTTTGTTTTTTTTTCCCTCCGATCCAATCATGAAAAGGTAAAAAAGCAATTAAAAGCAAAAATGGGAATCAAACATATTGAGATGTTAATTTATGACTGGTATGTATGTATGGTGGTGCGTTACAAATGAAAGCACCCTCATACCTCACACGCTATCACGACTTTGGAACTTGCTTTTACCCTTTAAGTTTCGCTTGCCAATTTTTTTTACATTTTTTTGGTACCAGTTACTTTCTTTTAGTTTTTGTAATCAAATGTAACTTTGTTTTTTTTTTTAAATGATGTTTCTATAGGCGAAATTGTCAAATCTTTGATAATTCAAAGGTCTCGCTTATATGTGTTTAGTAATTTAGTCATAGACTCAACCAAAAAAAAAGTTAAGTCAAAGTAATTTTGTTTTTTTTTTGATAATTCAAAGGTCTCGATTATATTTGTTTCGTAATTTAGTCATAGACTCAACCAAAAAAAGTTAAGTCAAAGTAATTTTGTTTTTTTTTTTATAATACTAGAGGTTTCTTCCAAGGCAAACAGCCGAAATCAAAATATAAATGTAATATTACTTTTTAAAATTATTGTTACTACAGCTGTAAATTAAAATTAGTATTGAATTAAGTTAAAAATTATGTTTGTATATAGATATATATATATATATATTTTTATAGTACCTTATATATTTATGAAAATAGCTATAGAATTTTTATAATATCGGTAACTTTTTTCCTTCACTTTTGTGTCTTCTACAGTTTTTTTTTTTTTTTTTTTTTTTTTTTTTTTTTTTTTTTTTTTTTTTTTTTTTTTTTTTTTTTTTTTTTTTTTTTTTTTTTTTTTACTTTTCAGTTTTCACCATTTTCGTTGTGTTTTACAGTTTAAGAAAGAAATAAAAACAGTTGAAAAATAGAAGAAGAGAAACAAACATGAAACACCTTCGCTTTCTCTGCTGGTGGAAGGTGCTTCGATACTACGAGAAAGAGCAAACTTATAAAGCCTCATAGATCTGAATCCCATTTTACTCGGCAAATCTTTCCGGTGTAGCGGATTCTGATTCCGGAACGGACATTGCTTGATTTGCTTCTCGTTGGCCTGTAAGCAGATTTCGTTTTTTTTTTGCTTTGAGTTTGATTTTTTGATTTTTGTAGTTGATTTAGTAAGTTCTCCTATGAAGTCAGAAACTTCTGGTTCTGGGCATTATTGAATTTATGGTCTTTGGTGATTTTAAAATGAGTCGAGTTGCCAAAACTAATCTTTTGGAATTCTGTTGAATTTCAATTTTCCCAGGCTAACTAAAAAATCTGATTTTTTTTTATATAGTTAAGCTTTGATGATGTTGGATCTTGTGAATATTTAGTATAAAGTTCGTGAAACCACATTATCCTGGATCTGTTGATTATGTATTTAATTTGAATGATTTTGAAATTGAATTGGCTGGTCCTGCGAATTTTGTATTCATTGTCAATGATCAAAAACCATCTTTTTTTTTCGTGTTTCAGGGATTGATTGAAGTTAAACATTAGCAACATTTTACTGTAGGTTGAATCTTGATGATCTCACCGACGGATTTATCGCTTGAGTACAATCTTGGAGTTTCTATATCTCTTATTACTGCTACTTGATTTTGGCTGAAAAAATGAAGAGATTTTATGGAGGGCTTCTTGTTGTATCAATGTGTATGTTCTTGACGGTGTACAGATATGTTGACTTGAAAACTCCTGATGAAAAGCCTTATATTACTGCTGCTTCTGTTGTTGTTACTCCTAACACCACTCTTCCTATGGAATGGCTGCGAATTACACTCCCTGACTTCATGAAAGAAGCGAGGAACACTCAAGAAGCTATATCTGGTGCCGATATCGCTGTTGTCTCGGGTTTATTTGTTGAGCAGAATGTGTCTAGAGAAGAGAGAGAGCCATTGCTTACCTGGAACCGTTTAGAAAGCTTGGTTGATAATGCACAGAACTTAGCTAATGGAGTTAATGCTATTAAGGAAGCTGGCATTGTTTGGGAGAGTCTTGTGTCAGCGGTTGAAGCTAAGAAACTAGTTGATGTCAATGAAAATCAAACGAGGAAAGGGAAAGAGGAGCTGTGTCCTCAGTTTCTTAGCAAAATGAATGCTACTGAAGCTGATGGAAGTAGTCTGAAGTTGAAAATTCCTTGTGGTCTGACTCAGGGTTCCTCCATCACAGTTATTGGCATCCCAGATGGTCTTGTTGGTAGCTTCCGGATTGATCTAACAGGACAACCGCTTCCAGGGGAGCCTGATCCGCCCATTGTTGTACATTACAATGTTAGGCTTCTTGGTGACAAGTCGACTGAAGACCCTGTAATTGTTCAAAACAGCTGGACGGCATCTCATGATTGGGGCGCTGAGGAACGCTGTCCAAACTTTGATCCTGATATGAATAAGAAAGGTGAATGCAAGTATAGTTTCACCCGCTTACATAAATGTAGTCACTTGATCTTCCATGAATAAGCCTGTTGATATGATTATAATACACAGTGGATGACTTGGATGAATGCAACAAGATGGTTGGTAGAGAAATAAACCGAACTTCTTCAACTAGCTTTCAGTCCAACACTTCAAGGGGGAATCCAGTAGCTAGGGAAGCATCTAAACAGAAAAGATACTTTCCTTTTAAGCAGGGTTTCTTATCGGTTGCTACACTTAGGGTGGGAACAGAAGGAATGCAGATGACAGTTGATGGGAAACATATAACCTCATTTGCTTTCCGCGATGTAATATCATCACTCTTCTTCTAAATTTTACTGCTCTTAGCAATTTTTCCATCAAATGTTTAGTTTCTTATGTGGGGTTTTCATCTTTTCTTCATTCTTTCAGACACTGGAGCCATGGCTTGTTAGTGAAGTACGGATTACGGGTGACTTTAGGTTAATATCCATTCTTGCCAGCGGTTTGCCCACATCGGAAGAATCAGAGCACGTTGTTGATCTAGAGGCACTAAAAGCACCTCCCCTTTCACCATTAAGGCCACTAGATCTTGTTATTGGTGTTTTCTCCACTGCAAACAATTTTAAAAGACGTATGGCTGTGAGAAGAACATGGATGCAATATGATGATGTAAGATCTGGAAGAGTCGCAGTACGCTTTTTTGTTGGCCTTGTAAGCTCTCTCCCTCTCTGAAAATAATCTGGTGTATGTTGGAATTGCTTAATTCTTAATCATGATTTTCTTTGGGGTTGATAATGCAGCACAAAAGTCCTCTTGTCAACCTGGAACTCTGGAATGAGGCTCGGACTTACGGTGATGTTCAGCTTATGCCTTTTGTTGATTATTACAGTCTCATCAGTTGGAAAACAATAGCCATCTGCATCTTCGGGGTAATAATTGTCTTTGTCATGTCTCTTCCTAGACACAGTTGAGTAGTCTTTACCGTTTTGCCTCACTATCTACATATTTTAAACAGACAGAGGTTGACTCAGCCAAGTTCATCATGAAAACGGATGATGACGCCTTTGTTCGTGTAGATGAAGTACTACATTCTTTATCAATGACCAACAACACTCGCGGTTTAATATATGGACTTATCAATTCTGACTCTCAACCTATTCGAAACCCCGATAGCAAATGGTACATCAGTTATGAGGTACAACACAATCTGACATGGCCATGTAAGCAAATAGACTGATTTTTTATTCATTTAACGAAGTTTCTACGCAACAAACAGGAATGGCCAGGAGAGAAATATCCACCATGGGCACACGGTCCAGGCTACATTGTGTCCCGGGACATAGCAGAATCAGTTGGTAAGCTTTTCAAAGAAGGAAACCTAAAGGTACTACTACTCTATGTTAACTCCATTTAATTACATTTTCGGATTCACATAAAAATGGATTGTGAAAAATTTGAAATTTGTATATAGATGTTTAAGCTAGAAGACGTGGCAATGGGGATATGGATAGCTGAGCTGACGAAACATGGCCTCGAGCCTCATTATGAGAACGATGGAAGGATCATTAGTGATGGATGCAAGGACGGTTATGTGGTTGCTCATTACCAAAGCCCTGCCGAAATGACTTGCCTTTGGCGTAAATACCAAGAAACCAAACGCTCTCTTTGTTGCCGCGAGTGGTAAACCTCAAAACGCAAACAAACGCACATTTTTCAACTTACTTTTTGGTTTCACGTGTGCAGTCCACAGGTACATAAGAGAGAAAAGAGTTCCGTTAATATGTTAATTCTTTTAGTCACAAAAATATTTGTTAACGTTTGTGTGTTGTACAAGTAGACTAGATTTGCAGTTTAGTTTAGGTGTATATTTTACTTGTTTCGCTAGGATGGTCTTAAACTTCAACTGATATTTTTTAATCCATGTGTTGGTATAGATATCATAAGAACGTATTTTATATCTTTACAATTTCATATGAATAAATTGTTATTGCTTACTCTTCACATACGCCTCGTGTAATCCACTAGGGAGTGACACGTGAAACCTCAAGAAAAGATCCTCAAGAAAAGATCCGGAACCAGTGGAACTTTTTCTTCTCTTCTTATCCACCACCGTGCATAATTTTAGGCTTGGATTTTCGGTTAATTCGGTTTTTTGTTTTTTTCGGCGATGAAAATTATAGCTGAATAAACCGAAATAGTAGTTCGGTTCGGTTTGATTTTATTTCGGTTTTTGATTTTAAAATAAACACTAAAAATCCAAAATTTTCATTAAAAAATCGAAACCCGGAAACCGAAAAACCGAAATAAAATCGAAAAACTAGAAAAAAAAACAAAAAAAAAACCGAAAAAACAAAATAAAACCGAATAAAATATCGCCGAAAAAACCGAATACTATTGAATTTGGATAACCAAAAACCAAAAAATCGAACCGTAACCGAACGAACCGAACCGAAAGTCCAGGCATAATGCATATAAAAAATATGTGCAACAGCCTCGAACCAAAATTACCCTCTCCCGGCTAAGTGTAATAGTCTCCTGTATAAGGAGAATTTAGACAAATCATAATGTTGAGTCAGAAAAAAATGTGACACAGGTATCTGCTAATGGATAAACATATCGATAAGATCAATCATTGTCTTCAACTTAAATTATTTTAGGTTCCAGTAGTAATTTACTTAATACATCTAGAGGAAAAAGTCTACTCGCTAATGATTTCTAGATCTTTCCACAACGTTCATTTGCACCTCTCTTAAAATCCTGAACGCCATCTTACTCTAGAGAATCAATCAATTTTTGTTTGCCATGGCGACAGAACCAGAAGCTGAGGTTGGAACAGAGACATCCTCTGTTTCCGGAAGATTTTCGAGGAACAGAGATTTATATCTCTTCTTGCCTTTTCCCTTAGGCTTCTCTGATCAAGAATCATCAAACGGCGATGATCATCGTGATGACGTTGCTTCGTCGCGTGAGAGAATCATTTTAGTCAACCCTTTTACACAAGGAATGATCGTGCTAGAAGGCTCATCGGGATTGAATCCTCTGCTTCGTGACTTACTGGAGTCACGTGCGGAAGGTCGTCCTCCAGCGTCCAAGGCCTCTATCGATGCGATGCCGATCGTTGAGATCGACGGCTGTGAAGGAGAGTGTGTGATCTGTTTGGAGGAGTGGAAGTCCGAGGATACGGTGAAGGAGATGCCGTGTAAGCATAGGTTTCATGGTGGATGTATAGAGAAATGGTTAGGGTTTCATGGGTCGTGTCCTGTTTGTAGGTACGAGATGCCTGTTGATGGAGATGAGGTTGGGAAGAAAAGAAACGATGGGGAAGAGATTTGGGTTAGGTTTAGTTTCAACGATGGTCGGAGAATTAGAGATTCTTCTGGTCCAGACGGTGTAAGCAGTGATGGTGATGGTAACACTATTGGATCTGGTGGCACAGTTGAGTCCGAGAATTAGGGTTACAGAAGAAGCTTTTTTTTTTTTTTGTAAAAACTTGTGCCTTTTTATTGTTTTTTTTTTTTTTTTTTAGGGAAAAGTTTATGATCGTTTTTTTTTCCTTTTCCCATGAAAACTAGAGAGGTTTTTGGTTGTTCGCTTTTACTTTTCTCCCCTCGTCGTTTTTTCATTTCTTGAATTCATGTATTAAAAAAGTCAGGGATTTTCAAGAAATCTTTTAGTTTTCTGTTGCGAGACTTCTTTTTATCTGAAGGAGTCGTACGAAATCATAACACAAATAGCGAAGATTGTTTCCGAGATCATGTAGCTAGTGGTTCTCTACTTTGCCAGGTTTTCAGTGTTCAACTACAGGTCGGTCTCCAGAACCAGGACCCCTTCCTGACAGTGGGATAATGAAAATGGGCTCCTTAGTGGGCCAGTCGGAAAAAAAGAGTGATTCTATACAATAACGCTGAATAAAATGAAAAAGTTCTGGTTTTATTCAGGGGTAGTGATGTTAAAAAGGGTTTTAAAATCCGGCCCGGTCCAACTTTGTACAAGTCCTGCTATCTAAAAACCTGTGTTTGATTTGAACCCTGCAAAAACCTCAAAAAAATCCTGTGATATTCAAATAAGAAGAAAATCATAAACAGAAATTTCATTAATGTAGTATTTCTTATAGAGAAAATCAAAGACATAAACTAATAATATGGTTTTGTTTTAATATGCAGATGAACTCTATGAATTAGAAACGATGAAATAAGAAAATATACTTACATCATTTAAGTCATCTTCAAGTGGTGATTCAGTGAGAAGCTCATTTGGAGTTGGTGTTGTTGAAGATTTCGAAGAACTTGCACATTTAGTCTTATATTCGTCATAAAGCAAAATCAGATTATCCTCAACAATTTTAACTTTTTCTGAAGAAGTGATGGGATCCACTTTATCATAAACTGACTTAAGAATTTGCAATTTTAATCGCGGATCTAAAGCAGCTCCCATAGCTAGAGTGACACTGTACTGATCCCAATACTTTGCAAACTTCTTTTGCATCTTCTGAGCCATTAAACTCACAGCAACGTCATCGCAATTAGCATATTTCTTCAGCAGCAACTCAATTTTCCACACTTGTATGAAATAAACATTGGCTGTAGGATATTTCACTCCTGAAAAATATGTGGTGATGGTATTAAAAGGCTTCAAAATCTCACAAATTTTCTCTCCACGATCCCACTCTTCATCTGAAGGCAAAAAATTGTAACCTCTTTCATACATATTCAGAATAGCAAATGCTTTTCTGAAAATTTTAAAGCTCTAGCAAGCATCTCGTATGTCGAGTTCCAACGAGTAGGGACATCTAAAGACAAACCAGCTCCACTTTTGATCCCTACACTCTCAACGCAAGTTGCAAATGAGTCTTTTCTTGTCTCAGTTGCTTTTACAAATTTAACACTATCTCGAATATTCTCCAAAAGACTACTGGCTACTTCCAGCCCTGCTTGCACTATGAGATTCAAAACATGCGCACAACATCTCACATGCAAAAAATTTCCATCACACAACAGTCCATTACAACTCTGAAGACGATGCTTAAGAATTTTTTGCATATTATCATTAGCACTAGCATTATCCAAAGTGATAGAAAATACTTTCTTCTCTAAACCCCACTCTTTCAAACAGTCATAAACTTTCTTAGCAATTTCTTCACCATTGTGTGGAGGTTTGAAATCACAAAAAGTTAAAATCTTACTGATTAACCTCCAACTATCATCAATGTAATGCGCAGTTATACAAATATATCCCATACCTGTACTACGAGCTGACCATAAATCTGACGTAAAACACACCCTGCCTTTATATTTTGAGAAAACCTCTATCAACTTAACTTTTTCTATCTCATATCTCTTATAGACATCAGCACCAGCAGTTTGTCTACATATATGCTTACAACCCGGATTTAGAAATTTATCCCTAGCCCTAACCTTCTCATATTCAACATATCGAAAAGGAAGATCATGATATATGATTATCTCAGAAGTCATTTCCCTATCAATTTTGTGATCATACTCAGGCCTAACAAGTTCAGGTCGAAGCGGACAAATTTGTAGATGGCGATTCAATGTTGATGTTCCATAGAACTTAGTATCTATTACTAACTTAAGACCACAGTGGTGACATCTAGCCCTTTCTTTTCCATCTTCCTCTATGCCTACGCTTGTAAACTCTTTCCAACATGGAGCTTTTAGACGTTTAGGACTTACCGGTAGAGTTCGCCGAGTTGGTTGTGTTGGTTGAGTGACACTTTGTGCTTGTCTCTGAGTTTCCACGTCTTCGTTCATCTCCATCTCCATGTAATCATTATCAGCATTTAGAACTGCAATCTTTTCTAGTGACGACAAATCCATATTGCAGCTATCACTGAATGGAAATAAAAAACCCAGAAAAAGTCATTATACCATAATACATGACAAAATCTATGTAAATAGGTTATGAGCTGTTCACGACTAACCCATAAAATAGAATAAATGTGTTGACATAAGTATAAGATAGTAAGAATTTGATACTATTCACACTAAGACAAAAACAAAAACAAAATCTTGGATACTCTGAGTCTATGACTAAAACCCATAACACGAAATAACACTAGCTTAAAGATAACCTCAATAACACTTAGCTTAAGATAAACTCAATGAAATCAATCAATCACGACACAACTTCACAAGCTTAAAATCCAAAATCAAGTCAAACGCAAAACCCTTAATTTATAACGAAACCCGATCAAGGATAAAGAAACTCATATTCAAAAGGCAAATAAAATTCATGGAGCCGATGAAGAATCGCAAAAAGACGAACGAAACAATAAGGGCGTACCTGCGAAGAAAGTACCCAGGAGAGATGCGATACTCGGCCGAAGAAGGTAAGTTTAGTTTTAGGGATTTCAAAGTTATACTCGGCCGAAGAATGTGAGATACATCGGCCGACGAAGAAGATAAATTTAGTTTTAGGTTTATAAATTTTCGGGTCCAACCCTGTTTTAGCCCGCTAATAGATTTTTTAGATAAATCAGGGTCAGAGTTTAAAATTTTTAGAACGAGTCGGGTTAGCCCTAAATACTTGGGCCCGTATTAACATCACTATTCAGGGGATATATTCATATAATGAAGTAGTATCTACTGTTGACCCCCAAAAAAAAATGTTGACCAAAAAAAAGAAATAGTATCTACTTTGTGACAATGTTTGTCTTATCGATCGCAAGCACCTAAGGATCGATCGATTTACGGTTTCTCAGTTTCGTATTAAAACTATTCTCTGTTCCTAATTAATCCAAGTCTTTTTTGAAAAAATTGTTTTTAAAAGATAATTTTTTAAGTTTTTATATATATATATATTTATATATATTTTTAATCAGTTATTCATGATGAATTGTAATTTTTTTTATAAAAATAATTGGATACTATGTTATAAAAAAATGTTAATCACAGAAACTGATGTTTATATAATCAAGATTTAATTTGTTTTTTAATATGTTTAAAAAACTTAAAACTTGGATTGCGGAGTAAAACCTAACAAACCTTAAATTTAGCTTCATTTATTTTCATTTGATTGAATTATGGTTGGGTTTGATTTAGATTTTGGTTTGAGCTCCGTAGTTTTAGGAAATCTTTTTTCCTTCGTCGTTTACATCTTTACTTTTTCAACCACCTTCTATTCTCGCAAATGGACATTTACCAGAATTCATTGATCCTCCGACACATATGCGTGGGAAATGTTATGATAGAACATACACGGAATAAAATGATGAAAAGAAAAAAGTATTTGAAAGAAAAGTCTAGTATATGAAAGCAGTAGAATAGAGATCGAATCTCACTAAGTCTATGCCGAGATGTTAAGAAAATTTCACATCGGAAAGATGGAAAGACTTTGAATAGTATATAAAAAATATGGGTCAATCCACTCACTGCCAATTAGTTTTGAGTTGGAATCCCATTAACTGTAACATGGTATCAGAGCTCTGAATTCACATTGCCCCATTAAATTGAAATTGATTAGGTCCGAAAGTAGTCTAATCGATCTGAACTGAAATTGGACTGACCCAAAAATAATTCGGCCGATTTCACCCGAAATAATCCTAGATTGAGATTTTTTTAGATTAATGACTAGATGAACCATTATCTCTAGAGAAAGTGTGAAGAAAGATCTCACATCGGGAAGATGGAAGGACCTTCAATAGTATATAAGAGATATGGGTCGATCCACTCATTGCCAATTAGTTTTGAGTTGGAAGCTCATTAACCTTAACACGAGATAGAGACTTCTTTCTTGAGCTTTAATTAACACTGAATTTAATTATTTCCTCTGTGCCTTCATCCTCACTTGAATCTTCCTCTGCACCTGAAACAAAAGCAGAAAGTTTCAAGAACTTCGAATTGTTCCGAAGCAAGAAAGCTCTCATTATACATATTGTGTGATTCATTCAGAGGCGTTATGTTATTTACTTAGATTTGTTCGTGAAGCTTCTTCTGGACTTCCAATTGTACTTCGAAATACTAGAATTCTATTGCTCCTTGATTTGCAAGTTTCTGCTTTATGAAAACAATTATAATGAATTCAAGAAAGCTGAATCTAGCTATCAAAACAGAGTAATTTTTTCTTCTTTGATGATTATTACTCGTTAGGTTGATCATTTTTTCGGTGACAATAATAATGTCTAGTTGATCTTCTAGAGTTTCTACACAACTAGTTGATCTTCTAGGGTTTCTAGAGTTTCTGCAGCAACAAGAAACTAACATAACCAAACAACCAAGGGTTGGATAAGATTTAAACCCACTAGCTCAGATCAAACCTCAAAATTTTGAGAATCTGTAATCTTATAACAACATTAATAAATCTACAGATTAACAAATATCATCATAAGTTAAGAATTTATAACCATCTTCTTGCTTGTTACCAACGAATCTCTTGCTTTTTGCCATCCGATATATCTGAAGAGAAAAGAGAAATAGAACAAGAATTAGCCAATTTAGAGTTTGTAAATTGGAAGAAATCGAGTAAATAAATTTAAAAAAAATACTAATTTCAAATTAAAGAATTCTAAGAATCATTATCAAAGGATTACCTGTAAGTGGGTCCTGAGATGGTTCAAATTAAGCTCAGGAATCTCCATAATCCTCAGCAAACCCTTAGGCGTCGCTTCTGAAATCACACATAACAAAGAAATAAAAAATGAAAATCCAGTCAAGAAATGAACATAAGACCAAACCACAAATACTTGATTCAGAGGTTTCAAAAGGACAAAGAAGATGGAAACAGAACTTTCTGGTCCGCCGAGTTGATTAACAGCATCGATGAATTTGTCGTGAAGGTCCCAAGTCCATAAAAACCTCGAGTACTTTGCCTTCTGGTTCTTATCATTATCCATGTCTAGTAGTAACAATCAAGAATGATTCCAATTTCCAAATAAAGATAAGAAAAGAAGATCTTATTTTCACGATTGTTGGGTTGGTTGGCAGAGATATGGAGATTGATCACATTGGTATATATATAGAAACAAAACTACTCTTTTGATTCTATCTAGTTCCGACTTCTAAATGATTAATGGAGAACCTCTTTATGGGTTTCTTCACTATTTTTAAAATATTAAATTTTTAAGAAATGGTTTTTTAGATATCTAAAATAAAAAACCCTTATTAAATATCTACATTAAATATATTAAAAAAAATTCTTAGAACCCTTTAAGAAACTTGCATTGAAGATGGTCTAAGGGATAGCCATCTGCTAATCCTTACCATTATGTCTTATATTCTTATTTTATTTCTTCTAAAACATCTTAAATATAACTAAATCAAACCGGAATTAACCAACATCTCACACCATCTCTGGAGGGTTGTGTTGCAGAAGGTAATATATGCTCTCTTGACCTTTTCCTCTTTCTTTTTCTTTTATTTATTTACCTTTTCCGCATTTTACGTTTAAGTAGTTGACTATTTGTTTCCCTTTCCTCGATTTCCTCCGGATTTCACACCACTCTTTTACACTTTTTTTTTTTTTTTTGGGAATATTGGTGTAACGTTTTCTCCTTTGACTTGAATTGGGTTAGACAGAATCTATGATGCATTGAGTGATATCAAATAATAAAGTTTGTACACCTATTAGGGTTATGGACCATATGGTCTTTAAAGGACACCTATCCTAATTGACACTTATCGTGCATCACACTTCTTAGAGTTATCTCAGCCAAAATAAAATCAGAAATTTTTGGTAGATTGCACTTTTTGGATTGAGTGTACGTGTTTTTTTTTTACACTTTTTGATATCGATCCATTTAAATTTTAAACGGATAACATTTTGAAAACAAAATTGCCGTTTTAACCTCTATTTGTAGTGTACGTATAATATGGCTTAAAATATGGGTTATGTACATACATTACATAAATTTGTATAACACTAAGGTTTGCTCAATAAGTTCTATATGCTGCAAAATTGTATATCATTAAATTGTTTATCCATGCCCATTTCTCCACCTCAACTCGACAAACCCCATTTCCTTACTCTTCTCATTTGATGCATTATCTGGAATTTCCCTAGACTATATTATTATTATAATAGCATGTAATAAAACGCCAACAAACAATCGTAACCAAAGATTCAAAATGTTAAAGGTATACAAGAAATTTAATATATTATCACAAGATATAGTAACAATTATATAATAACAATATCAACCAATTAAGATGCTTATTTTATTACTGTTTTATTTCAAGGCAAGTAAAATCCCATAAAAATATATAGAAGAGCCTCCATCAATCCCATGGAAAGCATATAGAATGACCTCCGTCACGTTTACCACGACAAGGGGCTGGTTCATAAATGTACCAAATACATTCTCTACAGACTCCACATGGACTTGTTTTATTGTCGTCTCTATCTGCCCTAAAAATATCAAATGTCTCTCTACTCCCGGGCCATTCGAAACTGCAATTATACGTTGTCGTTTTACGAAGATTGACATGAAACCTGAAATCAAAACTAGCTCCAATTGGAAGCTCTTTTATCCCCAAATCTTTCTTTTTATTCATGCAATGTACGACCAATGTTGCACGTGTGGTCAATGTGTTAAAGATCACAACATGTTTAGGCGCGAACAGCAAAAGTCCATCGATGGACGAATGATTTCCCAAAGATGTATATTTTTCTAGGATAAATAGGAATAGGAGAAGCACGAAAGTGAAGTGGTTATTTGTTGAGGAAGCCATAGATGGATTAAAGGGCTTGTGAAAAAATATTTTTCTTTGTTTTGAAAGTAGGATTTATAGATGGAAAAACATTTATTATATCAGTCATTGGGTGGGTAAACGATGTGAAAATCTGTTGTTCTTTAAAATTAATCTGAAATTTTTAAATTAGTTGATTGCTACCACACGAAATAAAATCTATCTTTATTGTTCTTTAATTTAATCAGTATTTTTGAAAGTAAAAAAGATAAGATCTCTCAAATTGTCTTTTATAATATAGTAAAATTTTCTCCATAAAACTCTGTTTCTTCTTATTTAACAATTGATATCTTTATATGAATTTTTGATCTGTTGTCTTCTAACTTTTTACAATTTGTTAAGTATATATTAAATTACCGAGAGAAACTGCCATAGTAGATCTTCCTCTTGTTGTTTTTGAATATGGAAACAACTAGAAATCCAGAGTAGATGCGAATAAAAGAAGTTGGCTTTTTCATTTTGAATTTTCGACATGTGCAAAGAGCTGGTTGGTTAGACACAAAAGATAGATTCTTCTCCACAAGCCATACTAGGAGTCTCTCGACTCTTCCCAGTGAGCACTATCGGGTTTTTCTAGTGTATATTCAGAGAGAAGAAGATGAGAGTTTTGTCATTAGAGAGGAGAGAAGATGTGAATGTGAGATGAATGTTCCTCTTCATAATCCTGATCATCAAACCTTAGGCATCGCCTCTAGAGCCACACAAAGCAAAACAAAACACACAACCCTTGTTCTTGTTCTTGTTCTTCAAATCTTATTCTCACTCCATATCTTGTCAATGCATGGGCTGAGATTCTCGATTTCATGAAGTGCTCCACAACCCTTAACTTGTGGAAAAGGAAGAAGTCTAGGTCATGGTCGAGAAAGAGGAAGAAAGACAATATATACAAGTTATGAGTGTTTCGTAAGCCCATTTACGAATCGTGATTTTGAAGTGTGAAGAAACAGTGTTGTAGATCTCACTGGTCATCCTCCAAAATGACCTCAAAATCGTGGCTCATCCTAAGAACAAACCTTAGAAATAGTTATCTATGTTTCACCTTTTGTTTTTCAGGGGTTTCTAAACAACGTATATTCCCTTATATTTGTTATGTAAACCACTATACTACTAAATAAAGGCTCTGCATTTTCTAAACAACTTTATTTCACATTGTACTTAATTCATTTAACAATAACATTTAAAATCAACATCTAAGCATTCAATCACGCTATGAAATATACTACTAGTTCTTTAACACGTTAACAATAACAAAAATAATAACGTTCCATGAGATGATGACTAATTGTATAGGAATACTTATATAAACGCTAATAGTTGGGCTTTATACAAATGTCATTTAAATTAAAATATTTTTATGGAATTTTCGCAAAACTATATTATATAGCATGCAAAAAGTGCCAAATCGTACCAAAATTTTAAAGTTTCACGGTTGTAAGAGAAATGTATATAATCTATTATTGCAAAATAAAGTAAGAAATATATTATAACAATATCATCCACTTAATCTGCTTATTCTATTATTACTATTATAAATCACGGATTCTAAATATGCAAAAAAATATTTTAAGGCGTTTAAACATCCCCTAATCCCATGAAAAACATATATAATTACCTCCATCACATTTAGCATGGAGCTGGTTCGTAAATGTGCCAAATACATTCTCTGCAGACTCCAAATGGACTTAAATATATTATCGTCTCTATCTACCCTAAAAATATCAAATGTCACCTTATTTCCGAGTCCACTCGAAAGTCCAATTGTACCTTGTCGTTTTGCGGGAAAAAAAAACGAAAGCTAATAGGTTATATCTATATCGACGTAATTACAAAAAAATGTGTAGAGTCTAAACATGTTCATTAGTAATTAAGTAACCGGCCGTTTTTTTTAAGATTGATTTTTTAAACTTTTTTCATGTTTTGAAAATATTGAAGTTATAACTAATACATTTCTTTTTATTAGGTAATTAATTACAAATAGATATTTGTAAAAAGTATATATATTTTGTGTATTATATATAAAAAAAAGTCTTCATAGTATGGAGTAGAATTAATAACACTTTTTGGAATGTGGTATTATTTGTGGAGTAATGATTAGGAAATGTTAATATTAAATGTTTTTTAATGTGTGTGAAATTCTCAAAAAATCAATCTAAAACGGAGGAAATATTATTACTAGGATACTTTTGATAGATAAAATCTATCTTTATTGTTCTTTAACTAGTTCTTTAACTAATTATTATTTTAGAAATTAATATAGTAAGATATCTCAAATCCTCTTTTATAATATAGTAATATTTCACTTATAAAACTATATTTCTTGTCATTTAATAATTTCTTACTTTCTTTTAGATAAAGTTGGTATCTTTTATATATAAAAAAGTTCTAGATCTGCTGGCTTCTACCTTCTTACAACTTGTTTTAAAGATATCAAATAATGAGAGAAACTGCCATATTAGGTTTCTCTCCATAATCCCAAATCCCAATCAAACCCTTAATTAGGCGTCGCCTCTGGAATCACACAGAACAAAACAAATTGAAACACACACACATTTGATTCCCTGATTTTAGAAGTTTGACAAGGACAAAGAAACATAACTTTTTGGTTCTCAGAGTTAATTAACAACATCGATGAATCTGTGATGAAGCTCACAACTCTATCTCAACCTCGCCTTAGCTCCGGTACTTTACCATATGATTTTTATCATTATCCATGTTCTTTAGTAACAATCAAGAATGATATTTCTCTATAAAATTTTGGAATCGGGTATCTGAGTTTTGCTGAAATCGTCCTACTAAATTCAGAGGTGAGCATACTCCTTGATAAAAAAATATTCACCATAAGTAAAGCATTTGAGCCGAAACACAAGTAACCAAGGGGCCCATTCGAAGAGTTTAAGACCCAATACATCTGTACAACCACACACGATTAAGAATGATATATTACGATTAAAGAATAAAGGGTTTTGGTTTCAAGATTGTTGGGTTTATTGAGACATATATGCAGGTTAATTACATGTAGTAGATCGAGTCTGCTTTTTTCTTTGTTGTTTAGAAATCTTATCCTCACTCCGTATATGGAATTGGGAAACATGTGTGGGGCTTCTGTCGGAGAGTGGAATATATGCTGACCCTTTCCTCTTTCTTTTACTTCTATTTTTTTACATTTTACGTTTTAGTACTATTTGACTTTGAAAGTGCGAGAAACTATTTACTTTAATATCAAAGACAACAAAATTGCAATATGTTTCTTCTTTGCAGTCGAATCTCATCCACTAGTTAACCTACTCAGTTGAACAAAAGAAATTCTTATATATTTGAATACTATTTTAAAAATATTAGAAATAGATAAAAGAAAATTAAAAACTCTAACCCATGACAATATTGGATCGGGTTGCATTCGAATAGATTATTAAGTAAAGCATTGTTAAAATAGGCGGTTGATCATGTGCTAGTATTGCTCTTGCCGTTGTATCATTCTTCAACCTGCTATTTAACCCTAATTAATTTGATTAATTTCTATATTTAATTGACCATTTCTAAATAGTTTCAAATAATTCTATCGATACCTTTTAAAAAAAAAAAAGCTTTCACCTTTTCATTTTTAAGTTGATGAAGCCAGACAAATTGTTATAGAAAAATATTATGTTTTTATCAAAGACATGAATTATGCAGGTTTAAATTCTGATGGTGAAATAGCAAACACTAACAAAAACTACTAGACATGTCCCGTCACTCATAGAGTAATATATAAAAATATAACCACGTTAATTATGATTGGATTGGGAGAATCAAAGAATCTAACTATGAATAACTTTACTCGAAAGAAAAACATCAACAATAACTTTTAAAACAAGAAACCCTCTCTACCTTATTTTAATTTAAAGCCGTCCACGCAAATAAAAGTGAACCGATCAAATACCACACAACTGTTAAAGTAAGAGAACTTTAGGCTTACGAAAATATATATGCTTGGTCTATAAATGACCACAACGATGATCCAGTGACATGGAAAGAGACACCCAAAAAGTAATACTCATTGCTGTAGAAGAATCAATCTCGTCTCGGATTTGGAGAGAATATAAAACAAATATATATATATATATATATATATATATGAAATTGCTTGGTTATATAAAAAAGAATTTAAACAATTATTAGAAGACAAAAAGTGAAAAATATGTAACAACAATTTCAAGAAGATTATATGTCTATTTAGTACTATTCCAATAAAACAAAATGAAAGAAAAATACCATAAATATTCTTAGATGATTAAGATGCCCATGGAAAACAGTAAGGCGCCCCTCTATCGCGTCTAACACGACATGGACCTGACTCACTAATATACCAAATACATTCACTGCAGATTCCACATATACTTTTTGAACTATCGTCTCTATCCGCTCTAAAAATATCAAACGTCTTTACATTTCCTGGCCACGAGAATGTGCGCGTGTATGTTGTTGTTCTGCGTAGATTGACACGAAACCTGAAATCTATTCGTTCTTGATATAGGATCGCTTGAAACCCCAAATCTTTCCTTTTATTCCTACAGTGCACGACCAATCCTTCATGTAAATTCAATGTGTTGATGATCACAACATGTTTAGGTGAGAACGGGAAATCTCCATCGACAGATGAAAAGGTTAATTACAAACGCTAACGACGTTTTGAAGATAACTAGAAATGTGATTAGCACGAAAATGAAATGTTGATTTGTTGAGGAAGCCATGGATGTATTTTGCTGGTTTGTGATATAATTCTATTTTCCGTGAAGTGGTATTTATGAATTTAAAACATTTGTGAACTATTATATTCTTGAATAAAACATTTAATAGACCCTTTAATTAGTCATATTTAAAAGGATGTGAAATATGTCAATTAAAACAAAAAAGATGTGAAAATCTGTAGGTTATAACTTATAATGATGTATTTTCAAGTAAACATGTCTATTAGTAATTAGTTAGTAGTATACAAAATAAAATCTCTCATTTCTTTTTGGGAATTAAGGTAAGATATCTCAAATCAGCTGTTTTTATCTAATAGGATTCCGTCTGGCATCTTTGATAGGTCTTTTCTTTAGCTATTTTTAGCTAGTCCAATTATTCACAATTTTTTTTTTTTTTTTTGGAAAAAAAACTGAATCCCTTTTATAAAAAATCGACGTCTTCTTCTAAGTTAGCTTAAGTAGTGTTATTAATTCATTCTTTTATGTGTTTTTGCTAATTCTTGGGTATTCTTTGAAGTTTTACCCCTAAATATCACTTCGATTTTCCATGGACTTGTGGTAGTTCATGATTTTAAAACTCGTTCATCAACAACAACCATCGTTGTGTTCAAGATAATAATAGTTACGTTGTAATGGTGGAGTCGAGAAGTTGGGCTCTCTTAGTGTCCCCACAAGGCGTCTTGGTGTTGGAGAGTATGTTTTTCATTTGTCATATTGGTTTTCTTTAATTTTAAAAGGTCTAAAGAATTGGAAACCAAAATATGTTTATGATTTTATAAACATATAATGAAACTTACGCCTTTGGCAATACCATTCTCCACTGTCAAATAAGTGGTGGGACTACCTACCTTCTTTGGTACGACAACATCGACCACATTAGGTATCCTGATCGATATATATATAGATGGTCCAATGGGCCACGATTCTCAGAAATCAGATCTAATAATAATTTTTGAAGTGTTAATAGAGGATACATGCATGGCATATTTCACGATGCATGAATCCTACTATATCCCTAGTTTGAGCTTGCCTTGCAGTGGATGGCTTTTCTCTCGCTCCAAACACTCGAGATTGCTTCTTGCGGAATCAAAAACATGGTAATCTTTTCACCTGCAGGCTGCAGCCTCCTCCTAAGCCATTACACAAATATGTTTGGTGATCAAGGAGTATCCCAAAAACATGCATTTATTAATTGGTTATTGAGTCCGAAACTCATGCCCATATTTAGCCTCACCAAATCCAAGCTCTTCAATCTCATAATCAAATTCATCATATTGTGAAGGCTTCTACGCTAATTCGCCCAACACTATCCTCTTTTACTCATGTTTCCAACTCAGAAAATATGTTGAGACTCCAATTTCATTTTTGTAAAGCCTTGTATAAATAAATTTTTCCATTGACAAAAAATCATAATACGTAAATTTTTGAGAGAATAATTAATGGCTAAAGAGAAGAACATAAAAATAAAATAAACAATATCTATATCTCTCTTTTTTAACATCTCACCATTAATAGTTTCCCTCTTTATATGTATATATTAACAAATAATTTGATGAATTTATCTTCGTCGTGAATTCAGAATTTCATGGTTGTAAGAAAATCTAATCTATCACCACAAGAGAAACTTAAAAATATGCAACCACAAATTCAAAACCACCAAATTATTTTATTATAATATTACTAAATAAATGAAGGGAAAGTACAAGATATCTTAAATATTTTAAAATGACTAAGAAGCCCACGGAAAACACTGAGGCTGGCCTCCATCGCGTCTATCACGACATGGAGCTGGCTCATAAATGCTCCAAATACATTCGCTGCAAACTCCATATTTACCTTTTGGATTATCGTCTCTATCTGCTCTAAAAATATCAAACGTTGCTGTATTGTTGGGCCACTCGAAACTGCAAGTGTACGTTGTCGTTTTACGGAGATTGACACGAAACCTGAAATCAAAACTATCTCCAGGGTTGAGTCTTATTACCCCTAAATCGTCCCCTTTGTTCCTACAATGCACAATCAACGTTGCACGTGTGACCAATTTGTTAATGATCACTACATGTTTAGATGAGAATGGTAAAAGTCCATCGGTGGACGAATTGTTTCCTAATGATGCCGACGTTTTGAGAACAAAGAGAAATAAGACTAGCACAAACATGATATTTTGATTTGTTGAGGAAGCCATGGGTGTGTTGTAGTTTAATAATTTGTGAAATAGTATTTGTTTTGTTTGAGAAGGCAGGGATTTATAGATGAAAATACATTTATTGTCTTTATTTTTTAATGCAAAATTATCTTCTGGGATAAATGTGAAAATCTTTAGTTTGTAACGTAAAATACACAAGCGTACTAAAAAAAAAAAAAAAAGGACATTTAACGGTTTCTAAATCATTATTATTCTTTGGCAACAAAAATGGTCAAATTCATGGGATTTTCTATTTTTTTTGCCTATAAAACTATGATTTTGTCATTTAAGTAGCAGTCTCTTCAATAGGTAATTATATAACTAATTATTCATAACTATGTAATTTAGTAAAAAATCTGTTTATATTATTAACAAATCATTATTTGTAGTCCTCTAATTTCTTAAAGTTTGTTATTTGTTTACTAGTATCATAGTTTAATGGGGCTAAATTGCTTATTTTTAAGATATAGCATATATATAGATATATAGAGATATTCTCTCTCACTATATTGATCTACTTAATTCACACTTCTATTTTAAAACTACATTTGATTCATATAATTATTTTACCTCCCACAATCTAATTTGTAACATCTACCGAAAAAAAGAAAAAAAAAACTCAAAAATATATTGTCTCATATTACACTACAAAAAAAACAGTCTAATTTTGACTATGTATACCATAAAAAATATATATCTTCCACCGATTTTTGACCAAACTGAATTCGTCAAAAATCGATAGTCGCAAATAGATTTTGATTAAAAATTGGTCGAACATTACCTAACAAAAAATGGTAGAAAATAACTGAATCTGACCAGTAAAATGATCAAAAATTTCTTATCAATAATAGTGATCGAAAATTTCTGACAAAAAAGTGGTCAAAACATTCTAACTAATTTATGACCAACTTATATATTGGTTTAGAAATATTCAAAAATATTGAATTCATATATAATTTTAAAAATTTGATTAAAAATAACTGAAATAAAAGTAATGTCTTAAAACATAGAAAATGTAAATTAAACAAACAAATAAAAATACAATACTAATTATTCTCCAAATTACTTAAACATACAATACTAATTACTAGCCTATTCAAAGAAGAATGCTTTAGTATTCTTCTGCTCACTAGCCTCTTCTTCGCTCTTACTCTCCAGGTTAATCTCATATTAAAACGTAGAAACAACATCATCACATTTTGTAAAAATCTGAAAAACACATGCTAGTATTTAAAATCGAAACAAAAAATGATTATTAATGTAAAAAGGAAAAAGAGAACACTTACTTTGTTGATTTGCTTCTTTTCGTCATGTTGGTACTGTTGCTTTCCACTTTTTTACTAGTTTTCTTCCTCGGACTCCTTGATCTCTCCCTTGAAATCATTAGCTTTTGCTAGTTCCAATTCCAGCACATTTTCTTATATAAAAGAATCATCATCATCATCTTATCAGATTTTGTTTTTTATTATCTAACTTGCTAAAATTCAACCAAATAACACAATAGAAACAATGTCCCTAGCAGTACATTATTGTCAAGTTTATATTAGCCCGATTCTTATAATTTTGAGACGTATTACTGTGCAAAACAACAATGCGTTTTCTCTACAAATCACTTATTTGGCGTGGGGGAGATGCATGCTAGATTTGACATGTGACTTAAGATGAATCAAATAATTATCAGAGAGATCTTTGGTAAGTTGGTCAATATGATCTAACTAAACTAGCAAAAGAAAAAACCATCATTTTGTATCTGAGCGCTTGTATCATTATTCTTGATAGTGTGTCTTTGTATCTTTTTCCTACAGGAACATCAAGTTCACATTGAGGTGCAAGAACAACAATCTATAATCCCACTTTTAATTTTAAATAAAAGCACAAATGATTTCATATGTCAGTGATGTAAACATTTATTTGCCTCGGTCATTTCTCACTAAATCTATCAACCAATATCATAACATGTAAACGATCCTATCAGATCAAATTCAAAGAATTCAAATTCTCACAACCCTAAACTAGATCCATTAGAACAAAATCGGTGTTATGACAGTATTAAAACCCAAATCTAAAATACAAGATTTATATATAGGTACAACCTTACTCGTTTCATACACAATTGTAAAGCTACAATCCAATATGATACGTAATTTAAAGTCAAAACATCTTGAAATTGAAAGAATGAACATTAATCTAGAGTCGTAAAAATGATATTAAAAAATCAAAAATATAACCCAAAAATTAAAGAAACAAGGACACTTACGGCGGGGTTTGTTGTATAGCCGGCGGCGACAACTGGTGGAGGTGACGAGAAATGAAGGAAATAGTAGACTGCGGTCACCGTGCAGAAGATCATTCTGGAAATGAAGGCGCATGGCTATGAGCCTATGGGGAGAATAGAAGAGTAGTGTTGATGAAGATCTAGGTATTAGTGATATTGAATCGTCAAAAATTGGTCAAAAAATTTTGACCCATTATCGACCAATAATTATTACTGTAACTAACAAAAAACATAAATTAATATAATATTTTGGATTATTTTAAAATAAAGGTTAACTGGCATATTCAAATTTCTACAAAAATATCATAATATTATCATTAAATGTTGCATAATCTAGTTTTTATAGTCTGATATTTTACAACATAAATTATATAGATTCTGACCAAATTTTGATTATTCTAAAATAGTTATAAATAACTACAAAAGTGGTCGGTAATTGGTCCAAAATTTTTGACCAATTTTTTTCAGATATTTTTCGTCAGATATTGTTGGCGAACTTTTGATCAAAATATTAATTGGTCGAGAATTGGTCAAAACATTTAGACTATGTTGGTCTAAATTTTTCAACTAATTTCTGACCAATTTAAATTTTCATCATAACTTGGTCAAAAAAAAAAAAATTTGATAATAGTTTTGACAATTTCATTGGTCAGAAATTTGATCGATCTGTTTTTTTTAGTGTTGTCTACCCAATTAAATCCCACCATGATTCAAACATATGTAACGTATGTAATACTAAATAAGTGCATTACTCACACGTGCACGAATGAATCAAATTAAATTCAATCAATTCAAAACTATTTAAGCTCTACTTCAAACCACATTTTATAAAACAAGCTTGAAAAAAATCGTGTACAACAATGTGTTTGTGTCTGACGATGACGCCCGTGAGAAGCTAAATATTTCCATCAACGTGGTAAAGTTTTCCTCGTCGATTTTTCTCCTATTAGATAAATAGATAATATAGAATAAGAGTAAAATAAATGGTCCAACATGACAAAACCACGTTGGAACATCAACATAGCACTTCATCTCGACTTTAACCACTGCAACCTTGATATTATCTCGAGGAGAGTGATGGTTGTTGTTGCTAGCGATGACACGGAGAAAATAGTTTGAATAATCGACGTTTTGGTTATTCGGATAGAAATATAATATTTGGTTATCCCTAGGAAAAATATCTTGCATAGTCAATATTTTGGTTATTCGTATAGAAATCAAGATATTGACACTGAGCAAATATATTGTAAATTACAAAATCACGTTGGAACATCAACATAGCATTTTAAATTATGTATTGCAGCTGGCGTTTTTGCTAATGTTTTCGCGCAGTTGTATTTTCTATACGAATATTCCAAAAAAAAATTGTATATTTTACTGACCAAACAATCTTTGACGTGGCAAAAAATAAAGGAGCCAAATCTTTTTAGTGGCACTGAAAGAGAGATCAAAAAGAGCATGAAAAGAGATAGGAAAAGCCAACCTTTTTGCAGCAACATACATGTGGCTCTCTCATCTCTACATGTCCCTCTCTGCTGACGTGTAATTTTCTCCACTTTTTCTCTCTTTGTGGCTTGTGGCTCTGTTCGATCCGTTATTAGTTTAATACCAACCTCAGCCTCTTATACATAGTCTTGTCTCAGACCTCAAATAAAGAATAAACACATAAACATAAATCTAATTTCTGCTTCATCTTCTTTTCTGTCTTATGTCTTCAAAGATTGGTATGTCTGAAGTTAGAGATACTCCGGTAAAATTGTTTGGCTGGACAATAACATCGGTCTTCTCACCGGTTTCTCATGATCCACTCTCTTCTTCGTCCCCTGTTCTTCCCGCTTCTTCCTCATCTTCTTCTCCATCACTTCAACCACACATGGTATGTTTCAAGAAATGCTAAAAGTTGAATCTTTTCTCTAGTCTTGATCAGTTTTAAACTAGTTCATGATGTTTAAATTCTAATTCAGTTTCCTCCAAATTTTCAGATGAACCAATCTGCTACTGACAATACAAGTCTTAAGATATCATCTGATCTTAATAAGGAGTCGATAGAAACATCTGAAAACAGTGATGACCAACACAGCGAGATTACAACAACTACATCGGAAGAGAAACAAACTGACTTGAAGAAACCAGACAAGATTCTTCCATGTCCGAGATGCAACAGCGCAAACACCAAATTCTGTTACTACAACAACTACAACGTTAACCAGCCACGTCACTTCTGTAGAAACTGCCAGAGGTATTGGACTGCTGGTGGATCCATGAGGACCGTCCCGGTTGGTTCAGGCCGTCGCAAGAACAAGGGATGGGTTTCTTCAGACCATTACCTGCACATCACTTCAGAGGATACTGACAATTACAATAGCTCCTCAACGAAGATTCTAAGCTTCGAGTCTTCGGACTCTTTGGTTACTGAGAATGCTAAGCATCAATCAAGGGATGCGAAGACAAACGATGATTTTGTTTCACAAAAACTCAACAATTTCCAAGGGTTTCTTCCACCGGAAGCAACATCCCCTGTTTCGCATCCTTGGCCTTACCAATACCCTCCTAACCCTAGTTTCTACCACATGCCCGTCTACTGGGGCTGCACAGTACCGGTTTGGTCTACCCTAGAGGCTTCCGCATGTCTTGGGAAAAGGAAAAGAGACGAAGCTTCACATGAAACTGTTAGAGAGAGCAAAGATGCTTTTGTAAGAGCAAGATTGGTCTCAGAATCTCAAAGTATCAATAATGAAGCAACTAGAGCTACGGAGAACCATGTGTGGTATCCGGTATCGATGAAGCATGAGAAGACAGAGCAATTTAGTTTCTTCAATGGAACTGAAAGAAAGAGCACCAACAAGACGTTTGTGCCTGAAACGTATCTTAACCTGCAAGCAAACCCTGCAGCCATGGCAAGATCAATGAACTTCAGGGAAAGCATGTAACGTTAATGAAATACTAATATAGAATATGAATATCTTTGTATATTGATTGTTGTTACCTAGTAGAAGAAGAAAAAAAAACTTTGTAAATATCTTTGTTGCGTGGTGAAACTGCAGATAATTTTTAATATATATCTTATTTATATGGCACAATCCCCATTTTGTACACCATCCTAACGGATGGACATGCTGAAATTTAATCTTTTCTTTGGTAAATGTGGCTCGAAGATATTGTTTATTCCATTATTTATAATACTATTGAAAAAGCTAATAAAGAAAATATGAGTGTGAATTTCCATGTAAAGGAGAAAAAGCAGAGAATCTTAACTTTCAGTCCTTAGAATAGAATCCATCTGCTTGGCACAAAAGAAAAGCTAAAGGAGAAGCATAAAACCTCTTTCTTTGGAAACCAAAAAAAAAAAGTCTCTTCATTTGCTTCTAAAGGGAAAAGAAAAATAGAAAACTCTTTTAACACTTTACTTTGAGAGAATTCCTAAAATTGAGAAAAAAAAGGGTTAAGTATTAGAATAGTTTTTTATCTTTTCAAAATTATTAAAGACATTTTTGTGTTGCAAGGCGGAGTCTATATCTCGAAAACCACTAAACACCAACGTCGCTCCTCTCTTCTCCTTGGAAAAGCTTGGATCGTTGATTTTGTGATCTCGCCGAATGTACTTTACTCATTTCATCATGTGGTGGAGAGTGAGACACCTTTGCTCTTAAGTTGGGTGCGTAGTAGTAGTCTAAAAGATTATTAAGTGTTGTTTGATTTTTAGCCCTTTTTATATACATATATATATATATATATATATATATATATATATATATATATATATATATATATGAGGTTTATTAATATTCGTAAATTTTTATAGTTGTAGTTTCTGGTTGTATGTAATCAGAATGTATTTCCCGCATGCGTGACCTGAAACGGTTTTATAAGCGTGATAGTCGAATTTTGTTAGACAGTTTTAGTCTGATGGTCATCTTCACGATTCTTCAGATTTTTATTTCTCTTTTTAACAGAGAGTTTTCAATCCTTTATGAATTTTACCTTCTATAATTGACCCTCACTCGAATGTTTGTTCGACCAAAAAGAGAGACGGTAACACCTCCGGAAGGGTTTGGGCCTAATGAATCAATTTCAGGGCCCAATGGGCATATTGAAAGAGATTCCAGCACAATGCTGAACGTTTCATGTGTTACGAATTGAACACCGTCCTGTTTTGGTGATGTAACAACAGCAAGCGTACCGTTTTGCTGATCATATTCAAAACCAAACCTAATTTTTAACCCAAAAAAAAAATATATAGATTTTCAAGAATAATTTATATCTACAACATGAAAAAAAAAAAAAAAGAGAAAAGAAGGGCATGTGTGGGTCCGCGTGACATGAGAGAGATACATAGGTAAGAAGCTTGAAGAGTTGGAAAAACGGTTTGGAAGGAAGAAACAAATGCAATGTGTATGCGCGATTTGGTGAGCATGTTTCATGTTTGGCCTTTCTGTTGCACAATCTCTGCCTTCATCTTTGGCAGTTCCTCATCTCTTAATTATGCATCTTCGTATCTTTCTCCAATTTAATTTCCCTTCTCTTTCTCTCTCGTTGTTATTCTCATCACATCTTTAGCATATATTTCACGTCACTTCATCATAAAAGAATCATCTTTTTTTCTTAGAAAAATCTTTCTAGTTAATATTTATCGAAGAGGTACTAAAAATGATCATTTAATTACTGAATGTTACACTAGACAGCCAACAACAACAACCTACACTTTAGTAATTAACGTAAACACATGGACAAGGACTTGAATCTTGGTTTGTTTGCTTTCTAGATTATTAAGCTAACTTCCTGCTTTCCTTTTTTTTGTGACCAAAATAACCCCTTTCATTAACTGATTAACACCAATGTGTTCAAGATTCAAGCCGTCCCCAAGCCAAGAAAATCGAAAAAATGTGGTTGCTGCTTACCCTTCTCGACCACCTCATCATCTACCGCTTCCATTCCTATCCAATTCATCGGCTCATTTGTGTCCGCTTTCTCTTGGCTCGTAGGGTCAGTGTACGGAAAATTGTATAAGGCGTCTGACGTGGCACCAACGTTATTGCCGACCATCATTTGGTTGCCAAACATACTCACAACCATCGGAGTCTCATTGCTCTCATAACCTGAACGTTGTAGTCACATCAAACAATAAAAAAATATGTAAACCGAGAAATTAAAATAATTGAACAAACTAATGGAAGAGAAGAAAAGTACCTTGAAAGCAATGGAAAGGCAACACAAGCTGGTTATGGTCACGCGTGATATGGGCATTATTAACCAGGTGATGAGTCAAATTAAACTCGGGGAAAGGCTGAGCGAAGTAATGATTAGTGGAGAGAAAAGAGTGGTAATTAGGGTTAGGGTTAGGATGATGATTATTAGTGAGGTGAGGTTTAAGTGGATTATTATTCATAAGCTTCCTTCTACGGTAAGCGGAGGAGTGTTCTCTATACTTACGAGCCATGATAACATGCCAATGGTTCTTAACAGAATTATCAGTTCTACCAGGGAAAAGCCTCGCAATCATTGCCCATTTGTTACCATAAAGCCTATGTGCTTGCATCAGCCTCTCTTCTTCTTCCTCAGTGAAAGCTCTTCGGTTTATCCTCGGATCCAATTGGTTAAACCACCGTAGTCTACAGCTCTTCCCTTTTAACCAACATTCAAAGTCAAAATATAAGCTCACATCTTTGAATTTGTGACCAAGATTGGACCTAGAAGACCCATAAATGTTTAAAAAAAAAAAAAGATTTGATTCTATCACCGGATCTTTATAAAGCTCAAATCATTGACTGACCCAGATGGGTCAAACACATTTGATGAAATTTTGAAGACCCATTAAAAATATATAATTTAATTACCGGATCTCCCTTGAAGCTTTTCAGCTATGAGGTTCCAGTTTTGTGGGCCATATATGGAGACAAGCTCTTTGAGTTTAACATCTTCAGCGGGTCTCCAGTGTCCTCTCCCCAAGATCGACGGTTTTGAAGATGAAGAAGACCAAGACTGACCACTATCTGTTGTCTCCTTCTTACCACTCTCGCTGTAACTAAAATTAGGGTTATGATTATTACTCTCTTCTTCGTTACCCGCCACATCTCCAAGAGGACTCTTCAAAATTTCAAATTCATGACTTGTGTTGCAGTGACGATGATGATGCTGATTAATGTTAATGTCGTTGAAAGGGAAGTCCCAAGAAGAAGAATCTCTTCTTGCGGCGATCTCATCCATCCACAGTTGTTTTTCCGTTATAAACATGGAGTTGTTGTTTGGGAGAGAGGAAGGAGGAGAGAAGTATAATTGAGATATGAAAGAGATGTCACGTCAGCTTTTAGACTATTACCATCGGAAGAGAAAGACTTATGTGAGTTCATTTGCGTATTATATATACACGTACGTATACGTGTGTCATAAATATTATTTTGTATAAAAATAATAGAATATCTTTTATATATAATGGTGTGTTTGTTACGTATGGCTTTAGGTATGTGCGTGTATGTACATGTCGCGACCGTGTTTTCTGACGACTGTTAAAAAGGGTTATGGACCGTCGTCACGGACTGATTCAAACGCCATAGTTATTTGCATTTATACATTATTAGTATTATATAGACCACTGTAATAAGTACATGTGTATGATCGATGTTAGATTTTGCTATGGACTGTTATAAAAATGTGTTCAGGTGTACCTACGTTCATAGAAGAAGTTCAAAAGTTTTTCTGATAAATCATTTATTAAATTTCAAAATAATTGAGATTTGTAAACAATTACTTTTACAGTTTTACTTTTACTTTTACTACATGTCCATAGATTGGTAATAATTAAGAAATAATACCTAATAATCTGTTCAAAATATTATATTATTAAGATTAAATATATAAAAAAGGGGCAATAGTTCTATAATCATATTAGTTTTCCTAACCAAACGTTCAAAACCTTACGCTGCTTTCCTCTATGGTCCTTATAAAAATTTCCCACTTTTATGAATATTTCATTTTTATCTGTACGTATGTAAGATATTACTTCCTCTTTTAATGAAAACCAATGGATTATGACTCATGACAACTTGACAAGATAAATTAATGTGGAGAGCGTCGACCAAAAAAAATAATAATAATGTGGTGAATATCTTGGACGAATGCCAAATGAATCCTACCGTTATTAGGTGAATTTTATCCTCTATTAGTCAATGCATGTTTTATAGGTGCGTAGTGAAAATAATAAAAGCTAATGAGATAAAAGAAAAAAAGCTGAAGCAGAACTAACTACCCTAAAAAGGATGAATGCAAAAGAGAGAGTTTACCATTGGGGAATGAGTTGTGTCTCTTCTTAGCACAACCAATTCTCGGACTGTTTTTTCTTTCATTCCATTTTCCTTAAACTTTACCTTTTCTCTCTTAAGTCTTAACCATCGCTTCGATAATCTCCACTTGTCTCTCTTTCCTTTACTTTTTACTACCATTTGTTTCTGTGAAACCCTCTCTTAATTAAAAAAGTTAACCTCAATCATTCTTCTTAACCATCGCTCCGATATTCCCATTTTCTCTGTAGAATATAATTGAGTTTCACAAATTATATGTTATAATTATATATACGTGTATATAAACAAATGGGTATGTATGTAAAAGATGTGTAGAAAAGTTGTAACTTGTTGGAAAAGTTGCAACTGCTACCAACAATTACTTAGTAAATATGTATATAAGTAGGTGTGTTGTTGTGTTGTAATGTATGAGAGATATTATAATCAGTTTTCAGTTTTTATACTCTCGTCCGTGTCTCACTCTCTCCGTCTTACGTCCTTACTATTTTATGTTGAGTGTTACACAAGTAAGTGAAGAAAGACGTAACGAGAAGAAACAAAAACTGAACACTCTATTTTGTTTATTCTCAACGACTTTGTGTGCAAAGTCCATCACAACAATTGAGAGAGATTGAGTATTACTCAAGAAACTACAATAACTTGCAAAAACAGAGTAAAATCTATGTTGTCTGATCCTTAATAATTTGAATGAGCAAAGTTCCAACATGGTATCAGAGCTGTACATGATCATTGGAACCTATACAAGCAAGAAGAAGGAGAAGAGACAGAAGATGAAGATAATAAGAAGATGGAGTAAGCCATCAAAGAAGAAGAAGATAAAGAAGGAGGGAGAGAACAAAACAAAAAAAGGTTATTACGACCAAGGAAAAACAGAGGAGGTGTGATCACGCGACGGCTGGGAAGTCATATGCTGATATATCTCGGTTTTCACGGTTTTTAACCATTCTTTTTAGTGTCTTTTTGAGTCTTTTATACTTATTTAGAGTCTTTTAGTCCTTTATAAAGTCTTTACAGGTTTTAGGTTGATTTGGAAGAGAATTTGGAATTTTGGAGCGAAAATACAGTTTTAAAAATGCAGGATAGTGCAGAAGAGTCAGAAGTTTGCCATTCATTGAATGTCTTCCCGATGTCGGATTACAATGATTTTTGGATACAAGATAGCTCTTTGAGTTAGCTTTCATTTGGGACTGGTTTCATGTCATTATCATCAGTGGTTTAAAAGTTATGCCCGTTTTACTGAAAATATGTCGATCTGGCCAGCAGCTGAAGCAGATGCAGAGTGAGACCTCTGATCGATCGATCCACTATTGGATCGATCGATCCACTACTGCGTGACATTTTAAGATCCACCACGGCACTCAGGATCGATCGATCCAACCCTGATCGATCGATCCTACTCAGATCGACCGATCCTGTCCAAAAACGAGAAAATAGAAGAATTTTCAGATTTGCCCCAGATTGTCCTTATCTCTTTAGGTTTCGACCAAAACCTGTTGAGAACTGTAAATAAGGGTTTCTAAGCCATTGTTTAGGCTATGCTTTCATCTCTATTCCAACTTTTCATACCTCACCTCTCAGAAAAGATTTCTTATACTCTTTTCTTATTTCAGTTCAATTGTTATGGAGTTTTATTCATTCATTGCTTGTTCATCTCTTGTCATGTCTCAGTAATCTCCTAGTTAGGTTTTAGGGTTTCAAAGGATTTTATGAATCACTGAATTAGACATAAATAGGGATTTATCATTGTTAATCTTCTCCTATTGTTGTTCTCATAGCTTAAACTAAATTGATCACTTAGTCTCTGATTTAGGGTTTAACTTATTCTCCAAAAGCTTATAGGTTGCTTGATAGAACATTAGGAGAGTGAATTATCCTTAACCAACGAAAGCTGATTTTAAGGCAATTCGTGAACAGATTGAACCTGCGTGTTGAATGCTTGTCTGTAATTCTGAGTTCAAACGACAGTTTAGAATCTTAGGTTGCTAGACAAAGTAATTGGTGCTACGACAGTGGATTGATTATACAATTCTGTTTGAGTTCAAGATTAGTGTTTAATTCATTCCCTAAATAATTGTCTGATTCTTGATTTGTGATTTCCTGCGAATTTCCCTAAAGCCTAACGCTTTTTAATTCATTGTTTACAACTGTTAGTCTTATTTCTTCTTCACCTTACAACAACCCTTTTTATTCTGTCTTAGCTTTCTAATCAATCTCTATAGCCTGTAGTGTAACCATTGATCCTCGTGGAATCGATCCCTAAGTACTGCAACATGCTAGGGTATTTGCATAGACCCGAGTGAAAACTCTAACTATCATATGCGACGCGTTCGGTAAGTGTAGGCAGAAGATCGCGAGTGTGGTGGGTCGGGCTAAAGACAGAACCGCCGATACTGTCGTCGAGACTGCTTTCGATGTCGGAGACGCCGCCGGTCATAAGGCTCACAATGTAAAGAAGACGGTTACACATGCGGCACATGACGTGGAAGACAAGGTGGCTGACAAAGCCCATTATGCTAAGGAGAAGGAGACGATGGCCCAAAAAAAAACCTATAAATCAAAGGAGAGGGCTAAAGATAGAGTTCAAAGAATGGCAAGATGCCATGAACGAGGAAATTTAAAAAAAAAAACAAACAAACTAAGGTTAAGAAAGCTAAGGTGATAACTCAAGAAGAAGGCAAAAAGGACTACGGATAGAGAAAGCCGAGTTGATGGTTCAAAAAGAAGCCAAAAAGAACCACGGATAGAGAAAGCCAAGTTGATGGTTCAAGAAAAAGCCAAAAAGGACTACGGATAGAAAAAGCCGAGTTAATGGTTCAAGAAGTAGTCAAAAAAACTACGAATAGAGAAAGCCGAGTTGATGGTTCAAGAGTTAAAAGAGTCCAAAGCGAAAGCCGAAGTGATGGTTTAGAGAAGCCGGTTGGAGAGACAACCGAAGAAGTTGTGAAAAATCACGCACAAAAGCTTGGTTCAAAAAGAGAAAGCAAGCAAGGAAATAAATGTCATAAAAAGACCAAGGGATGGTGTGGCGTATATAAAAGAGACAATCACAATGAGGTAGATTGTTGGAGAAAAAAAGAACGAAGGCGTTCCGCAAATGAGTGCGAAAAATGAAAGAAAGTGTTATGTGTGTGACAAATCGGGTCACATAGCAAGAGACGTAATAAAGTTTCATGGAGACTTCAAGAAAGAGTTGAAGTACCGAGAAGAAATCTTAGAGTTAAACCGAAACTCAATTAAGGGGGAGTGTTAGAATATAATTGAGTTTCACAAATTATATGTTATAGTTATATATATGTGTGTATAAACGTATGGGTGTGTATGTAAAGAATGTGCAGAAAAGTTATAACTTGTTGGAAAAGTTGCAACTGTTACCAACGGTTATCAACGGTTACTTAGTAAACATGTACATAAGTAGGTGTGTTGTTATGTTGTAATGTATGAGAGATATTATAATTAGTTTTCAGTTTTTATACTCTCGTCCGTGTCTCACTCTCTCTGTCTTACGTCTTTACTATTTTGTGTTGAGTGTTACACAAGTAAGTGAAGAAAAACGTAACGAGAAGAAACAAAAACTGAACACTCTATTTTGTTTATTCTCCATGACTTTCAAAGTTCATCACAACAATTAAGAGAGATTGAATGTTACTCAAAAAACTACAATAACTTGCAGAAACAGAGTAAAATATATGTTGTCCTATCTTTAATAACTTTAAACGAGCAAAGTTCCAACCATGTGTATATAATTTTTTTTTTAGCAGTCTCATCAATTTTTACTAACCACACTATCCGGTGGAAATTCACAAACAGAATTATATTATTAAAAAAAAAACAAAAAAAAACACTCCCAACCCTAAATATCTCACATAATATATACATAAGCAGTGTGGCCGTGTGGATGTGTATGAGTAATGATTATATACAGTAGAAAGTAAATAAATAATCTTGTAAGACCTTTTTCGTATTTGACCAGAAACCCCAATTGGCAGACGAAACCATTAAATATGGGATAAATTTTAATATCCGATTCAAAAGGGTCTCAGAGCTGTACGATTCTCTGCACAGAGATTAACCGAACGCACGATAAACTCTTTTTACACTTCTCATATTTTTAATCGGTCAATCACTTCGAAATACATATTAATATTATTATATATGAAACATTTAATTTTATGAAACAGAACTTATGTACCTTTTATTTAATTTAATTATTTTATTTTCCAAAACCCGCATTTGTAACAAAATTATTCTAACTTTTTCTTATCGTTTTTATGTAAAAATTCAACTGTAAAAATAAAATTGGTGTAGTCAGACTAATATGTTATTTGTAAGAAGACTTAACAACCCAACTGAGAAGAGCCACTAGCTCTAAGGTGGGGGACTTCCGGACTTGCTTCTTCTTTTGTTTTGTGCGAATCAATCTTGTTATCTTATATCTAGTAGACTAGTACAAAATTTTCGATTCATTGTCTAAATTTTTATATTATTAAAAACAGAAATTTTTATTTACACATGGATTTATTAATAAACATGTTAAATGTTTACATAATCCTTGAAAAGTAAAGAGATAATATAACTTGGAAAATAAAAGGAGTTGATGTTACCGCTTGAGTGTGGCTTGTTTTTGCGAGTGAATGACTGAATAAGTAACTACATTACTCTCGAAACAGATGTATGTAAAGCTCATATAATTGCTTACAATTTCTTTTGATTACTACCCACCTGAAGCTAAGAGACCAAAATGATGGGAGGTCGTAAAGTAGATTGCGATCTCATGGTCAGTCCGTTTCAGGTGAATAAACTAGTCTATGGTCCATTCGTGAGTCAGTCCAAAGTCGATTCCAAACTCGAATATACCCATTTTCTACATAGCGTTAAACGTTTATTCAGTTTGCCATCAAAATACATCAAATCAATAAGGAATCAGTAAACCGTTGAAATCAATGCAAAGCTCAAATTTACTCGTCCGACTTAATCTAATTTTTATTTTCTCGACCATTTTTCGACCCCATAGCCCAATCGTCTGTTCAAACTTTTCTTGAAACTCTTTCAGTCGGTCCATAAATGTTTTCAACCTCAATTATTTCCGGTAATCTATTTCGTTCATAGTTGTTATAATGTCCTATTGTGCGACAGTGTTATAATTTTGCTATAAGTTTGATCAGGCTCATGTTTACTATGTACGTATAAGTCAACAATCAACATAAGAGCTCTTGAGTAATATATCTTATGCTTTATTTTCCGCGTGTGAACAGAAGAGCTACCATCGCTTTCAAGAGGACTCTTGTCAAAGAGTCTTTTTGACGTGGCATCGACGTGTCTATTATGTGATTAGTTATCTTACATTAGGATAAAAACAAATATATAAAGATAATTTACATGTAGACATTTTTCTTTTTGATCTAACGAGAGTTTCTTTTCTAAAATATTTTAGATGTCTTCAATAACTAGTAGTTGCATAATGCAAAGTTCTTACACTACAAGAAAACATGTTAAATTCCGACAAAAATGGTGATCGAATTTTTTCGACGACATTCCGATAACTTTCCGATAATTTTCTGACCAAATTCACTTTCGTCAGAAATTTATCAAAAAAATCGTCAGAAATAGACTAAAATTTTTGAAGAAATTCGTAAGTCAGAATATCGTCGGCAAAGTGGTCAGAAACATAAGTTAGAAGGAAATTCGTTGGAATGTTTTTTTTGGTTTTTACGGTGGTCGGAAATTTTTTAAAAAATTAAGGTGATCGGAAATTCGTCGGATTTTTTTTTTTTTACGGTGGTCAGAAATGGTGAATTTCCGACGACTTTCTTTAAATTTGTCGGAAATTTGTGTATTAAATGCATGGTCCACTATATATTGAAACCTTCTTCGCCCAAATTACAAATCACAAACATCTAAAACATCTTTACAAATTCTTTCCTTCTCGTGGAAGTCAAGTGGCACAATAGTAGTCACTTCTGAAAACTCATCACATTAAGTTATAGGTTCGGGGTTCGAAACCTGCTCCCTACGGTGTTAAGGGATTATTAAAGACATTAAGGTAGTTGACAAAAAAAATTTTAAAAAATAATTTCCTTCTCACTACGATTTTTCGATAAAATTTAGTAATTTTTTTAGTTTTTTAATAACGATTACGATTTTGGTTATTGATATTTGTAATATATAATTGAAATTATTTTAAAGGTTTTTACATTTTTATAAGGTGTAAAAAAAAGTTTAATAATTTGGTCGGAATTTAATCGGTTTTTTTTAAAAAAATAATTAAATAATTTACGACGAATTTCCGACCATATAAATAATATAAAAATATATATATATATATTTTTCAATTGAATTTCCGACGATTTTTTCGATGAATTTTCAACCAAATTTTATTTTCGACCAGCGTGTTCTGACTAATCCATTTTCGTCGAAAACACTTTTTTCGACGAAATTCCTATCATATTGTCAGTCAGAATTTAGCATGTTTTCTTGTAGCGTTAGAAAATTAAAATCCATTACAATTAAAAGAGAAAGTATTGGTAATAGCTTTTGCCTAACATAAAGTATTGGTAATGGCTAACTAGAGGTGGAGATGATGAAGACGTGCATATCAAGAATAACATAGGATCCAATTCAATTCACAGGATAAGTCTTTTCTCTTCAACTGTGATGCGTCCCCATGTCCCGATTTTGGCGTGTGATGTCGCACAAACATCACGGTGTATTCTCCTTATTGTACTACACACACGCACGATCACAATAAATCTATCGAACAATCACAAACACTTAAGTAATATATACTTGCTTACAAATGAGAAAACTGTAGAACAAAACAAAAACAAACTAATTTGGGTTTTTGTCTATGTTAAGTATTTGTGCGGATTCTATAACACTTAGAATCTGATATAAAACGACAAGGTTAAGTGTCCAATTTAAGAAAATAGTAGGATTACATCACCAAAATATGTGTCATTCAATGGATTTTGAGAGGCTAGCTACTTCAAATGCTAATCAATTGAGTTATTTAAGTATATCAATGCTGTTTGTCAACGTCCTACGATTAAGAATATTTTTTCAAATGGGTTTCTTATTATTTGTTTAATATTAAAAATGATAAGAACCGTTTCTTAAGGTTCCAAAATAAAATACGTTTCTTCCCCAGTTGTTTTTATCTTTATTTTAATTTAAAAAAATCCTAAGAAACTCTTAAGAAATCTGCAATAATGATGGTTTAAGATAACTACTTTTAAAAAGTTTTTTTGGATGTTTAAAAATTGGAGAGTGGAGATACTTTAACTACTTTATATTGGCAACTGTTTCATATAACATATAATATTATAAAATACTTTTTCTATTTCCATTTAAATGTCGTTTAAAATTTTTTCAAAAAAAAAACAATTGATATTCTGTTTTCCCTTTTATTAATATATTATTAAAATATTTTTATTGGTCAATACATTAATATAGTGAAGATAAAACTATAATTTTTATCAAAAATTCTGCATTGAAACTTAAATAAATTAAATTTTAAATTCTAAAACGACACTTAAAATAAAATGGAGTATAATAATAATAACTGAAAAATAAGAAGTATATAGTTTCTGTACGTGATCTTGCGCATATTCAAAGTATATAGCACATACAGTATATATAATCTGTTCAGTTGAATTAGGTCCGGTTTGGTTTGGGTGTAAAGATATATTTGTAGTAATTAGTGCAAAATGGTTTGGATTTGGTGATTAAAAGAGGAGAAACTAGTGAGAAAACAGAAATGAACAAGAAAGTGAAAGAAAGTGAGAGTAATGAAAGGAAGTGGAGAGACAGAGAGGATAAATGGTGGGAACAGATCACGAAGACACACACAAACTCATACTGTTTTTGGAGTTTCCAAAAAGAGATGACGTGAAAGGTAACCAAACAGTAAAGTCTTATCTCTCCCAATTTTCAAAGATGAATGAATCAATGACCCATCTAATCTCATAGCCCCCTTTGCCCCTATATCTATTTTCACATCCACCAATAAAGTTTGTCTTAAATTCTACCTTCTTTCTTTAACCTCATTCGTATTTTTGGTTACAATCACACTACTTCTTTATTCCTATAACCGTACTTAGTTCTCCTAAAATTATAACTTAACCTGTCCTTTTAACTAATTAGGGATTTCAGTCCATAAGGTATTTTGCCGGACCAAAGGTTTAGTTACTCTTATCATAAACATATTTTGAAACTTTCGTGTTTGTAACGTTAAACATCTTATAAATTTACAAAAAAAACATAACAGTGAATAATATCTAAATATTTTGGTCAACAGTCGGTTCTAAACAATTTTATATGAATGAGATCATGCCTATATAATAAGGCCCTGTTGAACTTGGTACGAAAATTTCGTGCGTATATATTTTAAAATTATATGGAAGGACAATAATGAAGAAAAAATTGATGATGAAATAAATTTTTTTTTTTTTAAACTAAAGTTAACTTATTTGTAGTTTTAAAGAATAAAAACGAAGGAATGTGACAAGTAGTGGGGCGTAAGGGAGCAGCAGAAGACAAAGGCTAATCCATGAGATTCTGTTAGGCGTGTTCCCTTGACAGAGCCATATTTTGAATCTTCTCCTTACTCTAATAAAAAATCATAACCCTACCAATTAAATACGATATCCAACTCATGGGTTCGTCTAATTTTGTCTTGAATTTGGTCGATTTTTATGAAGATGAGAAATTAAAATGTTACGAATATGGAGGTATTCGAAACAATAGTGATATGGTTTTTTTTTTTTACCTTAAAAAAAAAAATTATTTAAATTATTTGAGTAGTGGAAAATATTATTCTGCCACGGCAACAAGACTTACGTAATCAGTTGGAAAAAAAAAGACTTACGTAATCAGTTGGAAAAAAAAAGACTTACGTAATCAAAAGTTATTCGAGACATCGAATATTCATTATTGTTGTCAACAGCGAAAGATAGTAAGACCTCAATTCAAATTGGTCTTCTTCGTCAAGGTATCTTTTTAAGTGTCATCTTTGATTATTGTCTGCATAAAAGGTGAATCCTCTATGTGGATTTTAAGAGGTAATGCCAGAAATCCAATATTACGCCTTTCTAAGTCCGGAATCATAAATTTGAAAACTTAAGGATTTTGCGACGGAATGTTAGAAACCGTTTAAAATTTATCGTTGATATATGAATTATAATAAGATCTTATTGTGCAAAACTATAATATTTCATCATTATTTTTTCGCTTCAAATTAACTGCTATTCTGATATTTCGCATCGAGAACATTTAAAGTTCTCAACCCTTATTCTCTAGAGGTCTCCTGGCACAAGTCTATCTGGTTTTCGAGAAATATCCCCAAGCACGCCTTCACTTGCTGGGTCATAGCTCGCACTCCCAATCAGAGATAAGAGTCGGCGCTTTTCTCTACAGATCCCTTCTTCCTGCGTCCTATGCAATTCACTTTTTACTTATCTTTATTCTCATTATCTCTTTACTACTGCTTTGCACATGATTCCTCCTGATTTAGATTTCCATTCTATTTTGCAGTGGCTCCTGAATTCCACCACTGATTCCTCCTTGAAACTCATATATCACCTCATATTTCAAACGGTTGCATATATGCTATGGCGGGTGAGGAATGCGCGTATCCACACCTTGACTTCAAGACCTCCTTCACAACTCGTCAGGGAGATCACCATTACCATCAAAGCCAAGCTCCTTGCTATTTTCCACTCAACTCCGCCTCGAGACCCTTCTCTCCTTCAGGTCTGGTTCCATCATCAGTCCTCCTCCACCCACACCTCCACAACCATCATCGTCATAGACCCCCCATATTTCCACCACCAGTCACAGATCCTAGTAGTTGTACTCATTTTTTTCGTCCGGTTTTGTCCCAATTGGATTTTCCGCGGCAAGGTATTAACGAGACAGGTACCATTCATTCTTTATTCTATTTTTCTTTCAGTATGTAATCTTTTTCTCTTATTCTTTCATTTGTAAACTTTTTATTTTGCTTTAATAAAATTAACTCGTTAAAAAAAAAAAACATGCAAGAAAATAAATGGTTGAGATATATATACAAACACAATATTTTTTAATTTAAACTTTCTCTTTATTATCTTTGTAAGAATTATTTTCATAAAAATTAAAACCTTACATATATAACATAATTATCATTTGTTGTATTTTTCATGTTGAACAAGTTTTGATATATATTAAACACAAAAGTGATATATACCCATGCATGATCATCAAATAGCCGTATGTTTCAACCAACCGTTTTGTTCCTTACTATCTCTAACAATTTTTTTCTGTCGATAAATAAACGTCTAACCGCCTAATTAAAAAGATGCTAACCAATCAGATCACTAATTTATTTCTACCCACTAAAACAGTCTTTACTAAACCAATAAAAAGTTTTGATCATCGAGATGCAAAGCAGAAACGGCGTACAAATATACGTACAAACGAGTCTCATCTCTCATGTATACATACATAATAGTAATGGTAACTTTGGTGATGCATGCCGTATGGGTATTCAGGCTGCGTCTTAACAGAAGTCCGTTAAGAGTGTCGCAATTAAAGGATTTAAAGAAAGGACAAAAAAGTACTCTTTGCATGATAATATTTGTTAAATCTTTGAAAAGTAATGGGTGTAAGTATGGGTAAGATGTCAGAAACCTAATGCAAAGACCCACTTCTTATTGTTTAAAGGACACTTACCTGCCCCACCCTCACATGCTTTAACGCTCCGATCCCTTCCGATCTGTTCAACGCAAGGAAACATAATCTAACACGAACTGGCTAACGTTCACATTATCATATACCTATAATAAATAACTAAACGTCCATACCAACATAATCTAACCAGTAAATAAAAGTATCTGTCCGTTCTTTACTTTTATACATAATCCTATAAATCTATAATGCATGTCGACTTTCAAGCCAAGTAAAGAAAATTTGGATTTGGAGCCACAACAGTATATATCATTTTAGGGTCACATTTTCTAAAGATTTTGAGTTTGGTTGGTGAATCTGCTCACAAGTGGTCCGTCTGAGTCATTGTTAGTCCTACTTTTTTATATACATATATCAAATCTTGATTAATAGAGCCACTCAGCCACTTATACGTCGTAACTGGTTTTTCAAATATATACATTCTTTATAGTCTTTTAATTTACCAAAGATTTCTCTATATGGAACGATAGGTGGTAATGTGTGGCTTTACTTCACTCCTAACAATAAATCTATCGGCTAAAAGATTGTTTGCACATTTCACATTTAAATATGTAACTCGTTTTGGGCGTTGTCCTCTGATACAGATGGGACCACCATGATTAAAAGTCCATAACAAACTAGTAAAGTGCGTACGTATGGAATATTAACTCTAATACCAAAATAAGAAACAAAGCAATTGGAAAAGGTCACTTTAAGTAAGAATCTTAAAAAGTGAAAGAAATGGAGACAAAACAATAGTTGTGTAGAGAGAGTATAGTGGTGAAATTGGTGATGTGTGTCATGTCACTGCTCAGCAAGTATAACGCTCGCAATAAGCAAGCTGAACCTCAGCAGCGAAATTTGCAGATCCAAATCGAGAGGGAATAGGCAAGGAGAGGTCTATGGGTTGTAGCTAACCTGACCCTCTGATGAATCCAGAAGTTATGGATGATTCAGTATTTGAAGGACAGGCGATGCTACAGCCATCTATGACAATAGAGCTGTACGTACCCAAAGAGCTTCGAACAGTAAATCCCATCAGATCTTAGTCATGGAATCAAGACTAATTCAATGCCCTTTTTCGCAAAATCCAATAGTTAATGCACCAATGCTCATGATGGACCTAAATGACCTATTTAATATAATAAAAAGGGACCTATTATGTATAAATAAACTAGACAGAAGTAATGTTCAAACTTCAAAGTCAAAGTCAGACTCAGATTTGTCCAAGTGGTAAAAGCGACTGGATGTGACGGGTTTGGTAAACTTTTATTATTGATAGGGTTATATTGATCACCTTATAAATGGCAATATCCATTATATAAAAAAAACAATAATGCGAATCTTGAATATTCAAATCTAGACGTGGACTTAACAGTATGAATATTCGATTCACAAAATTTGAAAACAAACTCTCAGCATTTTTTGTATTATACACAAAAATGTAACAACAATGATTTTGACGTACCTGTCTGAGACATTCATCCCTTCAGGAAATTTTCATTGTTTTCATAAAACTGTTAGCTTTTTTTTTGTATAAAAGTTAAAGCACTCACAACAACTATTAACTTATGGTGCACACTGTACTACACTATTTGTGACCAACAAATTGTATTTACTCAATTATATTATTAAAATATACATATTGTTTCGTTGTATTGGGAAGCTGCACATTCCAACGAACTATTCACAACTGTTCATGGCGTACACTTCATAACTCCTCTTTTTAGAAAATCTAGATATCCTAGTCCGAGCATCTAACCCTCTTGATTTTGTTATCAATATTGATTCACCATTTCCATTCTGTGTGTGGTTAGTTTTTCTTTGTTATAGAATCATTTCTTTATAAATTATACTATCTCTCCTAGTCGCCTTAGCTCAAAAAATTAATTTATGAGGAGTTATTCGGAATTACTGAAATTAGATTTGTAATACAACTTTTCTTTAGGAATCAAAGATATACACATCTTTATACATTAGTACATGTACCATTTAAACTTGAGTGAAATTGTGAATCAAAAGTCAAAATCTTTCTATAACGAAAAAATTATATACGTCGTATTCTAAACACACAACCTTAATATTTAGAAGAGGCGCAATATAAGATAGGAAAAAAGAAATGAAAATAGAAAGAAAAGCAGATAAGATGAAAAGTTGATGTCCACGTGCGAGTGTGACCACCAAGAGGCATATTTGATTATCCAGGATGACAAATGTAAGAGAAAGTTAGAAAGAAGGTCCACGGTTTATTGTCTTGTTGTATATTTTTTCTAAATGGGCTTTGGACCACCTACAATTTGATTTCCGGATGTAATGGAATGGGTTTCCAAAAATTTTAATTTATTTTGATCCAATAAATAAGCAACCCAAACATTTGCCACACTAACTTTTTTACAATTTGAAAAAAAAAAAGGAAAATTCATGCAAAAAAAAATTTTCAGGCTAAAAAAAAAAAAAAAAAAAAAAAAAAAAATCTGAAATAACAGCAAATATAATTTGATGTTTGCACGGTTGGTTAACTAATCTCAAGGAACATGAAATAGTTTCTTTTAATTATTCTTTGATGTTTATATAAAAAACTGGGCCACAAAAAAATAGTTAGGAAAGACTATTTAATTTCCCCACAAAAAAAATAAAAAGAGTATTTAAAAGAAAAATGAAAAATCTAGTCAGTTGTGTTTAAATTTAATATAATAATTAGTTTCCACTTGGCACAAGAATTAGTATGCGTTTATACTTTTTCGAACTACGGAATTCTGACATAATTTAAAAAGGAATGCCGAGTTATCGTTCAAATATTCCATTAGAGCATAACTAGAAGTTTGTCTCTTTTAAAGTGTATTCACAAAGGAAAAGATAGAATAGTGAATGCGATTTAAGTTTTTCATCTAGAAATCGTTTGAATGTTGTAAATGTGCCTAAATGTTTTACTCGTATTTATGTGAAACTTCTGATTCGGTTGCCTACCAAATCGTCAACGAGTCGGAGTGTTTTTGGTGTCATATGCATCTGCATTCGCAGGTGTAATGTTGTGTCTGTACATTCGCTTTGAACATTTTTCATAATTAGAAGTCGTGTAATTTACAGGTAGTTCCCACTGGTGGGATAGACATTTCAACCAAACCATAATCTTGACCATGTGCACTATTCATTTGGTTAAGTTTTCTTTCATCCCAAATGGCTTAGTTTGTTAGTTATCGATCTATGAAAATCGATTTATGAGATTAAAGAGAAGTGACAAACATTTATTCGTGTATCCCAAAAAATCCTCAAGAAAGATGATGAACAATTATTGTATCCTCCTTATATTAATAAAACGAATTTCAAAATTGTAGTCCTCTTCAATATATTGCTTAAATGCTAACCCAAGTGTTTTGTGTGTTGTTTGACATGACCGTTGTCAGAAAACAGACAAAAATTAATCTAGTTACTTATAGCATTCCATATAAGATACTCTAGAATCAAACTAACTTTCGTTAAATTTAACTAATTTGTGACTAAAACTAAATCTACCGAACCTGACCAAATTCCAAGGCAACTAAAAAAAAAAACCGAAATACCACCCATACTCTCTCAAACTCTATAACCATCGAGACAATGACCACTCACATTAATGGCATCAGTGAATGGGCTTATTTATAATGGGCTTTAAATTGGCTCATATCTTCCCACATGAAATGAAGTGCTTGTTTTTCTTCTTAGAACAGAGCCGGTGTTTGCATATGTCGGTTCATATGAGTCACGTTGATGCAAAATCCATCAGAGTGGGACCCATATTTACTTTAGTCGCTAGCCACCACATGGGCGTTACTTCTTGTGGATCACTTTGTAATGTTGGTCATCAATTTACTGTTGGCGACACGAAAATGTTATACTTAACCTCCACTTTTATAGTGTCGTGAAATAAAAACACATATATTTGTAATTTGTTTCAATACCCGTCGTAACTGCTGAAAGGATACCTTTATCCAATTCTGATCAGTGATTACTTTAAGAAAACTTAGAATCTAGGCTATCTAGCACAATAATCTCTCCCAGTTCTCTACTCGCACATATATCCGTTGTGAAATCTGAAAGTAGTATATAGCGATGAATAACGGAACCCAAAGAGACAAATTTTTTATGTCTCTATGGTGTTTAATCTCGAAGCTAGCAAGCACCTAACCTTAATGGTTGCTGTTGGATAGCAAGCTTGGGCACGGGGCGGGTACCCGCCATTTTCGCCTGAGTACTTAATCCGTTCCGTACGAGTAATACCCTTATCCGCCTTGGTACTTGATCCGCCAAAATTAGTCCTGCCTTGATACTTGACCCACTCCAGAAACGAGTACCCGCCTTGGTACTTGACCCGTCCTGTTTGAGTAATAATGAGTATTTTTTTGCGGGTAACGGATATTTTTTGGCGGGTAGCGGGTATAGTTTACGGGTAACAGGTATTTTTTTGCGGGTAACGAGTATTATTTACGGGTAACGGGTATATTTTTTGCGGGTAATGGATATTTTTTTGCGGGTAACGAGTATTATTTACGGGTAACGGGTATATTTTTTGCGGGTAATGGATATTTTTTTGTGGGTAGCGGGTAACGAATAGCGGGTAACGGGTACGGGACGGGTAACGAAAAAAAAAATCCGGCTTGGACTTGTTCCGTTACTTGCAAGTAATTGAAAACTGAGGCTTGTTACTTGATTTGCACGAGACGGGTACCCGTTTTTACGGGGCAGGTACGGGACAGGTCGAGCGGGTCGGGTGGATAACGGGTACCCATGCCCACGCTTATTGGATAGAGCTTCGAGGCTTTGGATCTTTAGGTCTATTGTTTATCGTGTCCACAAGGACCGTTTATCGGAATTAACAGATTTTTCGTTTTTTGTTGAGTTTTGCTTCATTTGAATGTTCTTAAAGTGGAAAAACATTGAAGGGTGAGAATGTGAGCGTCGGTTGTTGGGTTTTGCTTCATTTGAATGGGTAATAAAGGGGAAATATATTGAAAGAGATTGTGAACGTCGGTTGTCGACCATTTTCAATTCAAAAGCTAAAGCTACATGAGCATTCAGAACAATATCATTAAGAAAAAAGAAAAAAAAACAAAGATGAGAAAGTTCACAAAATAGTCGATAATGGTTGTAAATTTGGTACGTTGATCAAAAAGTGAAAAAAAGTGATCAAACCCAAAATTATCATAACTTAGTAAAGAATTGTATTATTACAAACATACATAATAAGTTTTCGTTATCTCATAACACAACACAACAATAATAAAATTGACAAATCCTCATAACCCATCCCTCACGCCTTGAAGTAACTCATTACTACTATTGGCGGGTGGTAGTTAAAACTCCACCTCTGCATCAGTAATACATTAACTACTATAATTTTTTTTTCTTTCTTAACAAAAACTACTTTTAAGAAAGAAACATAAAGAGGTCCAAAAAAGATAGACGTCCTCAAGGCCTTCTGCAAAACCGAGCCCTCGACGCAGCACCACTCTCTCAATAACAGAATTTTTTCAAAGAGACCAGTTTACTAATATGCCCTCTACACACCACACAAATGAGTTTACTTTATAGATAAAAGGAGAAGAGATTGACCAAATTGCCCTTTTTAGCGGAACTGTCCACCGGCGAAGGTCTGGCCGAAAGACCAGCCGGCAGGAGCAGCGTTGTAGGAGACAACAGTACGGCCGTCGCTAGTGGTAACTTTGAAGGAAAGTGCTTGACCGTTGAGGTAAGAGTTGCTTTGCCAATTTTGTCCCCAGTTCCTTGACATAGCTTGCCAACCTGTTCTTGAACCCTTGATCGCCGCCGAGTGAATATCTCCGGCACCACCGACGTTTGTGATCAGAACAAGGTTGAAGTATGAGTGGCCGTTTATCGTGAATCTTATTCCTCCTCTTCTCCGGCACGGTACCCTGTAAAACAAACAGACTAACATGATCATTCTCCTTGCTGCTCGAGATTTTATTGGAAAGTTTTATTTTTGATCACTGATTTTCAAGAAAATATGTGAATTATGATATCCTCTGTTTTAGGAGAAAACAGAGCAAATCAAGAAAACTTCAAAACAGAGAAGCTTTACCTCCTGTAGGAAACTGGAACGATTCCAGCTCTGTATTGAGCAATGCGTTGAAAAACAGGCTGAGCAAGGTCAAAGTGTTGAAGAGGAGGATTACACCAACCACCATTGTTGTTCGGTAAGGCGTTGTTTGGCGGACAGAAGTTTGTAGCGGTTACAACGATTGAGCCAGGTAAACACCATTTACCATCGTTTTCACATCTTATCTCAAAGCAAGAACCACAGCTAAGTCCATTGTTGAACAAAGCCGTGCTCAAAGCCGCCGTGCTCGTCCCGTAGCCTTGGCTATATAGATTACCATATCCACAAGCACCACCTACAACAAGTAAAATTGAAGATCAGTAAATTTGATAAATTGGTGAGAAATGAGTTTTGTAAATAAGGATTTTTACCCATTGTGCCGGAAGCATCACCACCGCCGTAGAAAGTGGCGTGAGCGTTGATCCAACCGCCACCGCCACCATAGCCGCTCACAGAAGAAGCCATTACTCCTACCATAACCATAACTAAGAACCCGAGATGACCCATGTTTACTTCTTGTGTTAACAACCTGCACATGGGTGATATAAAGTCCATGACTTTTAGCTCAATTGAATGGTGTATTAGAGATATTAAGGAGAAACAATTGAATGTAGGTGGAGAAAGTTGTTACTAGGGACTTGGAGATCTTCCTCTTTCTTCTTCTTTCCTTCAAGAGAAAGAAAGAGAGATATGTGAAAATCTGTTGTTGAGTTTTAGAGTGGGAGGTGAGTGGTTGATTTTATAGAAAACTTTAGTTAGAGGAAGTTGGCTATAATTTACCGTTCTGCCACTGATGGTGGCAACTGGCAACTAACTTGGACTTCTTTAATAACCAAGCTTTATTTCTCTTCAAAAAAAACAAGGTCAAGATAAATAAAAACTTTATTTCAACAAACATTTTTGTTGTTTATTAAATGAGGTGTTAGTGACTTATTATAAATTTTTATTACAATTTATAACTTCGTTTTTTATATTTTCTTTTTGCTCGAGCAAAATAAACCGATTTTTTAATATATATATATATATATATATATATATATATATATATATATATTGGCAAGAAACAACCGAAAAAGCAAAGAGACAAATGCACATGTACCGTTCATGCGTCCTCATAGCCTCTCGTTGCTTTTTTTTTTTCATTCTCATTTGTAACACCATTAGAATATAATAATAATTTACTAAATTGAATATTAAATTTTTTTAAATGAGTTTCAATATTAGAACCCGCCAACTTTTAACTAAACTATCGATCCACTAGTTACCAACATAAGTAAAAACATATTGGAAATATGTGACCTAGTCATGGATTAGAGCTTGTCATATAATGGCGGTCTGTATACTTTCAAATGTAAACTTTATATATTAGTTAACAATTGAATCACGAGATTTGGCAATTCTATAATAAAACTAATTTACTGCTAAAAGAGAACGATTTATTACTTTAATATGTATAAAAAAAGTTAAGTCTTGTGTGGGCTATAAATTCGGTAATAGGGTGATAAAATATCCGAAAATTAATTTTCGGATTGTAAACGGAAATAAAAAGAAGCTAAACAGTGACAGAAAAATCAAGCTGAAATCTAAGTGGGTCACGGTGGTCTGTTTTGAGTTAGACGTATCAGGAAGCCTCTATAACTCTGTTCCTTACCTGTGTAATCTATATCGGGTTATGTAACCAGTTCATATTTAATTCGAAAAATATAAATATTTAGGAAATTATCAACGAGAAGATAATTTAATGAGGTCAAGAACTTGCAGCCGCATAAATCTACGGCCAACCTCCCGTAATCTCAGCTCCTAACATGGGCCCTCGCTACTGCTTTTGTTTCTCACTTTCAATTCGTTTTGAATATTTAACAAAAACAATACAAAGTCGCTTACGTTACTTCTCTATATTTTTTGAGTGAAAAACAAAATATAAGAACTCAACAAAAAAAATGATAGAACATAAGAAAATAAAGAGAATGAATACATAGATTTGCCACAGGACCACTGGTAATCGACAAATACCGTTTAGGTTAACGTTTTAATTATGATAAAAGAGCTAAAGAAGGAAATTTTGATCATTTTGAATTTGTTAGTAATTAATCTTAACGCTTGCATCTACACATGATTAGATTAACGCCAAAAAATCATTGATCCTCTTTTTACTCCTGTCCAAATATATGTTATATTATATAAATTCATTACATATGATATGTATCTGTCGATTTATGAAGGTAGTACGCACCGGCATTTTTTTTCTTTTAAATGGTACGTATATAAAAGTTTGACAACACATTATTATTATACCATAATATCAAGCGTGCGTATAAATCAATATTTAACAATAATAGGAGAAACTCGAAATCTCAACATAAACAACAATATCATAGGATTCCATGTGTTTACAAACGCCAAAATAAATTAATCGCGGGTTTGGAAGAAGACAAACAAATATAGTTTGTTTTTTCGAGTCATCAAATTGGTATTTGGTATATAGTGTAGGAGTACTGAGAATTGAAAGCGTGCGGAGGGTTTTAAACATCTTCTATCAAAGCTTGAGATGAATAGCCAATGCATGCACATGCCTGCCTTCTTGTCGTTTTCTATTAAACTCGTCTCCTATTTTATTTTCGCTTCTCTCACTGTTTTTTGCATGTTTTTCTGTAATTGTTCAATTGATTGATATAAGATTAGTTACATTTTAATATATTTTCAAAGGATCCTTCCGGAGAAAACAGGTAAACTTAACAATTGTTGTCCTGGTAAATTTAAACCTATATTACTTATAAGTGCCAACTATTGGCGACTATCCACCTGTTGGTGACAGATCCTTTTTTTTTGTTTTGGGGCAAAATTTGGTGACAAATCCTATGAAAGAAATACTTAGCAATTTATAGTCATCAATATTCACATTTTCCTCTGAAATTCTCTGTTTGATTTAGTTGCATGACACTGGACGATATATATATTAGGATTTTCTGTAAAAAAATGTTTCCACCTCGCCTATTTTTACAATTTTATCTTTTACTGTCAGAAAATGCAATTTTACCTTTCACTTTAAAGAAAATATGCAATATAACCTTTATACATTACCGTCAAGTTTGTAAAATATTAATAAATAATATATCAAATCGAAATCCTTACGACAAAGAGTCTAAATCTACATTTAGAATTTGAAAAAACTAATGTATATGACCGTGAAAATGTTTAGAAGATACATATAAGGGTTATATTGTGTATTTTCTTTGAGGTGAATGGTAAAATTGCAAAAATTGGCGAGGTGGAGGTTTTTTTTGCAGAAAATCCTATATATTATATATACTATATTTTAGACCCACAAAAAGTACAGACTAAGTGATAGTGTTTAACCAAATATTTTAACCAATTTACTATAAGATAATTTATATATGACTACCTATATTTTGATTAGCAAAACTAAGTTTTTATTTGCTGAAAAAAAAAAAACTAAATTTATATTTTAAGACTGAATTGAGCCGTCATGTACGCAGACGTAAGGATTTCTTTCAAAAAATTACAAAAGTTTTAAGATTGCGGCTTTAGTACTCGATTAAAACTTCAATCAAAATATGAAATCTTTTGAAACGTTTCAATGATTTTAAAAAAATATATATGCGTAGATATTATGTATATATAATTATGTATGTACGTAGATCGATAGATGCCTATATATACACAGTAACACACAAATGGAGTCAAGTACGCATGGTTGATATTGGAACACGTAGGAATGATTTGGTTCGCTGGTATACATCACAAATACGTAATTACAGAAATCTAGTATTTAATACTTAATATCAATTGATAACAAAACCCTTTTTTTTTTTGAACAGGGTTAATGATAACAAAACTTAAAATCAGTATATCTTGTATATATGTTTGTAATCTCATGAATCATGTGACTTCCTCGTCGTAATATGCAAATCAGACAACCACTTTCCCTATCCTTATGCACGTTTGTATGCGTGTAGTATCTTTACGTAATAGCATGAGTATGCGTAAGGGGCAAATGGTAAAAAAGGAAATTTAACTGACAGCTGAAGCATATGTCCGTAGCCGTATTTAACGACCGTTAACCAAGTCTGCCACTCTGATTCTGAAGCTTAACTTTTTATCGTAAAGCTGTTAAATCTTGACGCTTTTCTCGAGAATTTAATATCTACCGTCCGATTTAGATTCCTGGAAGATTTTCTTTAGGTCAAACAAAAAATTGGCTTCCACTTAGATTGTTCATTTCGAGAAAGAAAGATTCGTGGCATCGAATCCCTTTATTATCCTAGTTTCATCCTATGCTCACTTTCTGTTGCTGACGATTCTCTGATGAATAACTTGGTTTCTTTTTGGTTCTTTTTTTTTTTTTTTAATTTAACACCGAAAACAAACTTTCATTAATGGGTACTGCTAATATGTTACAAAGAAAGTCATTACTAACCAGTGGAGCAAGCCAAACTGGTGGTATGACATGGAAAAAAGCATAATAAATTGGGTGAATCCCTATGTTTTTCGAAAGAGCATCCGCACACTGATTCGCCGATCTACTAATATTAGCAAATTTGAAATTCTGTCCAACCCCAGCAGCAAGAATGTCATCTATATATGTCTTGGGCCTTGGCCAGTCCGCTAGAGCTTCGAGGGCCTTAACCAAGTTTGCACAGTCTGTCTCAAATAAAACCCCTGAGTATCCAATATTTCTGACACAAGAAGAAGCCCAAGAAAGGGCTGTGACCTCAGCATCAAGGGGAGTGGATAGCAAAAAATACCTTTTTGCGCCAAAATGTTTGATGGTGCCATGATGATCTTGTAGAATCCAAGCCACCCCACACTGATTTGTGGCATGATTCCAAGAGCCATCCATTTCAACCAGCCTGACTTGGGAGCTTTCCACTTCTGTCGAGCAGGTCTAACAACTGATGAAGGATTTTGTGAGGGTTGTACCCCGTTAGTATTTGCCTGCTCCCATTGAAGAGATTCTTGCAAACATTGATCCATCACTTTATCAGCTGAAGAGTCCTTTACGGCGAAGATAAGATCATTTCTGCTAAACCAGAGTCTCCACAGCAGCCAAGGCCATACCTGATAGCGTCTCATATCCCCTGCCTCTCTATTCTCCTCTGCAAAAAGAAGCTGGCTCAAGTTCTCATAGAGAGATTGATCCGTAGTAGGCTGGAAAAGGTGACTAACTGGAGAAAGGGTCCAAATTAGCCGAGCATAAAGGCAGAAAAACAAGAGATGATTAATTGTTTCCACATGGTCCTGGCAACGAGGGCAGTTTCCAAGTCTGGTAAGCCTCTTACTTTTCATATTCACTCCCATAGGTAGGCAGTTTGTAATACTTCTCCAGATAAAATGATTGAGCTTTGGAGGGGCCTTGACCAACCATAAGGTTAAATACAGAGGATTTAGACTAGGATTTTTAATTGAGAGAGCTTTTTCTTTGTCCTCTAGTCTATTTTTCCACACCCGGTAGCCATATTTGACTGTATAGTTCCCATGATGATTGTAGATCCATGAATAAGCAGCCTTTGCAGTTGTAACTCCCGACTTAACTTGACAGATTAAATCAATATCTCTTCCACAAAACCAGCACGCAACATATGTAGATTCCATTGCTCTCCATTCTGATCTTTGAACAAAGAAAAGTAAAAAAATCCTGGATCAATTTCTGGTTTTGGGAGATGTGGCCGAGGAGGCAAGGATGGAAGCCACGAATCAGAGAGGATTTTCACTCGCACCCCATTGCCAAGATCCTTCTGCATCCCCTGCCTCATCAAATCTTGAGCAGCATGTAAGCTACGCCAGCCAAAGGATGGTCTACTTCTTATAGAAGCTTGTAATAGAGAGCATTTAGGAAAATACTTTCTTTTTAACACTTTGGACAACAGAGAATCAACATGGGTTGCCAACCTCCATATTTGCTTTCCCTAATAATGCTAAGTTGAAAGCTTTGATGTCCCGGAAGCTTAAACCTCCTTCTCTCTTTGGAATGCCAAGTTTCTTCCAAGATTTCCAATATATCCCTTGACCCGTTTCCTGACTCTTCCACCAGAAATGAGAGAGCATATAATTGATCTTGGAAAAGAGACCTTTTGGGAGCTGGAAGCAGGACATGGAGAAAGTTGGGAGGGCTAGAGCTACTGTATTGATCAGAGTCTCCTTCCCACCTTGGGATAGAAACCGATTTCTCTAAGTATTGAGTTTTTTCTCGACCTTGTCAATCAAGAAGTTTAAGGTTTTTGTCTTAGATCCAATGAAAGATTCAGAGATTCCAAGATAAAACCCTTTACCCCCTTCATTAATTATGCTAGAGGTTGTCTTGACTTTGAGCTTAACATCCTCAGGGACTTTATCACCAAAAATAATGCTTGACTTAGAGAGATTCACTTTCTGTCCCGAGATCCTGTTGTATTCTGTCAAAATACTCTGAAGATGCAAAATTTCTTCCCTTTCAGCCTTACAGAAAAAGAGGTTGTCGTCTGCAAAGAGTAGATGGGAGATGATAGGGGAGGCTGGTGTAATCTTTATGCAATGCAGTTGATCCTTTTCATTTGCCAGCAAGATACCAGGTTCCCAACACTTCTGCATCTAAGATGAAAAGAAAAGGGGAGAGAGGGTCTCATTGCCTTAAACCTCTTGAAAGAGTAATCAAGCCATACCTTCTACCATTAATGAAAACATTGAAAATTGGACTACTAATGCAAACCATGATTCTTTGAATCCACTCTTCACAGAATCCCAATTTGGTGAGCATCTGTTCCACAAAAGCCCATTCAACTCTATCAAAAGCTTTCATCATGTCCGTCTTGATAGCTAAAGAACCTTCAGCGACTGAATCTTTAACTCTGAGGCTATGAATCATTTCGTGAGCCAGCAGAATATTGTCTGAGATGAGACGTCCTTTCACAAAGGCATCTTGATTATCTGAAATTACTTGGGACAGAATTGATTTGAGCCTTGTAGCAATTACCTTAGACACCACCTTGTAAGAGAAAGTACAAAGGCTGATTGGTCTGAACTCACTTAGCTTAGTTGGCTTTTTCTTCTTAGGTATTAAACATATGTTGGTCTCATTTAGGCGGCTATCCAGCTCACCTGAAACCCAAAAATATTAAACCATCTTCACCATATCTTATCCCACAATGTCCCAATAACTTTGAAAAAAAGCTCCTGATAAACCATCCGGCCCTGGACACTTGTCTGGACCCATAGAGAAGACTGCTGATTTAACTTCTTCTATGATAATCTCCTTCATAAGATGAGAGTTTTGATCCTCTGTGATCTTGGAGCGTAAGTCTCTGAGAAGAAATGAGATTTCTATATTGCTGGAAACATCTAAACCTGACTAAAAAAGATTTGTGAAAAATTTGACAGCCAGCTTCTCTTTGTCATCCTCGAAAAAAACTGTTTTTCCTGAAATTTCATCTAGAAGAAAATGGATTTTGTTCCTTGCTCCTCTCTACCTTACAGTCTCATAAAAGTATCTGGTATTAAGGTCACCTTCTTGTAGCCAAGTTATTCTGCTTTTTTATCTCCAATAGACCTCCTCTTCCTGATAAGCTTTAAAAAGGTCCATCTTTGTCCTCTGAAAAAGATCCGAGTAAAAAATATCATGTTTAGTAATCCAATCCAATTGCTCTGTAAGGCTTTGAGTATGAAGAAGGGAGTTAGATTTGGTGGCTTTCTTCATACAGAGATTTCCTTCCTACAACACCTTATTCTGTCATATAAGCAAAGATTGTCCACTTGAAACTGCAAATCCTCTGATGCCCACTTTTGTACTCCATTTTTTATCAAACCTAAAGCAGCCACCCCTATTTTGACCATCCCCATCCAAACTAGTTAGAATAGGGCAATGGTCTGAGCCCACTCTGGGCAGATAGGAAGTGTGGGCTTTAGGGAAGAGAAGATACCAATCACAATTCACCAAGACTCTATCCAAATTGCATTGAACATGCATTCTTTTTCTGTTTCCATACCAGGATAAATCATTGCCTTGAAAAGAGATTTCCAGGAGTCCGCAACTTCTAATTGTATTTCTGAAGGGAATATAAGAACTCTCCAGTCTGGTGGCTCCACTTTTCTTCTCAGAAATACTTGCAATCTCATTGAAAACACCTAGAAGCATCCATGGCTAATCTCTTTGGAGGCCAATTCTCTGGAGTCTTTCCTAGAAATAATCTATTTCCCCACTGACTAGGTGACCTTAAACTCCTGAGATAAAAAAACGAAATCTTTCCCAAACAACTTCAGCATCAATCCATCCCTCATCCGCTGAGATGACTTTAACTTCCACTCCTTCCATTCACATTATGACCAAACCTCCACTTTTACCACTTGGTTCCAGAGTGAACATATAAAAAAACTAATTCTTCACAAGTATTCTCCAGATAAGAATTTTTCTGTTTTGTTTCACTTAAGAAGATAATCTCAGGAGAGAATTTCCTTAAGATACCTTTTAAGTGTGGCACTGTCATCTTGCCTCCCAAGCCTTGACAGTTCCAAGCCATGGTCTTCATATTGACCGAGGGAGATTGCGGGAGCCCAAAATCTTAGAACTTGGAGTTTTGAGAAGGCTGGGTACTAAGTTCTTGTTAGCCTGAGCCATTTCCTCAGAATTTGATGTTTTATGAAAACTAGAGCTTCCTACTGATGAGAGTTTTTCTTGAGAATTTTCTGCAGAAGCTCTAACAACCACACTATTTAACTTAGCACGTTTCCTGGTTTGTTTTTCAGAGGATAAAACAGTCTGTACCGGTGGTGCAAATTGCTTACTTCCCTGTTTCTCCTTTTGAGGATCCCACCAGGGTGGTGCTTCACTGTAGTCTTTTGGTCTCGACTCCTGCTCTTGAACAAAGCTCTTTCCTTTTTCCTTATTCTTAGCTGCTCCCAAATGGTGAAAAACTGTTTGAGAAGGCTCATCTATTTGAACAGAAGCTGATGCTGATGCCTGAGGACTCGCACGACTTTTTTTCTCCTTCTTACTCTGAGTGGAGACAGAAGGTTTTTTTGTATTCCCCTGAGACTTAACTGGATCTATGGGTGCAACTGAGGCTGCAAAAGAGGAGGATGAAGCTAAATGCCCAAACTCTTTGGACGCCTGAGGAACTTGTTGAGATGTGAACTTGCAGTGATAATTATCGTGAGTCAAACGTTTGCGCTTGAAGCAGACCTTGGCCAATTTCTCATAGTCAAGCTCCACTGTCAAGATTTCTCCAGATTTAAATTTGATTGCCTTCTTGAAAACAATCGGTGCCTCAACAGGAAGCCAGATGCGAGCACAAACGTATTCTACAGACTTCGAGTTCTTTGCGTGAAGCTCTATTTTCTCTATTAATCCTAATACTGAACCAATGGATTTGACTGTCTCAGTATTTAGACGTTGAGTCGGGATGCCTTTGATTCTTACCTAAAAGGGAATGCGTTGCAAGTAGTCTGATCCATGAGAAGGAGTCCAAGCCTCACCGGTAACTAACCACCCGTTTACAAACTAAAGAGCTGATTTCAAAACCTTTTGAAGGTCTTGCTAAGAGTCAAAGATGAATTGAATCTTGCTCTTTTCAACTTCTCTTCCCTTCACTCGACCTTCCACTTCCTAGATCTTTGGCAAAGCGTGAAGAAGGGTGAGAAACTTGACAGCAGCTGGGTTAAGGATCCTGGTGATGATGCTACGGGAGTGTTCTTCAAGGAGCTCTTGATTATCTAGGTCAGGCATCTCAATAGCCTCCTCAAAGTTAACTTCTTCCTTCGCTTTAAGTTTTCTTAGCAGTTCCTCGTCTTTCTTTTTCTGAAAGTGATACATACCAGGATGACTTTCACCACAAAATCCAACTCTAAACCTAATCTAGCAACCACGGCAAGATATAAGAGGTTTAGATAATGGTACCACAATCCAACGGCGAGCTGCCCCAGAATAAACAGAGAGAAGCACACTATGGTAATAACATCGACAAGTAGTCAAATAACTCTTGGTGAAAGAAATCTTTGCCTTAGCACGAGATTTTAACACCAAAGTAAGATCCACTTCGTTTCTCAAGGATTTCTTTACAGAGATGATAAGGCATTGAGAAAATAAGCGCTATGCATTATATCCAACTGCACATAGCATCCCTTGCCTTCGGCTTGCAAAGAAATCCAAGGTCAGAAGGGTAACGAGAACCACAAAAACAAGAGAGCCAGATCCAAAGATTTTAGAAAAAGAGACGAAGAATAAAGCCCAGAAAAGATCTAGAAAAGAAGAGGAAAAAGACGGAAGAGGGGAAGACGAGAGGAGGAAAATTAGGGTTTTGAGAAAAGACCATGAAACATAGAAGAGGACCACATGGAGTGAGAGGAGGAGGAGGTGAGTTTGGATCTGGTGGCGAAAAACCAAAACGCGGTCTAACGACGGAGGGAGAGGCAGAACGGCACCAGGAAAAAGAAAATCTGAGTCTCCATACTAATCGTTCTTTTCGAGAGTTTTTTGTTTCTCAATACGTTTTCTCTACTTTTTGGTTCTTTTTCTCAAGTCCAAAAGTTTTAGTATACTTTTAATTATATAAATTTTCTAGACGAATAATTTCAATTTTTTTTTTAAATTAAATTTAAATTTCACTGTTAGAATTACCAAAAAAAAAAAATCCATATTTTCAATTCTCCACCGCTAATTAAATCAAAACTCGATCGATCTGATAAATTATTTCTATTTTGTAATATATAGTATTTTTTTATATATTTTTCTAGAGAATTAATATATATATATATATTAAATACTATATACTATATGGTCCATAGTTTCAGCATTATTGGGTTCTTATTAATACAATCTGAAGTACAAATCAGTATAGTAATTTACAGATTGAAATGATCTGTACCGAATATATAATAGATCATTTTTAATATTTTTTTTGTCTTCTATAATTCAGATACTATACTACTAAATTGAATTTTGGTTATGACATACCACTACTAAATAGTTCATTTGAAATTTTTATAATAGTATCGCTCATATATTGAGATACTTAAATAACGAGTATTGTCCATGTATCTAATTATATAGGTCAGGTGTATAATGGACATTTGCTGAACGAATCGTCTTTCGAGATGGATTATGTTACGACTTAACTACGAAGATAGCGTCAAGTGGACTAGCACATATCTATCTATGGTGGTCATTGAGAACCTTTTCTCTCTTTTTTCAACCTTTTTCTCCCTTTTAACTGGTGGATATCAGAAAACTATAGATAATATTTTAATTCTTTTACATAGGAGAATAATTATAATTGAATATCACTTCATGCGTGTTATTTTTAACCAAAGTTTAATTAGTGGAATAAAATGATAAATAAATGCGAGTAAACAACACAAAAGTGTTTAGAAATAATAATAATTAAATTTTCATAGAAATATAGTAATGCTTATATATTTTTATATATGAAAGAGAATGCTAAACTTAATTAATCTAATTTCCTTAACTAGATATATACATATCTTGGTAATAATATTTTTAAAAATATTGATAATATCTCATAATATCTTCTTGATTCTCTATATAAAACTATTTTAGCACTCAAGATAATAGTACGATTAAAATAATAGTAAAAATAATAATAGGAGATGATCGTACAAAAATTAATATTTTAATACTATATAATATATAATGTTCCAACAGTTTAAATAAAATATGTAGTAAATTAAACCTAAAATACTGTAAAATAAATCAAAGAAATTCTGAAAACTACTTTTTGTTTTTCAGTTTTTCTGTTAAAGAAAATAGCATAACTTTACAAAAAGTTTCAAAAATACCAAATTTCTTTTTGTTGAAAAGGTTTCTATACTCGTATGAAGACTTTATTAAAATTTTCAGAACTCTTTATCAAAAAAATGTTTAAGAGTGGTTTTGGATTTTTTAGAAGCCACATTTTGATAGTTATTTATGGTTGTGTAATCCAATTTTCGAGTACTCTGGTGTGGCGATTTTTTTTAAATAACAATTTTACTTTTATTTTTGACCAGAAAAATATTACTTTTGTTTTACAATAAATTATAAATAAAGCAAACGCATTAAATGTCTTAATTAGTTACGTAGTTAATTGGAACCGAGACATTCCAACGACGGCTTCATCGCTTTTTTTCGGCACTTTATAAAGTTTCTGCTGCCACATAATTTTCTTGTGTTTGTGTTAACTTACGGGCATTAGTAGCCACATGCATTACTATCTCTTCCAGCAATTCACTGAATATTTGATATATCATGGTTTTTATCCGTTTTTAGCCATGATATAAGTTGTTTTATCGAGTTTTTCTAGTGTCTTCTGTATCGTTCTGGAGTCTTTTCAGGTTTTAGCACGTTTGGAACGAAATTGGAGATTTTGGAACCATTTGGAGCTTTTTGGAGCAAACCGAAGAAAGTACCCGTTTTGAAGCCTGAGTATCGATCGACACCATCCCGGTATCGATCGATACCGACGTAACTGACGCGGAGATAGAGAGATATCCAAGGAAGAGAATTCTCACCATAAGAAGCCCAATACTTTTCCTTATTTACAAAGAGACCCAACTCGTATTTTAGACCTATTTAAGCAAACTTTTAGTCATTAGGTTAAGGAACAGGGACGGCAGACTTTACTTTTCACTATTATTCTTGAGCCACCATTGAGATTTGAGAGCTTTTGTGAGGGAGACGGATCCAAGACTTTGTTCATCATAGAGAAGATCCCGAACACTTGTTTTTATTCTTTTGTTATATTTAATTTCATGATCTATTCAGTTATGTCTTGTGTTTCATCAATCATGTCTAGTAGTCTCATTCTAGGTTTAGGGTTTTCTCATATGGATTTCTCTGATTTATGATGATTGATTTGTTAGGGTTCATAACCTGAATAGTTCTTCACCATAGGTTGTTCTCAAAGCTATTTCTAGTCGATCATCTAGAACATAGAACTTAGATTAATCGATTAGGCACGACGGTGCAATCGAGTAATCGATAATACCTAGGTGAGCAATTCGTTATCTGCAAAGAGATTTGGTTTAATCGAATTGTGAACATATCAAACTTGAATTAATTGTTGGTTTAATTTGTAGGATTTGCAAAGAGATTTGGAATTCTAGATTTTAGATTTAGTTAGTTTTCGCAACGACAGTTGGTTGACTATATTATCGTGTTTGAGTTCAAGAACGGCGCTTAATTGAATTGAACCTTAATTGATTAATTGTTATCTATCATTGATTTCCTGAGAATTTCCCTGAGCCTAGCTCCCATCCATATTAATTCAACCTAAGTTTAATTTGATCATTTGTTTTCTCGTCATTCACTGTTTGCTTAGCACAATCTGCATCTTTCATCTACTGAGTGAGTTTTCTTGAGTTCTTGTGTTCGATCCCTAACTTTACTGCAGCAACTGCTTTAGTATCATCATAGGGTATTAATTTGAGCATATCAAATTTGGCGCCGTTGCCGGGGACTCTAAAAATTCACCTTTAGAATTTTAGTTATCGATTTTGGCTAAGTTCGTCGTCAGTATCGATCTATACTCCATTGGTATCGATCGACACTGAACGTCTGTTTTTGAATTTTGGTTACTTATTTTCTCGTCTTTTGATTTTCAGGTATATGCATCAGCGTGCTACCAGGAGAAAGAAGGACACACCACTGATCAATCTCTCCCTCACAGAGCTAACAGAGCTTGAACGCACAAATCGGACAACGAAGAGGACTACAGTTGAGATGGATATTCCACATGGTTTGGTGCATGATGAGGAAGGTGGACGCCAACTTCCTGCCGAGGCTGGACGTCAACCTCAGCAACCTCACGCCGAGGCTGAACGGACGCTTGGCGAGTACAACCGACCGGATCAATTCTATGCAAATCGTGCAGCAATCCGTATTCCGACTTTCCAGAGGAATGACTTTGACCTGAAGCCTGCTTACTTTGCTCTTGTTGGACAACACCCCTTCACCGGTCTCTCTCATGAGCACCCTATGGATCACATCGAGAAATTCGAGGACTTGGTCACCAGTATGAAGTACAATGGAGTACCACATGAATACCTCTTTTGTAAGCTCTTTCCATACTCTCTTGGTGGAGAGGCAGCTTACTGGCTGAAGCAGCTACCTCCCGGATCTCTCGCTACTTGGAACGAAACCAAAAACGCATTCCTGAACAATTTCTATGACGATGCGAGATCGGAGGAGCTCAGAAACAAGATATCTCAATTTTCTCAGGGTCCAACAGAAGCACTCAAGGCTGCTTGGGTGCGATTCAGATCCTACCAGAGAGACTGTCCGCATCACGGTTTCAGTCAAGTTCAGCTGCTCGGGATCTTTTACAGAGGGATTGATTGGCGGTATCAGATTGCACTGGATTCTGCAAGCAACGGGAACTTCAACACTAGGATTCCAACCGATGCTGTGAAGCTGATTGAGAACTTGGCGTCTAGCAATAGCACCAAGAATGCTGATTTCGAGCGAAAACGGCTCGCTAGTGTTGGTGACGGTTCGCAGATTGCTGAGGTTCAGGCGAAGTTGGACACGATGCACAACCTCTTAGTGGGAAAGACGAAGAAGGCTGTACATTTTGCTGATGAAGTAGAGAACATTGAAGATGAAGCAGAGGATGTTAACTACATTGGTGGTTCTGGTTTTCAAGGTCAGCGATTTGGTTACAACAACAACCGAAGCTTCAACAACAATCAGCAAGGTAGTTACAAGTTTGGAGGTAACCAATCTGGTTTTGGTGCCACTCAATTCGCCCAAAAACCACTTCAAGGCGGTGATTTTACTCTCGAATACGGTAATTCAGCTTACCAACCGCATTCTCCGAGGTCTACAGAGAGTAAGACGGAGATCCTCTTGGAACAAATTCTGCAGAGACAAGAAAAGATGACTGGAGATTTTAATAGAAAGCTGGATAATTTATACACTGATCTGAATGGGAGAATCGACGCTCTCGAAATCCATCAGAAGATGCTGGAAAATCAAATAGCTCAGACATCAGCAGCTGTCAAGGGAAAGATAGTTCAACCACAGCATGGACATGTCAATACAATCACCTCGAGCGCTAGAGAAGAGGATTTTAAGCCTGAGATGACTATGTTCGTATCCAGTGATACTAGTATCGACTGATACCTGCCTGGTATCGATCGATACTTCCCGAAACCTGCTGTAGATTCGAAGGTTGCTGAAGATGAAGATAAGAATTCTAACATTCGACGCGTATCGATCGATACCCCTACCTGTGTCGATCGACACCAACCTGCAGAGACGATACAAAACTCCACTATCGATCGACACTCATCTGGTATCAGTCGATACCCTTCGCAAGCTGAATCAATAACTGAGAAAAGGACAGAGATGGTTGAGGAACGGGTATACAAACCAAAGCTACCTTACCCTGTTCTTCCCAAGCTGACAAGAGAGGAGTGGACGGCTGCTAGAAGCAAGTTTTTGTCAAAAAAAATGGTTGCAGGACCTCCCGTTGCTGATACACCACCACCGCTGAGACAGTTGACAAAGAGGGAAGACCCAGGGAAATTCTCAGTTCCATGCTCCATCTCTAGAGTACACTTCAAAGAGTCTCTCGTTGACTCAGGGTCTAGTGTCAACGTCATGTCGAGGGCGATTGCAGATAGATTAAAAGCTGATATGAGATCTCCTAACACGCTTCTCACATACGCGGATTCTTCTAGCTCACTCCCTTACGCTACAATTCTTGATTTACCTGTTAAAATAGGAGATTGTCTGATTCCTACTGATTTTCAGGTTGTGGAGATGAGCCAAGGATCCAAGGTGCCCTTGATTTTGGGAAGACCATTTATGGCTACTGTTGGCGCGATCATGGACATGCATAACAAGTGAATCTCTTTCTCTTGCATTGACGGAGACGTCTTATACGATGTCATTCCTTCTGGAGGAGCACCCAGACATGTCTCGTGCATCACCATTGCCTCGGGCGAGACTCTGATGATCGATCTGCTTGATGAGTCTTATGATGAACCAAAAGTCGCAGTTGTTTCAAATGAACCCCCCCAACACCCCAAGAAAGTTGTGGAGAAGACCAAGGCAACAAAGAGGAAGGCGACGAGTAAGAAGATCAACGGTGCTGCTAATTTCACTTTGATTCCTCAGAAGTGTGATGGAGATTCGATCGAATATAAGGTGAAGTGCAAGGGAACCTCGAAACCTTTCTATAAGGCTAGAATTCGCATTCCTACGGAGATGAAAGAGAAAGAAGAGGATATGATGAGCACAACTTTGAAGCTGGAGATGTCTGGTTGTGGAGCTTATTTCGGAGTGAGTTCTCCACCTTGTCCTGACTGATATCTTAGCCAAAGTCAAGCTCGTGACATTAAACAAGCGCTTAGTGGGAGGCAACCCACTGGTAAGTCTATAAATATGAGTTTTTGTTTTTGTGTTTTGTTGTGATTCGCGAATCAGGTCGAAAGAAGGATGGTCGTTTTTATTCCGTATCGATCGACACCACCTTGGTATCGATCGACACTACCGCTCTATGGTAACACCTCTTGTTCTTGACCTATTTCGTTTTGTCCTTTGATTTCTTTCACCTTCTCTGGGCTTGATAAACACTGGGGACAGTGTTGCTTAAGTCTGGGGGAGGTAGTCACTGACATTGACTTTTGTTTTCTTATTTATTATATGTTTTTATTGAGTCAAAACCACTTGAAGATCTGTCTTTTGCTTGAATTTGTTGCTCTGATTTTGCTTTTGAGTGACCACTGTTACAGGATTAGTTTCAGTTCGACTAATGAAAAATCCAAGGGATAACCAGCCAGCTAGAAATCACTCATGTCTCCAGCAAGGTTCTTCACAAGCTTTAGCCAAATTTTGCACTTCATCTACGCGGTTAGTGTTCTTAGAGTTTGATTCATCATTCATATCTGGCTAAGGAACCCATCATGCTTGAAAATTGTGGTATATCTCTCCCGTGAAAATTGTTGGATACATATTTGCGTTAAAACAGGTAAAATCTATATAAAAGATGAAATGATTTCCGCCGAGTAGAGGGGTAGGAAAATTTCCTATGACCCCATTATTCTACTTGGATAAGGAATGATCACACGAAAGCCTGAAGTGAGGGGTAGGAAAATTTCCTATGACCCCATTATTCACCTAAGACTTTTGATACACTGAGAGGGTAAGAACCGGGGATTCGGTAGCAAACACTATCAATACTCGCGTTTCGGACCTTGATTTGTATTTGCTGTTCAGATAAACCTGCGCTGTTAAAATCCAATTAGAACTGATTATGAAATAAGTCTGGGGGAGATAAAGAATACCGGAGAGCAAAAAACTGTTGTTGAATAAATGATTCCTTAACTATGATATTGTATGGGCAAGAATCTAGAAGGTTCTTGAACACTGATTGCAGCGATGAAACTGGCGATGAGAGCTTGGATGAATATTGGTGTGAGATAATAAGTGAAGTCTTGGGAAGTTGGGGTTCCTACGGAGAAGTACATGGTGGTTAGATCTGCAACTGATCAGGCAGAAGTGGGCGCTTGGGAAAAAGGGTCATTACAGCGATTTCGGTAACAGGTCAGGTCTCTAAGGTTTTTCAAACCTCTTTCTCTAACTTAGTTTTCTGTTTTGCTTGAGGGCAAGCAAAAGGCTAAGTCTGGGGGAGTTGATATATCATGGTTTTTACCCGTTTTTAGCCATGATATAAGTTGTTTTATCGAGTCTTTCTAGTGTCTTCTGTATCGTTCTGGAGTCTTTTCAGGTTTTAGCACGTTTGGGACGAAATTGGAGATTTTGGAACCATTTGGAGCCTTTTGGAGCAAACCGAAGAAAGTACTCGTTTTGAAGCCTGAGTATCGATCGACACCATCCCGGTATCGATCGATACCGACGTAACTGACGCGGAGATAGAGAGATATCCAAGGAAGAGAATTCTCACCATAAGAAGCCCAATACTTTCCCTTATTTACAAAGAGACCCAGCTCGTATTTTAGACCTATTTAAGCAAACTTTTAGTCATTAGGTTAAGGAACAGGGACGGCAGACTTTACTTTTCACTATTATTCTTGAGCCACCATTGAGATTTGAGAGCTTTTGTGAGGGAGACGGATCCAAGACTTTGTTCATCATAGAGAAGATCCCGAACCCTTGTTTTTATTCTTTTGTTATATTTAATTTCATGATCTATTCAGTTATGTCTTGTGTTTCATCAATCATGTCTGAGTAGTCTCATTCTAGGTTTAGGGTTTTCTCATATGGATTTCTCTGATTTATGATGATTGATTTGTTAGGGTTCATAACCTGAATAGTTCTTCACCATAGGTTGTTCTCAAAGCTATTTCTAGTCTGATCATCTAGAACATAGAACTTAGATTAATCGATTAGGCACGACAGTGCAATCGAGTAATCTGATAAAACCTAGGGTGAGCAATTCGGTTATCTGCAAAGAGATTTGGTTTAATCGAATTGTGAACATATCAAACTTGAATTAATTGCTGGTTTAATTTGTAGGATTTGCAAAGAGATTTGGAATTCTAGATTTTAGATTTAGTTAGTTTTCGCAACGACAGTTGGTTGACTATATTATCGTGTTTGAGTTCAAGAACGGCGCTTAATTGAATTGAACCTTAATTGATTAATTGTTATCTATCATTGATTTTCTGAGAATTTCCCTGAGCCTAGCTCCCATCCATATTAATTCAACCTAAGTTTAATTTGATCATTTGTTTTCTCGTCATTCACTGTTTGCTTAGCACAATCTGCATCTTTCATCTACTGAGTGAGTTTTCTTGAGTTCTTGTGTTCGACCCCTAACTTTACTGCAGCAACTGCTTTAGTATCATCATAAGGTATTAATTTGAGCATATCAATATTCAGGTTTTACTTTGCTGACAATGTCATTAAAATCATTATACGAACCAGTTATATTTGTTATAATATGAAACGGTTCTAACGTATGAACTAAAGTGAATTTTAGATCTATATATCGTTAATTCTAGTTATCCGACATTATCACTCATCAATCAGATTGAACATATAATTGGATTTAATATTATTGTTGCGTAATTACTAATGCATGTATAAAAGTTCATAACTGAGACAGAAAATACAAGTGAGTCTGTCTATGGTTAAACCTAATGTTGTTAAAAGCCAATGAGAACCTTAAACCCACATCAGCTGATGTCAAGTGGGAGGAGACCAAAGCTTCACTGATAGGTACATCAAACAAATGATTTGGTTCTTGTGTTTTTCCTTTGAGTTTTGTCATGACAAAGGAGATGCTGAGACTTTACATATAGTTATCGATTTTTTTTGAAGAAAAAGCATTACAAACGAAATAGTAAAAATAGGTTTAATTGATGGAATATTGATAAGGGTTTGGTAGTTGTTCAATTTCTTTTTTTCTCTCTTCTCTCTCTAATTCTCCGTGGTGGTCCTGAAGGTAAGTTTAAGTCCCCCGTCGTTGGGCGGCCACCGCCGTTGTCGCCTCAGGCGAACTCTCCGTCTCTGTCTCAGTCTTTCCTTTTTGCTGGTGTCGTCTCAATTCCTGTTCGTTGTCGGACCACTGTCTTGGCCGGAAGGTCTCGGTCGGGACCAGTCCTTTGATTTCGGTAAAAAATCGCTTCTCCACCGATCCACCTCTCCTCGCCGTCTCTCGGGTGACTCCGCTGTCGGATCTTGAAGTTTTTGTCTTCTGCCACCACTCACGGCTTCGAGCCATCGAACCATTCCGCTCGCCTGTGAGATCCGCCATTGCATGGTTGCTTCGGAAACCCCATCGGAGAACCATATCCCGGTCGTTGACCGCGGATCCCGAGTCTCCGAGACCTTTAATATCCAGGTGATGCGTTATTTCAACCATTTCATATCTCTTTTCTATCTCTCTGTTTGAGGGATCCGTTCAAATTTTCCTGGTCTTTGCAACCGGAGAACCCACACCGTGCTACGGCCGGTTTCTTTACGCTCGAGATCTTTATCCGAATATCTTTCAGACGTTTTAACGCCTCATTTATTTCTAGTTCTCTCGATCTCTCCGATGAGAGTCTCCACAACCATCATAAAGCCAATAGATTTCGCTTCATCATCAGTCCCTTCTGCGGGATCTCATCCCGATCAAAGCGTTATTTTCCCCTAGTTTAGACCTGTCGAGAACTTTCCCGATGGTTTCTTCGGTGAGTGCAGTTGCGGCCAAGAACACCGCACCGTCACCGTCAAGATCCGTTTAAGGCAAACTTTCTTACAACTAGATCTAGGGTAAAACTCGTATTAAATGTATTTGGACCGGTTCGGCCCATCATTTATTTTTTTTATGTGCTTTGGATTGTCAGTAAACAGGCCTGCGAGCCTTTTTCTATCAAATTATCCTTCTATGAATTTTCTATGTAAGTTTGAACTTTAATTTTAATGAAGATTTCTTGTTGACAAAAAAAAATAATATTGGAATGGGATAACCAAACCAAACGGAGAAAATTGGGATATTGAGTGCTGCCTCTGGTTTGGGATTTCTCTATATGCAACTGAATTTTTCTCTTATCCTATAACAGCAGTTCTATAAAATAATGGTTCTTATTGACATCTTCATAAAATGATTTACTTTCATAACGTGGGTGACGCAGTAATGATAATTACTAGATACGAAAGGATCCCCAGTATGTGTCAAATTCAAAGCCCACATCACGTGCTTAAACATATTCATATAATTTGGTTACGGCTCTTATCATTTTTTTTTTGTTTTTTTTTTTTTGGTTTTTTGTCAGGGCTCTTCATTACTAAATTAATTTAAAACCAATTTCTCTAATTGAATTACTAATTTTTCTCTTCCAAAGGTGGAGTAGTGACATGTTATCATGTCTTCACATAAGAAAAATAAGAAAAGCTTTCACCGATTGCTTTGTAAACTTTACAATCTACTAAACCAACATCACCGATTGCTTTTTTTTTTTTTTTCCCTCTTTAAAATCGGACTTTTGGATCGTTGCCAGGACCAATTAGCTACATTACCTTACTGTTTTTAGTTGAATTTTTAGCCATGAATAATGTTTTTGATCAATAGAATGATACATATATGGTATAACTTATTTAGAAACAAATTAGATAACGAGTCAACATTTACACGGTTTGATATCATATTGAAGAATTATTTTCTCGAAACTTAAATGTATATTGACAATGAGAATAGCTTATCGTCTAAAATTCCTTAATAGCCAGACAAGATAAACATACCAGTCCACATCTTTCCCTTTGAAAAACAACTTCCATCATCGTGCCATTTATTGTAAATTGATAGTTGTTGCTTCCTTATCTTTTCCTATAATTTTCTAGCTAAATTATAATTCATTGGGATGAATTCTGTTCTTATATTAATCATTTCTTTATCAGCATTTTGTCTGTCTTACATTATTTAAACCCACAATGGAAGTTGTTGGGGTTTGAATCCCAAAATGTAAGAACAAAGATTAGTGGCAAGTCAGTAGCCCAAAAAACCTTTAGCCGTTTTCTTTCAGAAGCTAATTTAGCTAAAACAGAATCCATATGATTAAATGAGATTAGACAAAATATTAGCCATCTGAATATGAGGGCAAAACAAGAGTGGTAACTTATGTTTTTATTTGTCTTTTAATCAGATTCATTTTTATTGGAGATATTATACAGTTTACGTTCATTTCATTAAAATATTTATGAAATGTGCATGCATCAACATCATCCAATCTTCTATAATTAAGTTACATATATTAGGAATTTCGCACATATTAAATTAATTTTTAATTCCAGTCTATTTTTTTTTTGCCATTAAGTTTAATTTAAAACGAGTATTTTCTTGACTCTAATGATGAGAAAATTATAAAACTAAAAATAATATTTTTTTTGTATAGAAACAAATATATATAAATTATTAAATCAGAACAAATTAAAACATCTAAGTTACAAATGGTGGGAATATTATTTAGTTGTGTATATCCGACATTACATTATAACATAATTGCCTATTGTCACTGATGATTAGGTAGAATAAAAAGACATGTTTCTGTTTGTTTCTAACATACTCATAGCTAGTTGGCGCTATCATTCATTAGACGTTTCTATAAATACAGATTTACTAATGAATTATGGCCGTCTTTCATTGGGGACCAGTTTTGTAATAAACATTTGAATAATAGTATTGGCAGTTTTGGGTAGCTAAACCAATTCTCATCTAACAAAGTTTATCTAACGAAAGACATTGAAATCTCAATAAGTTTGGAGGTTGAAAAACTTATTGTAAGAAAAAGTGAGCATTTTAGATTATAAATACTGACTTTAATGTCAATTCTGAAAGAAATAAACTAGAGGTTTTCAATAAATCAATCATAATTTAGAGTATATGCACTTTTCAACATATGAATTATATTAAACATTTAAACAAGTGAGAAAATCCGGAAGAGTATATATGCACTAGATAAACTAATTTTGGAGTTTAATCACAAAAATAATTGTGATTAGTTTTCTCACAACCGTTTGCAAACATCACATTTGAAGATGATTATGGTTTTATGTGTTTGAAACCATTAATAGGTTCTCTTGTTTTTTTTAATAACAGTAAATGTTGTAAATAAAAATCTTCACTCTCTCAAGTGTTTGTGGTGGTGAGTGGCTTTGGGAAGAATAAATACATTTCTTACAAATTTAGTTGTAATATTAATAATAAGATCCTTTAATGTCTGAAACCATTAAACTTTATATCCTTTATTAGATAAATATTTACTTATATTTTCTTTTACAAAATTCTGCTAAATTTACGAATCTTATAATGTGTTTGTTCTCCTGTCTTAGTTGGGCCGATTTTGTAAGCCTAATATGATCATTCTGATGCACCCAATCTTTTCCGGACGATGATTTTCTCATTAAGTTCACCATTGAACTTCAGACACGTGTCATATTTGATGAAGTAAGTGCCAACTTGGCAAAGTCATCCACCAAAATCTGTGGCCCGTTGCATAATTGCATTTCACTTCAATCAGAGCAACAACTTGCTTTCCAAATTTTTTTCAAGCCATGGAAGCTACTGCTGCAAATCTCTCCATGGTCACCGCCTCGCGAACAATGCAACCTTACCAACCAACCACTCTCTCGCTTCAATACCTTACTTACCGGAACAAACGCTCTTTTCCTTTCTCGCTCACAATCACAAGATGTTCCACCACCAAAAGTCGTGAAACGGGTCAAGATTCGACATTTGATTCATCGATCTCTTTGAAGAGAGGGATGGTTCTTGATCTTTGCGTCTCTACAGACTCGTGGGACAGTGAGGAGATTGGTTCTCCGGTTGTGAAGAGATTTCTAAGCGATAACGAAGAGAGATGGTACATGTGGTACCATGGAAGCTCAAAGCAAACCTCAGTTTCAGATTCTATCGGATTAGCGGTTTCAAACAATGGGATTCATTGGGAAAGAGGGAAAGGTAAGGTTGAGTCAAACGACGATGTTGGTTTGGTTATGAGCAATGGTGAAGACTGGTGGGGATTTGATACTGCAAGTGTTCGACCTGGTGAAGTTGTGATAATGTCGAGTTCTAAAGTCAGGGCTAATAGCTCTGTTTACTGGATGTATTACACAGGCTACACTACTGAGACGGTTGAGATTCAATCCCAAGGTTTCACTTCCGGTCTTGGGAATCCAGAAAGGTTTCACCTTTGTGATGAAAATGTAGAGAAATCTAGGTTTTATAGGTCACTCCCTGGGTTAGCAATTAGTCAAGATGGTAGGTATTGGGCTAGAATTGAAGGTGAGCATCATAGTGGGGCTTTGTTTGATGTTGGGTCTGAGAAAGATTGGGACTTTCTCTATATTGCATCCCCACATGTAGTTTTCCATGGAGATGGTGATCTAAGGATGTATTACCATTCTTTCGATGCTAAAACCGGCGAATTCTGTATTGGGATTGCGAGGTCTAGGGATGGGATCAAGTGGTTGAAATTGGGAAAGATCATAGGAGGAAGGAAATCCGAAAATGAAGGATCGGGTTTCTTCGATGAGCTTGGAGGAAGATATCCTTGTGTGACAAGGAGCAAAAGAGATGGGAGTTATATGATGGCTTATGAAGGTGTAGATAGAAACGGGCAAATGAGCATTGGCTTGGCGGTTTCAAAAGACGGGATTAAGGATTGGAAACGGGTTCAGGATGAGGAAGCGGTGGTTGCAGTTGGTGAAGGCGGTGCGTGGGACAACGAAGGAGTTGGGTGTCCATATTTGATTGAGATGGATGGCGACTCTGATCATCAATGGAGATTGTATTACAGAGGTGTTAGTAACCGTGGCAGAACAGGGATAGGCTTGGCTGTATCTGAAGGGAATGAGATCACTAGGTTTACAAAACAGACTGGGATTCACTTGTGAGAGACCCTGAGACTAACAAACAAATTAATCTCTTTTTCTTTGATTGGTAATGATACATTTTGATATTGAAGAGTTTTGATTAAGCGGTTAAAAACACCTCAGTTGGTTTAACTACATTACAGTTTAGTAAATTGTTAAAAGCTCTGAGAGGACTAACTAATCAGCTGATTTATTGTAATCTGAATTTTAGCAGATTAAAAACTGTTATGTAATTTTTATAAGTAGTTCATGACCGTTACGGCAAGTGGGGACAAAACCATTGTTGTAAAAAAGGCAAATCCGACCGTTACAAAACCCTAGCATTTAAGTTTCTGGGAGAAACAATCACAAATTCCGTAAATCAAAGCCAAAATCCAAAACTTTTTATTGATTAATCTCAGGAAATAGCAATGGGAGGAGAGCAATTCGAGCTAGAGGAAGATAGAGACGGACCATTGGAGCTGTTGCAGAGCTTGAGATCTAAAGCTACGGAGCTTCTTCTTCGTGAAGAATGGGAAGAATCTATACAGATTTACACTCAATTCATCGATCTCTCCCGGATCCAAATCTCAGATACTGGTGGATCCGACCCGGATCCGGATTCAGTTGCTAAGCTCCGGAGATCTCTCTGCTTGGCTTTATGCAATCGAGCTGAGGCGCGAGCCAGGCTACGTGATTTCTTGGAAGCGATGAGGGATTGTGATCAAGCACTTGAAATCGAAAAGACCCATTTCAAGACTCTTCTTTGTAAAGGTAAAGTTATGCTCGGACTGAGCAAATACTCATCGGCTTTAGAATGCTTTAAAACAGCTCTGCTCGACCCACAAGCGAGTGATAACTTGGAGACTGTTACTGTGTACATGGAGAAATGTAAGAAGCTCGAGTTTCAGGCAAAGACTGGAGCTTTTGATTTGTCTGATTGGATCTTAAGTGGGTTTCGTGTGAGATGTCCCGAGCTTGCTGAGTTTATTGGGTCGATTGAGATTAAGAAATCTGAGCTTGGTGGGCGTGGATTGTTTGCTACGAAGAACATTGTTGCAGGGACTTTGATTTTAGTCACAAAGGCTGTTGCGATTGAGAGAGGGATCTTAAGAAGTGGAGAGTCTGGCGAAAAAGAGCAGTTGATAATGTGGAAGAATTTCGTTAAAGAGGTTACAGAATCCGTGCGAAAATGCGATAGAACACGTCGAGTTGTCTCCGCTTTGTCCTCTGGACAAGACGAAGACAATCTGGAGATTCCTGACATATCTCTCTTTAGGCCTGATGAAGCATTTGAAACCTATGGTGATTCGAAACAGGATTTGGATTCGGAGAAGCTATTGAGTATTCTGGATGTGAATTCTCTGGTGGAAGATGCGGTTTCAGCTAAAGTTATGGGGAAGAACAAAGAGTATTACGGTGTAGGGCTATGGCCTCCGGCTTCATTCATCAACCACTCGTGTATCCCAAACGCAAGACGCCTTCACGTTGGAGACTACGCAATTGTTCATGCCTCAAGAGACATCAAGGCCGGGGAAGAGATCACTTTTGCTTACCTCGACGTGCTTTCTTCGCTGGAAAAGCGGAAAGAGATGGCTGAGTCTTGGGGATTTTGTTGCGGATGCAGTAGATGCAAGTTTGAGAGTCTCTTGTATGTTACCAATCAAGAGATAAGAGAGATCGAAATGGGTTTAGAGAGAGGCGTGGATGCTGGAAACATGGTATATATGGTGGAGGAAGGGATGAAGAAATGGAAGGTGAAAGGGAAGGATAGAGGGTTGTTGAGAGCATCTTATTGGAGAGTTTATGATGAGATTTATAACTCGGAGAGACTTATGAAGAGGTGGGGAAAGAAGATTCCAACAATGGAAATTGTGGTGGACAGCGTCTCCGATGTCACTGGAAGTGATGAGAGATTGATGAAGATGGCTGTGGAAGGGATGATGAAGAAGAATGGAGTTTGCAGTAACATTGTGGAGATGGAGAAAATCGTGAAGCTAGGGAAGGGTGTTTATGGCAAAGTGGTATCGAAAAAGAAGGCAATGAAGACTCTTCTTGGCCTAGTATAAGAAATTTTGTAACTGTTGTAGCCATTTTGCTTTTCTGTAATTCCTTGCCTCATGGAAGAAAACATCCAATGATATTATTACAAAGACAGTCAAATGGAAATAACATTTGTTTTGTGCAAAACATTTGTAGTCAAAGAATGTCTAATATGAAAAAGACGGTTCTACAAAGAGAAATTGGATGATGAGTTGCATAAAAGAAAAAGATGAAGAAGAATTTATTCTTCAATCCAATTATCCTGATTAGCACTTCCTCCGGTTTTGTCCTGCAGCAAAACATCTTTCTCAGTTTTCAACTGGTTAACTAGCCTGCGAACGCTAGGAGTCTGGAACCGATCCCTAGCAGATTTCTTCTCTTGAGTTATTAACCCTTTCTTGGCACTAGGATATGGTTTAGGAGGTGGATCCTTATCTTGCATTTTTGCAAGCTCCTTTAAGCGTTTGTATGCTTTCTTCATTTCCTTTCTCTCTGAGAGATATTCCATCTGAAAAACATAAAAATATAAATTAGTAAGAAGAAGAAAAACATCTCCGGTGTTCAAAGGAACAGCATCAGCAGTAGCGCGGCATTACGATTCTTATCTATTCAAGTGCAAGTTTGGAAACAATTGTATCTTTGCCTTTCGTAGCTAATCAAGACTGTAAAAAGAAAATACGTACATTAGCTACAGACATGGCATCATCCTCACTGATGCCATGCTCCTTCAGTTCAAGGACCCGGCAACCATAGACACGAGCTGGATCTGGAACAAACGCCGAAATCCTAGGGGATTGAAGATAGAAAACACATTATACTAACTAATAAGAATTGAGATACATCCAGAATGAATGGTGAAACTCTCCCGTTAATTCAGAAATTAAGAGAGACACACATGTTTAGTACTAGTTCAAGACAAGAAGTTAAGCCAAAAATTGTTTGGAATTTAACTTTTTTTCTAGAATAAGCTTTCGAAGAACAAACTCATAAGAAAATCATCAAACCAACTTTGGTACAGATGCAGAGATATAAAGGTAGAGAAGTTACTTGACAGGGTCGTCAATTTTGGTTCCAGGATGCTTATTGGCGAATTTTCGAACATAAGGATCCTCAGGGAGAACAATCTTCTTGATTTTCCCATTAGAGCGAGGAAACAGAGGAGGAGGTGAACTGCCATTAAAACCAATCACAGAACACTCATTCCAACAACAGTAAAGAAACCTGAACCCTAAAAAATCCTAAATCCAAATCTTACAGACGCAAAAATCTCAACTTTATATTCAAATAGAATTCAACTTCAACCAAATTAGAAACCCTATAATGGAATGAATCAATAAGTAAGTATCTAATTGATCGATCGACCCAAATCATTTGGAAAAATACAGAGAGAGAGAGAGAGTTACGCTTCCATGGCTTTAAGCCAAACAGGCTCTCGTGTAGCTAATCCGCCGACTAGCCTCCTGGTTTTGGAAAGTAAATCACCTTTCATCCACGACATAGTTGCTGAGCTTCTTCACTTTGCTTCGTCGCTTGATCTGTGTAATATTTTACCCGACGACGAAGACACACGAGTGTTTCGATGGCGTATCCGTAAAACCTCATGGTTTATGAATCAAACCGGGTAGTGCACCTTAAAATTACGGTCCAGGGTCGGTTATGTCGAACCAAAAATTAGAAAATCTTATGGTTCGATTCGTCTCGTATGACAGATAGCCCTGGCCATTCGAGTTTCGGATCGGATTTCAGACAGGGACATATAAAACTCAATTAGGATCCGGAGCTATTTCGAATCAGGTTTTTCGGATTCGGGTTATTCGGTTAGAGATATATGAAACCCGATCGGATTTTAACATTAATCCGGATCGGATTCGGATCAGGTTTTTCGGTGCGGATCCGGATCGGGTTTCGGGTCCGAATAGGGTTTTCGGGTCCGGTTTTTTCCCAGGAAATAACACTTGTTCGTTCGTTCTTTAAGCTTTCGATGTCGGTTTTAAGCTTTCATCTGCCTTCATAATTTATCACTCTTCTTCGTTCGTTCTCTCGAGTCTCCCACTACCGTCAGCTAATAGCTTTTGGAGAAACTGCATCAATGGCATTGAGACTGACATCGCTAAAACGCGCGGCGGTTGAATCCCGCCGCATCTTGGAAACCCGAAGCTTCAGCCACGTCGCGGCGATGCCTTCGCCCTTGAACGGCGCTTTCGATCGCCCCATTTCTATGCCGCCGCTGGTGTTACCTGAGTTCGATCAGAATCAACCGGATTCGATCGATGAAAAGAGCTTCGGATTCGGGATGCCTAATTTTGCTTTCAGTGGATCTATGGAGCTAATGGCGGTGCCTAAGAAGAAGGTCACAGAACTCTCAGTCTCTTAATTGGTTTTCTCCCTTTCGTTTTCCGCTTCTGAAATGTTAAGTTTTCTTATGGATTTGAATTATTGTGGCATCTGGGATTTAGCTTTTTTGACGGATTCAGGTTTTATCTAGGGTTTTAGGGAGTCTCACTATTAGACTTATTAGTTAATTGTTTCTGATTGCACCTTTAATAGAACCTATCATAATTTCTTTTTTTTTTGTCTTTTTGGCTGTTTTTGAGTGTCCATTTCCATTTGCTTGTGTATCCTTGGGTTAAGCTCACATCTAAATTGATTTTGTTCCTTAAGGTTCACCATGTACTTTGTATGTTCTGGGGAGTTAGGAGCTATTTATCTAGTATCAAATGGAAAATATGTATTTTTTAATGGCTTTGTTTCCTCAGAGAATGATAGTGTTAATCGAAGCTGTTCTTTATGAAACATGCAGATTTCTAAACACAAGAGAGGGATAAGAAATGGGCCAAAGGCTCTTAAGCCTACTCCTGTGATCATCCGTTGCAGGTAATAGATTGGCTTCTCTTGTTGCTTTATCTGTTTGATGGTTCTTAATCTATCCATTGGTCTAGTTTGGTATGGGATCTAGTTTTGAGGTTGTCACTGTTTCAATAGCTGAAGAATAAGCGTATATGCTTTCTGATTCAATATTCTGTCCTTTACCATCAGAAACTGCATTTAAGTAACTAGAACTGTGTTCATTACGGTACAAGAGTCGACTTGTCTGGCCTTGGCATATGCTTGATTTAGTACTTGTATCGTTTTTCATGATCTAATTGTGAGGGCACTTGTAACAGACTTTTCGTATATACCGCTGTTTTAAGTGCACACTCTTCTGTGTTCCAGGAGTTGTGGGCGAGTTAAGCTGCCACATTTCTTCTGTTGCAGCGGTGAGCGGGTAAACCCTAGTGAGCAAGGCAATTCGAACAACTGATCAAGGTTTCTAATATGATTACTCCTTGTTGGATATCAAGAGGGAAAAATCTTGGCTTTCTTAGTAGTAGACTCGAGTTATATGATAGACTTAGTTGATGCTGTTTTGGCAAACTATTTGGGTTTCTGCTGCAAGATCAATATGCTCATGCTTCTTTTGACAAATTATGTTATTGTCATTGCTTGTTGCAAAGTCTAGGCCAGGTCATTTTCATATATATGCTCTTAGACTTTGATTTAACAGCTAAAATCTATTTTAAATATGGAGAAAAATATTCACATGAAACCATCTATGCAAGTTTTAGAAGCTCTCTTGTCATACGCTTTCTGTCTTAATACCTCGTAGTTTCTTAGGGTGTCATTTCAAGGGTAATTTTTGGTGTATCATAGTAAAAGTAGCTCGTGTTTGTTACAATGGATGCTCAAGTAGCTCGCAGGTGTGATCGCAGTTGTTTGGTAGGTCTATCAACTAAATTTTGGTTTGAAATCTGATTTGGGCGCATTGTGATAGAGAGAACAACAATAACACTAGGTAAGATAGTTATATCCGAAGCCTCGTCATGCTCATTTCCTTCTCTTTATTGTTTACAAGCAAGCCCTATACAAAATTGGAAAATCCACTCTTTTGGAAAAACCTTGATTAGATCCAATCTAAGAATTAACTATCTCGATCTTCCTCTTCGTCATAGTTGAATGGTAACGGAACTGATTTGAATGCTCTGAACTTTCCCACGTTGTTCAAATGCTCGTTCTCCAACCTTCACAACCCGACAAAGCAAGAACCCTTAAGTGAAAAATGCTTACAAGGAGTATTTAGTGATAGTTTTTTGGTTCAGAAGTTACCTAAAGAAATTCCAGATACCACGACGTATGATCTCAAGAACAGCAAGAAGAGCAACCATAGTTTCTCGATGTAAGAACGAGAAATTGAAATCCAGCACGGTCTGCAACCACGCCAACCTCAACACAATGTTTAAGACCTACAAAAAGAAGAGAAGACGGAAACAAAATTATAAAGAAAATCCTAAATCAGGATTTGTACTGTTCCATTTATTTTCTTAGTTCTCACCATTGCAATGTAGTAGACAGCTTTGTGAGGAACAAGAAGCTTCTCTCTCAACCAATATTTGGATGGGTTGTGAAGCAATCCCCAGTCAAAAACAATGTCCCAATATGTGCCGTAAAAAGTTGCCAATGCCGAGAAAATCCAGGCAGCGATTTTCCAGATGTTTCCAGCTCTGTTAAAGCTATAAGCTGTTCTCAAGCACACAGCGACAACGGTTAATAAATACTTGAGAGCATTGTAGCCTTGGCTTGAATCTTTCTCTTCGATCAATCTTCGAACACACTGAAGGAAACGTGACCAGTAAGGAATCACAGCGACGATGAAGTAGAATGTGCTGTATACACCGTTTGATCTGCAAGTGTTTTGCCTGTGCCTGAAGTCTCCCCAACCATAGTAACATATGTAAAACTCCAGACTCCTCAGTGCTTGAACCTAAAAAAAGAAAGTTGAGTAATGGGTTGAAACATTATAAAAACAAGATCATGAAATTTAGAAGAATGTTATAAGAACACACAAACCTGACTTGTTAATTGGTCTGCCAAGAAAAAATCTGGAAGATTAACCTGCAAATTTAGATGAAAAATTGAGAGATTTATCGATGTTTTTTACTCAGCGAAAAACAGTGGATTTGCTTGAGTAAAATACCTTGTAGAGTGGCGCAGCAATGCAGCGGAATACAACCATGAGGAAGAAGACGCGGCTTGACCGATAAAAAATGTTGAAGGGACAGAATAAAACAGCTATCACAAACTGCAAAACATTGTACAAACGAAATGTGTAACTACATTAGTAACAGAATAATTTAAGGTTCTTGTGGTTATTATATGATAAACAACTTACAGCTACAATAAAAAGGGGAAGAAGTTCAGTCATGGTCTTGTAGTCATTAGTGTTAGGATCCATCTCCATGTCAAGGTTTATTAGAACAGCGCAGAGAGCAAGCGTGCCGAGACCAAAGCTTAGAAGCAGAACATGTCTGTAACCAAGCTCTGTTCCTTCTTTGAATCCGAATATAAACGGGTAATTCACTCGATATCGCTTCCAAAAGTATATGTTTGAAGCATACATGATCATGTGCAGAACCACAAATGCAAATAAACTGAAAAATAAGGTTTAAGAAACATTCTTGTCAGCAAGAAAATAGTGAATTCAATTAGAGCGTAACGTATAAGATTTTTTGGTTTGAACCTGTATAGAGGGAACATTGTCTCCATGTAGAGTTTATGTCCAACTGCGCCCATTATATTACGTGCATGGGCGAACATGACGAGAGCAACCACTAGAGAGACTGTGCAACCGACGAAAAAGCCTGAGAAAGAATTAGAACAAATTGGAGGGATTTTGATTAATTCCTCATGAACTCCTGTTAGAAAACCAATGCGATTTTGGGAAATCTTTTAGTTACCAGTAGAAAACGTTACTCGATGTTTTTCTTTATTCACTTTTGGTCTTAAAAGATTCATTCCTTTGCTTCGATTCAAACCGGCGAAATGCTCCACGAAGATAGACTCAACTCTCAACATAAGTTTGTTGATCTGTTAAAATGTAATTAAAGCTCCGGTTCAAAGTTTGTACTTTGTAGTTTCAAAGAAATGATTTTTTTTTTGTTTGTGTGTAAAGATATTGTATTGACCTCATCAGAGCTAGTGAGGTAGGACTTATCTACCATCTCCATGTATGGTTTTGCTGCACTTCTTGAAGCAATCTGATAGAAAATATTTAGCAAAAACATATTAGTAAGTCTCAAGAAACTTATAATAATTATAACTGATTAAGTGTTACCTTATCATACTTCTTCATGATCTTTGAAATCGCCAATGTGTTCAAGAAGCTGAATTAGTCAAGAACAAAGCATGGATTTAGTCAAACAATCATTTTTAACTTTTCATTTATTCTTAAGAAACAACATACCTGTAATTCTTGAGATGTCGAAGCTTGCGATAAAACTCGATGAAGGCATTCTTAAGCCGTGCTTCTATTTTCTTGAGATTCTCTCTTGTGAATTTGAGCTCTTCTTGGTTAGAGAGCTTGAGGACGTTTTTGATTGTGGAAAGAGGAGTTTCCTGAGTTTTATTTAATCTGATACGGTCAAGAACACTTAACACTTCTGGTACACTATCTTTCGTTGAATCTCCACCGTTGGATCCATTTCCCTCTACTTTGATTCCCATCTCTTCAGCTAATGTCTTCCCTTCTAAATCAAACACACACAAAAACACAAAAAAGATTCAAACTTTGCGTCATTTTCAGAATAAACTTAGTAACAAACAATCTCTGAAAACTTACTCTGTTCCTTAGAATCCAAGGCATTCATATCGACTGATACTGTTTCAGAGCAGGTCCAAGAAGAAGAAGGTTTTTCAACTTTAATTCTGAAAGCAATCAGAGCATCCATTTGTTTGTTCAAAACCACTGCCTCCTTCACCATTTCCTCCACTTTAGACCGGTAAAAATGGTTTACTTTATCGAACTCGAGATCTAGGGTTTTAAAGAATACAAGCTCTGACTCTCTCCCTGCGTCTGCAACTTCCAAGATGGTTGTCTCGTATCTCTCAAACCCATCATCCCCAGTCGTTGCGTACACCATAATGTCCTGAATATCGGGTTCCCAAGAAGAGGAGTTGCGGCTATACCGCTTTGTCAAGCCGCTGAAGTTGCGGCTAGCAGATAGCTTGCGTTTCAAGACACCTGGTCTCTCTGATCTTTTTCGTGAAGTTTGGATTTCTTGAAGAATGGATTTGAGACCAGCATAATCCAGGTAAGCTTGTTGCCATTCTGGAATCATCTGCCTAACAAAATGTTTCCCAAACTTCATATTTGGTTTCTTCTCTCAATTTCTCTGGACTTCTCTGTAACACTCAAGAATCCAGATCCAATTAAAAACCTCTTTTAGTTGAGATTAATCTCTCTCTCTCTCTCTCTCTCTATACCTCATTTGGTTGATGAGTAAAGAAAGAACAGATTTTGAACAAATTAAGGAGAAGACAAAAAGAAAAGCTAATAGGATAAGAAAGAGACTAGAAAGCATAAGAAGAAAAAGGGTGGATTATAAGAATTTGCCAACCATGCAAAACTCGGAGTTTATTCAACGAGTCTCTTATATTCATTTATAGTCAAACAAAGTATCTTCATATATATACAGAGACAAAGGGATATTGAGTCACATACAGATTTGCAAGTGGATTTTATTTCACGTGAGAAATATCAAAGGAGTTGAAACTGAAACTGAAACTGAAAAAGACGTTTGGTGCGGTGGGCTCTTAGGTGGACCGACTGTTTCCCTAAAGAAGATTTTTTGTTCCGAATGACGACGAAAATAAATAATGGCATAATAACGAATGTACAAAAAGTCTTCCTCTTAATTAATTATAAAGGGGTTAAAGTGGTTGTTTGGTAAAAATAAACATCAAAATACTATAATCATAATCAAAAGATGAAAAAAACAGGTGGACGATACTTTTTGGGGTGGACTAATACACTTCCACACTGTTCTAGTGGACAATACACGGTTCACAAAATTCACGGTTGATATATATATTATTACATTGTTCAAAAAGTTTACAATGTTTACGGTAGTTCACAATGGATGAATCATTGTTTACGGTGGCTAAATACAATGTTGACCGTCCATTGTCATGTTCATGGTGTTCACTATTCACAGTAGACGATACACAATATATAGGGACAATACACTAACGGATAATACATTGTTTTTGATGTCCACTATTCACGATAAACAATCTGTCCACTGTTTGTGACATTGTTTATCGTCCACAGCATCTCCATTATTTAACATTAAAATAATAATATTTCAAATACAATTTAGTTATTTAATTAAATTTAAATTTGTTAAAAATTTAAACCAATAACTAAGTGACATGTGTAGGATGTGTTTCTTATTAAGAGTTCATGGGTTTTTAAACTCTTCTCACCTTTTTTTCTCCTACTTTATTTATTTATTATTATTATTTTATTGAGAATATCTAATTTTAGATACAACAATAGAAATGCTCTTATATCATCATAAAATGTACATAGTTGTCAATAGAACATGATGTAAATATATATCTATTATTGGGGTTGAAAAGTAAGTAAAAACAATCTAAGTAGCAAAGATGAAAAATAAATTACCCAAATTGCAAAATTAAAGACTGCACTTTTAGCAATCCTCTATATGTCAAATTTTATCGCCTTTCAACTCAAAGTCGATTAACTATAAGTGGATTAACTCATAGCCTTTAGATATTATTTTCGATTCCTTATAACTTTAAAGGAGACTTTAACATCAGCAACATACTCTATTTAACTTGATGTGAAATCGTAACACTATAAAATAAAAAGGGTCTGGCACATGATGTGTCGGTGTAGTAGATATGTATTGCATCCAAGTATCCAACAACTTTAAACTAACGACAATTTTGTTTCTTTGTTTGAAAAAGGTTTAAGACTAGCAACAGTTCTTATCTTTTTCTTTTTCTTTCTTTTCTTGTCGTCCAGTTCTTATGTTTATCATACCATATAATGAAATTTATGTTTTGTTTGTTTAACTTATTATTAGCTTATATATATGGATTAAAAAAAAATACAATGTTTTCTCTGAAGAAATCAATCACATGAACCTTTATTACAATATAATTAATTTGGGATATATATGTCATATCAACATTTAGTTTTGAGGGGCAATGTTTTGGTAACTAGTAACTACTCTATTTATTTCACTATTGTGTGATTGGTAAAGGAATGAGTCAAGTGAATAAGATGTTCTTGTTTATTCAAAAAGATCCGTGATTAAAATAATCATACCATCAATTATTGAAACAGTTACATTCTACCCAAAAAAGTGAAAAGTGATTAGTTATGCCCAAAGGGTAAAATTAGGACGCGTTTAGCCACTTTATTTTTTATCTTTTTGACCAACAATGCATTTTATTTGAGTATCAATGTATCATACCAGAGAAAACTTTAAGAGCATACGTGTTTTTTTCACCACAGTCACAATTTCAAATTTTCGTTCTGAAGACAATTTGTCAAAAAAAAACAATTAATCATATATTTTAATATCAAATAATTTGATTAAAACCAAAAATGAAGAAAAATAATCATGTTCATTTTGAGAAATAGGTCAATACTAATGCACCAACCACCACCGCCAAAAGTACCGATTCCATAGCTGTCCTGTTGTCTTCTATCTCAGCCTCGGAAATAAAGTGGAGTCAGTTTACTGTTTATTCCACTAAATATAGATAGTTTTATTGTATTTATAGAAAAATCTTGTCTTTGATGTAATTGTTTTTAGTATACTTTCACTCAATTTTTCACGTGCCATGTTTTTTCCCGGCATTTTCATTTTCAATTCAGTATCTTTACTAGAATACCATGTAATAACCATAGATTTTCATGTTATTTAAACCCAATAAATTTATTGATAATCTCATTAAATACAATAATACTTTATGCATATCAAAATAATTTATATTTAAGATTTTTTTCATACGGATTAAGAAATTTTTTTTCTAAATAAAAAATACCATTTATTATCTATCTAAACACAATTCTTCTAATACTAAACAAACTATAAAATACAAATGGTCATAAAAGTTAATAAATTTTCATAAAAAAAATGAAAACATCAGTTAATTTAAAACAAAAAGAAAATTCTAAAACATCATTATTTAAATATGGAGGGAGTATTTGATAATATACAGAAATTTTGTAATATACAGGAACAAATTTTTTAGGAGTCGTTCTAACCTTTTCGTATACAATTATTATTCTAATCACTTACACACGAATGCCATTGCTACGGAGGCAATACTAGTAGTGTCGTGAGCAATGCCATTTGGATCAAAATTCACAACAATCTTTAATGTATTTAGCATGTGTTTATCAAATCTGCATCATATTTATTATGATAATCATTTAAAGTTTTGTTCAATTCGTTATACATCGCTTGACCCACACTAATCATATTTATTTATGTTTGTTCCGTTGTCATTATTCGAACTTATTCATCTGGTTGATTAGTTAAATTTCTCATATAGCATACGACTACGACCAACCAAGTTATTTGGTTGGAGAGAAAAAAAAAAACTATTTATTTTATAGTTTAGTTACAGATTCAAAGAAGTAAATAAATTCAAATATAAAAATACAATACAAATTTAGTTAGCATGAAATTTTCTATTGTTATACCATTTTCACTAATTTAACCTTACTATATTTGATTTTTTTTTTTAAAACGTTTTTTAAATTCATCACGGGAAACAGAGTTGAGGTGTCGGGCCCTGCTGTACTTGATAATCAACCTGATTTTATTGGCCACACTAGTTAGGTAATGTTTATAAATATATTAATTGGAGTTTGTTAAAAACTATTATCGAAATTATTAATAAAAAGGAGATTAGTCCTTATCTTTCTTTTTTTTCTTGGTACAGCGACCGGAAAATTTGAACCAAATTTCTCTTTGTACTCGGGCATATACAAAAGCCACGGACATTCACCACAGGTCCACAGTTTAGTTAATATATAGAATCTTGAACATATAAACCCAATAGTGTTAAGGTTAATGGGTTTCTAACTCAACACCAATTGGCAATGAGTGGATTGACCCACAATTTAAAATCAATTGGCAATGAGTGGATTGACTCATATCCCTTATATACTACTCAAGATTCTTCCATCTTTCCGATGTGAGATCTTTCTTCACACTCCCTCTTCGAGATAATGGTTCATCTAGCCATTAATCTCGACAACTCTCAATCTAGGATTATTTTGGGCGAAATCGGCCGAATTATTTATAGTCGGTCCAATTTCGGTTCAGCTCGATTGAACTATTTTTGGGTCCAATCAATTTCAGTTTTACTGGGGCACTGTGAATTCAGAGCTCTGATATCATGTTAAGGTTAATAGGCTTCCAACTCAAAACTAATTGGCAATGAGTGGATTGGTCCATATCTCTTATATACTATTCAAAGTTCTTCCATCTTTCTGATGTGAGATATTTCTTCACAAATAATTTTATTCATCATTAGAAAGTATTGTTAAAAAGGGTAATTTAATTGGTCTTCCTAAACTCTGAGATGCCATATTTGTCGTAAGATTTAGCTGCTACTTGTTTTAGAATAAAAAAGGAATTAATTGAACTGAATAATTCAAAAATGTATTTGTCTAAGTTACAGTATCTGGGACTACGTTATATGTTGATCTTAATATTTGACTCTCTCTCTCTTTTTAAATTCTCTTTTGATGGGTTTATTTAGCAAGGTACATGGCTGACTTCTTCACATACGCTTCAATATTTTCGTTATTCCGAAGCTTCTTAGTATACCATCTTCCACGCTAATTACGATGCATACTTGAAAAAGTTGTGGATTGTTTTAGTTGGTAAATGATTTGTTTACGTTTATAACTGCATTTACCTCATGTTGATGACCGGAATTTTGTTTTTGGCTTTGTGTATGTATTTGCGTTTTTTTTTGTCGCATGTATATTCGTTTTTAAATATTGGGTTTAAAAATAGATATGTAAAAATTATAAAACACTATTTTCGTATGGTATATCTAAACATATAAGAGACGATATTAGCTCTTTAAATTTAAACGCTGGAAAACTAATATAATTGACGGGGAGTGACTAAATCAATATTATGCTCTCCGATTTAATGAAATTATGCATCTAGACCCAAAAAAGAATGATATCATTTGTGCTTGACATTTTCATATGTATATGCCTTTGTTTTTTCTTATTTTTTTCATACTATGTCAAACATTTGGACTAAGATTCTCTTCTCACTAAAACTCAGGACATTTTATCAATAGGATCAAATCAATGCCACAAACCATTTGTATTACGTTTAGTATTTGACCAATATTGTTTAAGAGTTGCAAGCTTGTTTACGTTTTGTACGACCATGAATTTCAGATTAGTCGAAAACAAGTTTTCCGTTAATCTAAAAAAGGATTAAATGTTTGCTTTGACAGCTTCTTTTTATCGGGTAGGAAAACCGTACCTAAAGTTTAATATAAATTATAAGGGTTAAAAGTTTGCTTTTTAAAACCCAATAAAAGTTAGTTACGTAATAGAAATTTTAGTCACTATCCCAAATACAAAGCAGGTTCCTATTTTCCGCGTACCCTAAGTTTATGCGACCACCATAATTCAATAATAGATTTTCTTTTGACAACGATATAATTTCCTTTATAGAATTTAGAAAAAACATTAAACCTATAATATATATTGATATCCTTTACAAAAATAATGAGCATTGTCCTAGAAAATCCTATCAAACATATTTTATAGTTGATTTGTTTTTCAAGCTGTCTAGTGTATTGTATACCATCTTACCATATTAATTTTCTATTTTTGAGAAGACAATATTTCATAAAACACGGAAATGCGTCTAAACCTCAACTCATTCAAATGGTATGAGCCTGAATCCATTGCATGAATTCGGTAACATGAAACTTCGCAAACTGAATAATTATCAGTCCTTGATTTTCTCTTTTGTTTTTTTTTAACCAAAAAATTTACACTTCTTTCTTTTCTCCTTTTTAAATTTTGCCTAAACAGTTTCGTCTTATATATCAGAGAGTTGTAATAACTGTCAATTTGAAGGTGGAGAAAATGACAACACCGACATATACTCTTTTATGCATACGATCATTCATGTTCTTATTATGTTTCAGCATTGGCTTTGGTCGCAAAAACCTACAAGATAAGCTCGGTGACACTCAATTTGAGCCCATACCTGTTGAAGCAACTGAGCTTAGAGCCGCTTTGGTTACTAATTCCGAAGCTACAGACATTTCAAGTAGTATTGGTTTGGGAGAGGTTGGAAGTCAAGTGATGCATCTCGGATATAAACAAGACAATATAAAATCTGCGCCTAGAAAGACTATTAGGGGTACCGTTTCCATTTCATTCTCATTTCCTATCATCAAGATTCAGGTACCTATTCCGAATCCAAATTTTACTGTGGCCGCCATAAACCAACTCAATGAAGAACAGATTAACGGCATTGTCATAACTCCGACGAAGACTAATGAGTTTGGTATTTCCCTTGGAAATGACGGTGCAGAGCTCGGATATAGCTAGCAAAAACCAGCCCCAACAACAGCATATTGAAGGCCTTGCCAGTTTCCTATAAAGCATATGATGAATTGATGAAGTTATGGTTTTAGAGACAAATAAGTTGTTGGTGACCAACGAGTATAAACAAAATATGTAGCGATCTTTAACAAAAACCTTGCCAAAACGTTTGACTGAAGAATGAAAAAAAGGATATATGTGTAACATTTTCTTACATCTATTTACTATGCTGTAAGTACCTATGATTTATAGTAAAAATAGTCATATTCTTAAACCTGAGTTTAGGAGACCAGAATTGAGAAAGAAAGATGGAAAACCGAACAACTAATTAACCATGTTTCTATCTTAACATTCTCTTCTCATTGGCAATGAGGATGACCTTGAGAGTGATTCTGTTGTTTCTGTCTGCAGCCTTGAGAAATTTGTTGAAGATATTGAAGCACAAGGTCGCAAGGTCGGTGTTCTACTACTAGAATTTTCACAAGCTCCGCATTGTCGAATAAGCTGAAGCTCAAGCTCGTTACCTTGAACTGGAGAGGTTTCGGAAACATCAAGCACTTGGTCATTGTATTCTTCAACAGATGCAACTGTGCTTGTTTCTGTTCGAACAGTTGAATCATCTCCATATAACCCATGTCTTCTTTTCCTTCTGGTTGCTTTTCCCCAACCGTTAATTGTCTCTCTTACCCTTTGAGGTAACAATGCGGCCTTGTAGTTCGTTCCCATCTATAATTAACATTATCTACTTTGTGAGTTTTATGAATTATAGTAAACAGAAGCTCCAAATGTGTTTTCTGAAAATGTTACCTGAGTGACAAGTGCATAGAGGGGCAGTGTGCTGTAGCTACATAGAAATTGTCCAGAAAACCTACAAAAAAGCATGGAATGAACCTTCTCAAACTATAAGAAAACACACAAGAGTCTATATAGCTTAATCGAGAAAACTTGATTACCCTAGAATAAGTCGCAAGTAGACAAGTAAATGATTCCTTAGGAAGCAAGAATGGTATCCAAATTGCCACTGAAGAAACAAGAATCGATTATGTCAATATATAAGAACACATTTTCAAAGCGTAAGAATATAATATATGTATTTTCTTCATGCATATATGTCCATAAGATTATAGAAAGAAAAAAACTTACCCAAAACCAGAAGAAGGAAGCCAATTCAAAAGCATTCTGTATGAATCAGAATGAACATATAATATTACAAAACAAAAACAAAATCCTTTGTGACTAATAGAGGTTTCTAAGATTTTGTAGACCTGAAATTGAATGAAGTGGATAAGGGATAATAGTAATTCTGGTTTCTTGAACCAGAAAAGTTCATCGCGAGGTCTCAGCTTCACACTGGACGCATATTCTGTTATCCCAGCGTTCTCCACTGCTAAAGTTGCGATTACATGTTGCAACTTTGCACCAACCAAAAGAACAAGCTGTTGAAAAGAAAAGGATGTAAACCAAAGTGCAACAGAGAAATAATATAAGACTCGATTTCTAAAGAAACATGAAGTTGGATAAATAGTTCTTACAGTGATTGGAATGATTGCTAGCCAGAAATAAAGATTTGATCCTACATTATCATATCCAAATAAACTCTTAAATTGACACACAAATGAGTAACTAATTCACAAGTACTTTGCACTATGATGTTTTACGGTGTATATGCATACCTTTTATGTTGAAAAGCATGAAACCAACTACAAAACCCCAAAGTGGCCCACTGCAAGAGATTATCAAATAAAACTATTCAGTCGAAATAATGCATCATTACCCTCTACTCAACATAATTCATGATATTAAATTAATTAGTTTGTATGTTGGATGAATAATGGCTAAAAGTTATATATGAAAGCAAGTTAAACTTGGAACAAGAGAGAAAATAAGTCCTACAAGTATAAAGTTAAGAAAACTTTTTTTTAGTATAAGCAAATCCTTTGAAACATAAATAATGTAACACTCCTATTTTATTAATAGATTTACAAGGACCAAAAAAAAAAAGAAGTTAAAAAAATGCACAACACTATTTTTCTAAGGAAAAAGTGTAACTCACCTGACGCCAACAATCTTTTGGAACTCTTCTTCCATAGAGCGGATCATATAGCTATGAAAATCGTATGCCAATGTTAGGTGATGGTTCTGTTTAAAGGAAAATAAAATTTATTATAATAACATAATAAAAGTATTTGCATCACCCAAACATTTCAAATTTTTGCATGGATATAAGTGTTTTTCATTTATATCTAATAGGTTATTAATCCTTTAACAAACAAAAATCTAATAGGTTATTAACTCAATATTTTCTTACCTGACTGATCTAAATTTTTTACTACATGCATAAGAAACGATTTTTAAGTGTGATAGAAAGCTTCATAGTTTTTTACCACATCAAAAATGTACATTGTGAGCATGTATTAGAAGAAAAGATTATATTGGAAAGTGAAAACATTCAAATGACATGAGAGTATCACGCACCATGATGAATCCCTTGCGGAGTGTAAGATAGTCAGAACGAACAACAGAGTGTCCAAACTGTCGGAAGAAACATATCTGTAAAAATAAATAAATAAATACTTAGCAATTGGTATCATAATATGTAATTAAGTGCAAACTTATCTGTAAAATTTTAAGTGACCTTTCATCTTTACAATTGTTTTCAATCATGCATCAAATGTAAAAGAATATTTATATATAGCATGTCTAAATTTCTTGAGCAAGTAAAAACCTACCACCCATATAAGTAATCTATTCTTGACCAGAGGAGCAGATGTATGATATTGGACAAATGTTGTTTGCCTTCGGAAAATCTTTTCACGCGCGACCACTGCCAACATTAAAGTATTAAATTTACTGTATAAATATGAATTCTAAGAAAATCAAAGCCTTAACCACAAAACTAAGCCTATCTACCTATGTGATATAGGTCACAATCTAAACTACACCGCTATGTAATAACAGGTAATTCATAACAACTCTCTATTTTAATAGACATATAGAATCTTTTGTGTCTAATGTGAAAGGAGAAGATAACCAACCATCTATGCTCACCAGTTAAGCAATCATTTCGATCCATATGAGCCTCGTCTTCCCAGATCCTCCATCTATGAATCTGGGCAAAAAAGATAATCAAATTGAACTTGTACTAACATAGGGACGGTATACTATCAAATGGAATATACATTAATATAGTCTAAGAAGAGTATGAGAATAAGCAAGAAACTCATAATATCTTATACATGAGAACTTCAGTAAAAAGGAATTTAAAAATGTTTGATATTACTACCTTCACGATTGCGAGAAGCATTGTCAAGCAGCTGTAAGTTATATGTGTTACTGCCATTATAAATATGAAGCGATGCAATTGTTCCATGCCTTCATATGAAAGAAATGGCTCATGTCCCTGTTAAGTAGATAATGTTACGTGCGTTTCTTTTTACTATAAAGAGCTTTTGGTGTTTTTTTTTGGTAATCAGTCATGATATCATAAAATGAGACTAATAGAAAACCTCGTTGCACGTATTCTCGCCTATGCCACTCAATCTTCTCCTCATAATGTGGAAGAAGAGAGATCTCGTTAACTGAGTCCGCTTGACAGATGAAATAGTACTTTCAAGTTCATCATTAATCTCAGAGCGGGTACATGGGACAAATCTATCGTTGTGGAAACTTGAAGAGACGCATATGTTAGCTATTGTGCTAGAGGTTGCTGTAAGAAGAAGCGATATGAATCCGAGCAGCATCAGCTCTGGAAAGAAAAAAACCATTTCAAGATCCAATGAATATTTAGGACAAAATCTCACAAAACATATTATGAGAATTGTTACAAGTTTATCCACCAACCTTCTTTCATTTTCTCCAATGCAGCAAACAAAGGTTTTCTCTTTGTCTTTTGCAACCACTGTCCCAAAACAAAACTCAAAAGCTAAGACTATCAATTAATATAGAAAACTTTAAACCATTTGACATTTGATTACCGGGAAGATCGAAAAAAAAAAAGGGATCAAGTCCACTATGTTAATGTTAAATCTCATTTTCTAAAAAAAAAAATAATAAAAAAAAAAAAAAAAAAAAAAAAAAAAGTAAAAATATAAACAAGTATATGTAACCACTTACGTTACTAAGCCGATGAATGGAACGCTCAACGATCAAAGAAACAACTACAAAGACAGTCAAAACTGTAGCAACGGACCAGGTTGGTGTTAAACCCAACGTTCTCTCGCTTGGTTCTGCTTCATAACCATTTTCCTCTCTCATTTCTGCAACCGATTTCTTTACGAACAAAGTTTCAGATGTTTCTGTCTCTAATTTCTCAGTTGAATTTTCACAATATACTTAATTCTCGAGCAAGAAACCAAATTAGCTCTGAGTTTTAAAGTCGTATCCAGTAACTTGAAACTCTTCTTCATGCCAAAATGAAACACCTTTTACTTAATTAATCTCAGTGCCTAATCACCGAAGCTATGTCCTTTGCATCTTCCAAGAAAAACCCTCTATATCATCTGAAACGTCCTAAATCCGGCAATTGCTCGCTACACTGTTTTGATAAAAAAATATATTAAAATAAATAAAAGAACATTAAATGCAGTTAATAAACAATATCTTTAGCGGAAATCTGCAAGTGAAAGTAATATTGAAAGACTTTTTTTTTTTTTGTTCGGCAAAAAAAACTTTTCTTAAAACCGTTACTTTCTTGATAACTGAAAATACTTATCGTCTCGCAAAACCCTATCTTAGTGAGGTCACCAGACAAACGACATTCTTATCATTCAATAAACATTAATCTTAAAGACTTCAAACGAAAATGACACACACTTGCTAGCATAGCCTTTAGAGTAAACCATACATTTACATTACATCATCAATCAATAATAGTTTTATTTAGCTTATTATTTTGACGATCATGAGATATAACTTAGTGGTCTATGCTAATGCTCTTGCTGTATCGCAATCCAAGTTTAACCCCAATTAATGTATGTTGTTGACAGAAAAAGTTATTATTTTTACTCAACTTCAAAATCGCATCATTATTTTTAAATAGAGTATCAATATGAAATGGAAAAAAAAAAATTGTAAAAATATGATAATTTTCTGTTTTAAAGTTTTGAAAAATAATAGTAGATATACAAACAAGCACTAATAAAATAATATAATAAAAATATATAATTGAAAATAAAGTAAATATAATACTATTCCCCTCTATTTCACATGATTCAAAACCTAGTTAATATAACACTATGACCAGATAAACGAAAACAAATCTAGATTTGGATCACCATTTCAAACATAAATCTCTAAATCTTCGGATTGTAACTTGTGATTTAAAACTTCCAAATCCATTCGAAGTAGTAATTATAATCAAGGTTGGAAAATGTGAACTAAACGGAAATTTGGATCGTCAAGGAACTAGCTAGCTTTACAGAACCGAGCTAGGAGTAATTAATCTTTTTTAAAAAGGGTTAATAGTATTAAACAAAAAAGTTACAAGTAACTAAGTACAATGAAAAATAAAGTTTGAAAAGGGGATATGAACAAACTAGGAACAAAAAGGGATGAGAAATTTGAAAATTATCTTGAAAAGGAGACTACATTCTCCTTGGCGCTTTGAGAGCGGCTAAGAGTAATTAATCTTAAAATACAAGAGTTAAACATAAGACTTAACGGGAAAGATGTAAACAAAAAATAAGGAAATGACAGAAAGTGCGAGAACTTACGGGAATAGAGAAGCAAGCGAGTCTTGTTTGCAAATAAGAAAATTGAACAGAGTGGTGGAGAAATGGTTCATAATTAAAGAGAAGAGAAGGCTTTTACAAAGCAAAGGCTTAGTGAAGACCGAAGGGGATCACGCATCACGTGTCCTTCTCCAATTGCAATTATCAAAAACGGGATGTGGACTGACAGCACAGTTATAGGATCTTCAGGAATCTAAATAGAAACTACCCAACTCGATAAATGCATGTGTAAAGACAGAACAATTATTATTATTAATATAGGGAATAATAATTATTGAAAACAATTAGTGATACTATTATGGGCCCATACTATTATTAATATTTCTACTTTCAAGTTCTTTTTTTTTTTTTTTCTTCTTCTACAAATGATACATGTAAATTATGATGCCATCGTTGGTCCGTCACATATATATATTAGACTTTTTTCATGGCTAGTGGCATTTTAGACGTTATAAACCGGATCACCAGAAAAAAGAATCCTGATAATCAAATATATAATGTTATAGCGATGCATATGTAACGTCATTGGATTATGTGTAGAAATATACGTGCTACTCGTGAAAATAAAAAACAAGAATATATACGTGCCACTAGGTGATAATAAGATAACTAGTTGGATTGACTTATGACTTATAATTTTTGATAAAAATTGCTAACCGAACATTATGGAGTAAATTTCGCATCTCCATATGTTATTTTAAAAGTACATTTAAAAATAAATTTTACAAAATGTTAAAACTTACATCATATTGCTATTACATCAAATAACAAATTAAAATCTCTCAGTAATAATATGTTAGTCATTGATTATTCTCATATCACCAACTAGTATTATATACCCAGTACTATAGCACCGAAAAATTATATTATATTATATTTATATGAAAATATATTTTAACAAAAAATATATATTTTATAAATAAATTTATCGCCAAATTTTTGAAGAAGGGAATGATGTACAAAACATTGATTTGTATTTTTTTGTGAATAAATATATAAATTTAAAATTAAGTAAATATTTTAAAATAATATTTTCCACAAAAATAAGTAAATTAAACGCTAAACATTAATATAAAGACTCTTAACAAACGATATTAAAGTAATATTTTAATAAAATACAATTAACACTAATTAAAAAAATCTTCTAAAGATATAATAAGATTTGCTAAAACAAATTATTAGTTTTTCATCAACCAATAATAACTTTATTCCCATGCGTATATTATTGCTTTGATATTTTTTCCTTCTCATTTTCGAAGCAACCGTACTATTAATGTATCATCAAAAAATATAATTGTTAGTTTTATCAAAATATTTAATATTTAGTATTTAATATTTTACATCACAACTATGTTAATTTTTCAAAATAATATTGTAGTAGTTTGGTTATTAAAACCAAAGTATAGATTTTTAACTAATCATATTTTTATTCATTTTTTAGCTTTTGTTATTCATATTAAATCAGAAAAATGAATCTTCATCTTACCTTAGATCAATTAGACAAAAATGGTGTTTGTCTTTTCTATTATTATTTTTTCTGCTATTTACATTTTTACTTAAAAAGACAAAAATTTTAGTTGATTATCTTTTTTTCTCACACAAGGTTTGCATTCATATAATTAAAAGTTACATATGATCCAAAGCAAACAAACAAAGGCTAAAAAAGGCCCAACAAAACAGTACATGATAGATTCTTCTACAAGGGCCCAACGACCCATGAAGAGAGAAGGAGGAAGCATCCTATGCAAGCTAGGGTTTCCAGCTGCCGTGCACCCAGTTCCGAGAGATGCAGAAGTCTTCAATGAATCTAACGTTCCAAGGGACAATTCATAAAGCACCTGAAATAGGTTCGGCGGCGAGATATAATCGCTTTGGCTGATAGAAGATCTCTGGGTTTTCACCTGAGAATTGACTCGATTCGACTTTGGGAACGGTCGAAATTGGAACACTTAGATTCCTGGTGGTGGGGAGCTCAGAACGGTAACGCGTCGCGGTGGCTTCTCCAAGTAAACCGGACGAGGTGATGTAAATATCTTATCTTCGTGGTAACAACCCGGGAGTGTTTGCCCTAGCTGCTCCCTGTCGATGGTGGCGCGGTGTCCTCGGCCGCAGTGACACACGACGGATGGAACACTGGGTAGAAAACTACAAGGGAAGGCCAGGAGATTGAAGCATCCTCACTGGTAACAAAAACAGGGTTTCTTCGGTGGTCACGAGCTGGATCCGGCGTGGCTCGGTGAGCTTCTTTTGGCCCCTGACTGTTGCTAGCAGAGGAGTAGATCTGGTTAACCGGTCTTGGAGATCCGGTTCCAGAAAGATCGACGACTCCCAAATACACAATCTCGATTGGAGATCCGGTGAGTGTGGAACTTTTTCGGTGGAGGTGGGGAGATTGCGTCGGACACGGCGGCTTTTTTATTTGCTCGCCGGAAGGTTGAGTGATAACGGGAGTACATGATTCACAAAGGAGAGAAGGAAGCCCAGCGACGGATCAGCAACCACTGGATCTAGATCTGGACTCGGTAGCAAAGTCGCGTCCGTCAGGTAAGGAAAGCTTCACCGGCTCTGCCTGCCGTGAGAGAGGTGGATGCGAAAGGAGGTAGCTGGCGGAGAGGCTTGGTGACCGGAATTTTCCTATCGTCGAAATGGAGCCGTGGCGAACGGCAATGGTGGAGAAGCGCCAAGGAAACACAACCAAGGGGAGCGGACGAGACAGCAAGAGAAGAAGTAGACAACTTACCAATGAGATCCCAAGGCGACGGCAGCCGGCGCCGCCCAAGGACGGCGGATCCAAGATTGACTTCAGGCCAACGATGGAAGCGTGTTTAGAGAGAGAGAAAAAAACTAGAGAGAGACTTTTTTGTTTCAAATCTTAATTGATTATCTGTTCTACATTTTTATATTGAAAATTATCATTACCAGAAAGTTGAAAATTATCAAATTTTATGCTATTGACATTTTTATTTAAACTTACAAAAATCTTAATTAATTATTTATTCTACAATTTTATATAAAAAATTACCATTACCAAAAAGAGACACCTGTCATAATTTAAATTAGCGATGACACATATCAAAATCTAATGAGTTATCAATTTGACATGTGTCACGATCATGTTTAACACATTCAGCTTTATATAATAAGATATAGATTAATATTAATTATATTATTTATGGATTTTGTTTGTTCTAATGGGATATTGTGGCTAGTGATATTTGTTAATATTCCAAAAAATAAGTGCTATAGATTTGTTAATATTCCAATCAGTGCTATAGATTTGTTAATATTTCAATCGTGTAATATTCAAAACTAACCATAATTGGTGCTATAGATTTGTTAATATTTGTTAATATTCCAATCGGATGATAAATTGTAGGTTTTTAAAATTATTAAAATTAATCAATTAAATGCTTTTTGATACTAAATGTTCTTATTATGATTAAGATTTTGTATTAGATTTGAATAGTAAAATTATATTTCCTTTTCAGATTTTCAAAAATAATAAATTGCATAAATTTATTTAAAGAAATCATTTTAAATACTCACGGAAGTAAAGAAATACAAAGGAAACAAAATGTGTTTATTGAAATTTCTAAAATTATCTATATGTGTATATATAGATTTACTAGATTTAATGTATCAATTTATTGTTAAGAACTTTTTAGAAATATCAATTTTTGTTGGAGTTAAAGTTTTAAAATTTTCTGAAATATTAATTTCAATTAATTAAATGTATTCCGGTAGTACTGCTGTCAACTTTTTTAAAATAAAACAGTATGATCAAAGATTGAACAAAGAAACAAAAATTTCTTTTACTTAAGAAAAAAAAGAAGAGAATTTTGCATTTTAGTTTTTTTTTCTTTTTTCTTTGTCGGAATGGGCATGGGCCAAAACACATCAAATTTTTTTTGTTGTTTGACCCGTAGTACGTAGATACAAGAAATTGATGGATATGACTTAATTTTGAGCTAAAAATATCTGATATTTTTCTTCGATCACTGTTAATACATACGAAAATGACATTGGAATATTTCCTACAGTACACTTACATATATTAGTAGTTTATATGTGTCATAACTCATAACCCAAAAATGTTTGTTATCAAATTAAACATTAGATTATGTAAACATAGAGTAAACCAAGTCTCGATTACTAATATCAATCTACTATCATTCTTGAACTAACACATGCCAATTATTATATTCTTTATATCTCACTTTACATCCTGTCCCAATATAATTAAAATTCATATAAAAATATCCGAAATTTTTTAGTTGGGAACAATATATCACAATATCCAATATCGCTAATAAACATACTATCTTTCAACCGAAAAGTATATTCTACGAAATCAATCTTAGAATATACTGGATTAATATTTTCTAAAAAATCTTAATTAATATCTTAGAATGTTGCAATCTTCCAAAATTTTTCTTCTTTCTTCGGTTAATCAAAAAAAATATCCTAATTTTATATATAATTTTTTCAACAGAAAATTTCCAATATCGTCGAGTATGAAAGATTGATTTTATATTTTTTATTACAAAATATTTACACGGATATTACAAAGATTCGATATTATAATTTTCGTAAAGTTTTGGAAGAATTACAATTTTCTAATATCCTGATTTTATAATTTTCGGATATTTTTCTATAATTTCAATTTGTCCGTGCTATAGCACGAGATATATCTTAGTTACTATTAAAAGTCATCCCCGAGAAGTCAATAAGAATTGTTTGGTGCCAATTTGTACTTTTGTACTAATTGATTAGTAATCATAAAAATTAAAGAAATGCCGAAGGAAAGTCCTTCAAAATCTAACCAAAAAAAAACTACGATGCTGTATTTGAACTTATGTAATGATAAATTTCCAAAAAAAAAGAGGTTCAAATGCAACTTTATATAATAGAACTTTCCGAATTTCAAAACAGATTCCCAACTTTCGTATCCTTTTTTTTTTTATGCAAACTGAATTCATTAATTAAAAAAAAAGGGATAGTCCTCTTACAACAATAAAATCAATGAGGGATTTCTTTGCCAAGATATCCGCTCGATGATTTAGAGTTCTGGAGATGGGAGTGAACGAGATGAACTCGAACTGGTTAAAAAAGTGATGTATATCAAAAATGATACTATGTAAATCACGATGTTCTGCGGATAAAATTACCTCAACCGCTTCCTTTGAATCCGATGCAATCCCAACTTTCGTATTCTTCAATTTTACAACATTCTATACATATAAATAAAAACATTACATGTTGCACTGCGAAGATCGTACATGTGACCATTCCCGTTAAGAAAAAGAAAAAGAAAAAGTAAAAATCAACCAAATGCTCGGATATTCATAATGTTAACCAATCCATATATTTTTATTAAATATAAATAAATTGGGTACAAATAAACGAAAGTTGAACGAAGGCCATGTGAAAGATAAAGTTTATCGACATTAAACCATCCTTCTAGGCTGTTTAATAGAAAGTGCCAACTACCACAAAAGTTAAAATTAGTAAGACTTGGTTAAATTTTACTAAGGATCAAAATACAAATTTCTGGTAGTTTGAAATATACAAAGTTATGGTAATTTGTTTTAATACAACAATGAATTGAGCAGATATTTAATTCATGGTACTATTAGTCAAAACCACTTTCAATCTACACCATAGTTTATGTTTTTATGTGTTTTCAATCTATCGTCATAATTAATGATAATTAAATATGTTTACTTACTCTTTTTTTTTATGGTAATAAAATGTATTTTTAGAAATAATTTGAATTAAGTTGGTCTGTTGAAATTACCTTTAATATTAACCACTATCGAAACCATATATTTTTCATTTCACCAAATTCTCATTGGTCCACATAATAATACTTCCCTTCTTAAAAAGTAGTAATAGAAATAAATTGATTGGTTCGATTTAATAACTAAATTAAGCCGATGAAATAGTTTGGCTATGCCCAAATATTCTTCGAGGTAGCCAGAGAGGTATTCGCTTTAATTGAGATTTGAGCATACTCACTTTGACGAAAAAACAATTGGTGAGTCATGATGTAGAGTAAATAGGTATTGTCATGAACGGATTACACCCTCATGCATTGCCATCATTAGTTAATAGATTGATGAATAATACTGATACACAAACTCTCTAATCTCAAACAGAACAATCACTTTTCCTCATTGGTTCTTTGATCATACATATACTTTCATAACAAAGGTAATAAGGAAGAATCAATTACGTAACATACTTTACTTAGTTCGAGTTAGAGATTTTTTTTTTTTGGTCGACAAATTTTTTTCTTTTATTATTAATTATTTTTTGATAATTCAATGCGAGAAGATTAGCTTTGACATCGATGATCCACTATTCATCATCGACACTCTTGTTAATTTCTTAAAGGAGACTGATGAGAATCTTCTTCTATAATCTTTTCTAAATCACAAGGTTCGTCTTTATATAGAATAATCTAACAATTTAAAATAAAATGGAACCTACATACGTGTGTCTAAGTTTTATTTCATTATCTTTATTTGCGTTTTGCATTTTGGGTTGTATAAACCGGTATGGCGTTCAAGATGAATAATATATCGACTTGCATGTTATTGTTGGATTGATGATAATGACAATTTCGTAAAAGTGTTAAACTAATCTGCATTCGACTAAATGAATAAATGAGACACGTGGATGGATTATGCAACTCATTACTTGAATGGCCATTACATAAGCAACTATGGACGAATCTAGACCGTTACAAGACCTTAAGGACCAAAAGCTTATATTACCAAATTAATCGCACATACGTTTTTACTAATATAAGGGACCATCACAGTTTTATTTGACACCGTCAAAAAATGACATTCTATAAAATTTATCATATTTTAATTTCATATATTTGAAAGTAACAAAAATTGAAACTGTTTTAATAATCAAATAGTATAATTCATTTGACAACTTGGTTCGAGTTAACAAAAATTGCAATTTATTTTGAGCAATTAGAACTTTGAAATCATTTAGGTCTTCACACTTTATATTTCCTTCCTGGTAGGTGTTCACTTTAATATAACAGACTCATCTTGAATAAAATAACATTTAGTAAGTCATACAGGGGAAATAGACAGATGTTGACATGAATGATTCACATATGATAATTCAAAACCGTTTTATTTATCTCATTATAGATTTTTCTCAAAACGGAAATAAAGAAGAATCAATTACGTAATATGTTTTGCTGAGTTCAAGTTAAGGAATAAGGATTCTTATAATCTTAAATAATCGTTAGGGTGTTTTTGTTGAATGATTATTTTTTATAATCTAGTTAATTGCTAGATGGTTGCTAAAAATAATTGCAATTATAGGTAGCTCAGTTTGTGTAAGTTGAGTAACTTGTGACTACATTAATTTTAGGGAATTTATTTCATAATATTCATTAGTCAAAGATATTTTAAATTCATCACATTTCTTTAATTCATATGTCTTGATTAAACCCTAATTGATTGCTATGTTTCTGAACTTTGCTAGCGTAGTTGGAGTGAATCGATACATTGGGCAGATAATAATATACTTTCATAACAAAGGTAATAAAGAAGAATCAATTACGTAACATATATACTTTACTTAGTTCGAGTTAGAGATTTTTTTTTTGGTCGACAAAAAAATATTATTTTATTATTAATTTTTTTTTTTTATTATTAATATTTCATACAACTAAGTTTATTTGTGTTGATAGTTTATTTTATTATCTTAGAGTTAGCCGTTATAACACGAAATAATTAAACTCGGGTTGCTAGATTATTCGTTGTTCAATTTGTATAAGTTGAGTGACTTGTGCATATGTTGATATTTATTTCCTGATATTCACTAGTCAAAACAATTTTAAACTCATATCGATCGTTCACATTTTTCTAATAATGTATATAAATTAAATAATTGCGTAAACTACTTACTTCATTGGAGTTAATTGATACACTAGGCCGATGATACACTAGGCCGATGATATCATGTTGTCAACATCTATCTATTTCTGCTTTATGACTCACAAATTGTTATTTTGTTTATAATGAATCTGTTAAATTAAAGCGGATATATACGTAGAAAAATATATAACCTGTACAAGTGATAAATAATTTTATATGTGCTTAATTTAGCAATTAACGGGAACCATACGCAATTGGTTCGTATTTGTTACTTTTGATAATGAATGCCATCAAATAAATATTCAAGCCACTCAACTTACTCGAGTAACAAGGTTTAATTTCAAATACATTATATTTAAATATTAAAATATTTATATATTTTGTATTTCAATTTTTTCATGGAGATTCTTAATTCTTATATTTTGTATTTCAATTTTTTCATGATTAAATTCGTTTCGTTTCTCTTAAGAGACTAACAACCAAATTGGATAGTTAATTATGTGTCTGTGTTCGCCGTAGTGGTTGAGTACTCTTTATAAAACTTAAGTTTTGTTTTGTTTATTTTCATTCTGACCCCTGTTTATTTATTTTTATACGTTTGAAGTATATGCTTCATATCCAAAACTACAAAAAAAAACTCCTCGATTTTCAAAACTACCATAAAAGTTAAAAAAATAGTAAGAGTTGGTTAAATTTTAACAACGGTTAAATTACAAAATTCTGGTAGTTTGAAATATACAAAGTTACGGTAATTTGTTTTAATACAATAATGACTTGAGCAGATATTTAATTCATGGTACTATTAGTCAAAACCATTTTCAATCTACACCATAGTTTATGTTTTAATGTGTTTTCAATCTATCGTAATAATTAATGATAATTAAATATGTTTACTTACTCTCTTTTTTTTTTTATGGTAATAAAACGTATTTTTAGAAATAATTTGAATTAAGTTGGTCTGTTGAAATTACCTTTAATATTAACCACTATGGAAACCACATGTTTATAATGGTTAGCACAGTTTTTTTTTTTTTTTAAAAAAAAAAAAAATCCTTCCACAGCCTTGATTCACAGAAGTAGAATGCAAATACTGAAACTTTGCCTTTTTTTGGTTTTACACTACTCGATACGGTGTAACTTCATTATGACTACTTCTGATCACAAAAAGTTCGTTGATCATATGCGTTTTTGGCTGTAATCTCTTTCATATGCTGGTACATTTTGTAAACAGAACACTCTTTTGATTACTAATATAATTAACATTAAACCAAAGAAAGAGAAACAATTTAGTTTTTTGTAAGCACCTAAAATTTAGTTTGGTACTAAAAGCACAATTATATATTATTCCAAGTAGTTAGTGATATAATATATTAATATATATATATATTTAATATTAAGCCTCAACTAAAATTTTGAAGAAATCTCATATTTTTTTCTTGCAACAGTCACAGTTAAAAGCACAATTTTTAGTTTCTGTAAATTAAGTGACTAGAGTGTTTATTAATATTTATTTTATGATATTCAGTAGTCAAAACTATTCTAACTTCATCACATTCATATTGGTTTATATAGTCATCTTTTAATAAATGAGAATTAATTAGGATGTACATTACTTCCCTTGGTTAGACTTAATTGATACATTAGGCAGGTAATATCAATTTGGTATGTACAATTGATTTATTTTCCGATGTGCCACATGAGTTAACTTTATGTGTGTTAAGTAGATTGTAAATGCTAAAGCTTCTGGTTATATTTAGAAAGATTCGATATGCATGGTGAAAAAAAAGTTAGATGAGTGGGGTTAAGTGAAAAAAGTTAAGGCAAATTTCATAAAGCTCTCTTTATATAAACACCTTCATCGAAAGAATTATAATCAAACCCACGAAACATATATAGTTTGAAAAAAAAAAAAAAAAAAATCAGAGAATGGCACTAGCTAGAGGAACTTCTTCACGGGTGCTCGGCATTGCGTCTCCGGGGGACAAATTCTTTAAAGCATTTTTATGCAACTCATTGCTTAATTAAATATCTCCCATTTTTCATTACAAAGAAAAATATCTATACATATCATGTACAAGGCAACTCTTAACCTAACCAATTTGGTTGTTATTTTGTAATGAAACTAGTTATTTATCTAAATAATTAGAAAGAATACATACAAGAGTAACGAATCTCCGTTACATGAAAAACGATGGACAATCTAGATTCTAGAATCTAGACTCTCAAATCGGACCAGAAGACTTATACTACAACCATACTTTTTTATTAATAAAAGAGACCATCAAAATTTTATTTTACTCAGTAAAAAAATAATATTCGATAAATTTAATCATATTTTTTAAAATACTCAAGTACTATAACTTTTATGATACATCGAGTAATAAATTAATTACTTATTTTCGTTAGATGTAATGTATGAATGGTGTTACCGTGTTAGAGACGGTGAGATTCTCTTACTGTAATTGAAATCAAGGTTGGTAATTATAATTTGAGTGAATCTTGCATTCACCCATATTTATTACATGATATATTCATCAAATTTGTAACATACACAGTCCATATTATCATTTAGTTTTATTTTTTCGGAAAATAATAATAATTGTTTTCTCAAGATACACGTATCATTTTATGATCATGAAAATAAAAATAAAAATACATATGTCATGAATACATGCATGATATAATGATACGAATCTTACGGAGATGTACGTAGACAAATTAATAGGTTATGCTTATCATCACCTAATAAGAATTTTCGTTAATAAAAATCTCCATGACATATTATAAACTATATATGGATTGACCAGAAAAAAAAATTCATTGGCAAATCCATACAGTTTTTTTTTTTTTTTTTTGTGTTCACAAATCTTTGCAGTTAAATATCACTCCCTACAAAAGCTTTCTGGCCAAAAGGTTTGTAGTAACAAATCTCACAGTACATCCAAAGGGACCATCGGTTTTTAAAAAAAATAATGAAAATTCATATTCGATAATTTTTACATATGTTCTGAAATCTAAGTTACTTGATTTAATATTTATAAACAGTTTCCTGAGTCGCTTTTTAATAATAAAATATAAGTTTTTCATTCGAAATTTGAGAAAATATTGAGATAGTAAACATTTAGAAAAATTTGAGAAAATATTTCATAATTGGGTGGGGTTAGGTAAAGATAGTAAATGCAATTCTCATAAACTTCTCTATAAATAAACGCTAATTCGTAGAAAATATTACATAATCAAACCCACAAAACATATACTGCAAAACAAAAAAGATGCAGAAAATGGCACTACATGGATCTTGTTCTGGGAAGCTTGACATTAAAATAAATGCTTAGTAAAAATTAACAAAAGGAGAGAGAGTTTCTTGCCGCCGTTTCCCTCACCATGGCTTCCTCACGAAGCTCATGAAAATTCTAATACGATCTTTCTTCTTCCTCTTCTCCTCAGCTTTCTTTTGAACTCTCTTTTGTTCGTTTTCTCCTCCTTTCTCTCAGCTTTCTCGAAACCCTGAATCTAGGTCTGAGAAGTCTTGTTTCTTCGCCCTGATCAACTTGCTCTTCTTGGAAAACTCATAGAACCAGAAGATCAAGTCGAGTACATACTCAAAGGGCAGGTTTTCTCAGCAAGTACAAAATTCAGGTTTATTCTCTTCTTATCCTCATCATTTCAAGTGTCTTCTATGTATGCTATTATAGACCTGTGTTAATTTCTATGAAGGCACTGTACTAGACCCCATCTATAGCTTTTGTTTGGTAATATTATTGCATGCGCGTTATCATGGATATATCCAGTGTTCATCAATTGTAACCCATTTATCATTTATATATAGAAATTTCATCAAAATGATAATAAAATCAAAGTTGATGTCTTTTTATAAGAACTTGGTCTTCATATAAAGTATTGTCAATGTATGCTATTATAGACCTGTGTGATGGTTTGATTATGATCGTCTAGAGGTCGTGAACGTGTTTTTTTTTCTGACTGATCGTAATGGCAACGTTGTTTCTCTCAGATCTCTTTTCTCTCGTTACTCTCTTCGCTTGGTGGTGTAGAGATCGGTGGAGAAAGAAGAAGAAGATTCTGTTGAAAAATCGGAGATAGATGGATACTTACCGTCGTCTATGCGATGAATTGCCACTCGATTTATCCCTACAGCTAAGGAACTCAGGTTTAGTCGAGGTGGACACAAACAGCGTCTTAGGTATCTTGGGTCCAACGGTAAACTAGATATTTGTGCATCCAACCGTGGGGTTACCTCGCTCAGGTAGATATAGAGTTTTATTAAATGAGTATTCTACTGCACTTTTCTGGAAAATTCATTTTCCATCTAGGTGGCTGACATCTCGGATGCGAAGGTGTAGTTGGTTTCGTGAACTTGGGTCTGTTAGACACCAAGGAAATCACGTATTGTGCTGGGGCTATGTTTCCACGGATATTATTAGTGCACATCTTATGATCCGTGGGGTCACTGAAGATCATCTCCATTTCTCTGTCTGGAATCTATGTATGAGATGCATGCCGCGTCGTCTAGGACATGATGCATTGGCTTGGCCTAGACACATATGTTATAGAGCTTTCGTAGATGAGGCTTTGGGATTTATGAGGCAGAATGGTATTGCTAGAGAGATTGCTGGTGAAGAGCAAATGAAATACTTTTGTTGCGAAGAATTTCCAGCGTCTTCAAACCTTTACAACCCCAGAATTACGTCAGTTAGGGTTGTTGAATCGCTTTGGGAAGCTTTAGAGTATATACATTTGGGCCCTATAAGTGCAGACATCATCACATATCCTGAGCTGTTCAGGACAGGATTTCAAGTCTATAGAAGCCCTACCACATATGGGTCTACGTTTATTGGGTATCACTCCTGTAGTATAGCAGCTGTTACTTTTTTTGGAGGAGAACCTGTTGCTATCTGTAGTAATGGCACTTTGGTGGGCAGCAATGGTTATGTTTCTGTGTCCTTGTCCACATTAGCACATACTCCTCCGGCTACCCATTTACCTACACATCTTCTTTCACATTTCGTTATACTGGATATTGAAGGTAAACTTGTTGTGTCTTCTCAGCTATATTTTAGCGAGTGGGTTTAATAGTTAAGTAGTTTATGGTGCTTATCTGTTTTTACCAATTTTTAACGCAGCTTGACTATTTGGAGACTAGACTGGATCCATATTTGACGCACGATGCAACCGAATCTCTGAAGTCTCTGCAAGAGTTGAAGATGGTCTAAAAGTTAAAATTTAATTACTAGTATTGTTTAAAAGTTTAAAATAAACACTTTAATATTTCTATCCAATAAAAAAGTTTAAGCAGCTGAGTATAAAATTTAATTACTAGTATCATTTAAAAGTTTTGGTCTCTTCTGTGATTAGATGGTCGGCTGTCTTGGTGGTTTTTCTTTTCGAGTTTTGATGCTCTTCCTTCTCTCCTACTTCAGATGATTAATTATTCGGATTTTATATGACAAGAGAAATTAGGGTTTCGAGCTCATGGATTAGTACAATTCTTAAATATATGGGCCTTAGGCCCAAATGAAGATGTAAAGCATGGACCTTGAGCCCAATTCAAGATGTAAGCCCCTAATAATTAAAACGATTAAGGGATAAAGTTTGAAAAATACGAAACTCTAGAAGACGGGACGAAGGCTGAAATACTCTATTCTGTCTAAAATATTTTTATTTTATGAAAATTCGAATATATCTTTCATCGTAATTAATCAAATATTTTCAGATTTTGTACAGATACATCTAGTTGTACCCAATTATACTAGCATACAATACAATTAGTATCTAGTTAAACCCAGTTATACTAACGTAACAGTACAACTTATATATAGTTATACCCAGTTATACTAGCACACAGTACAATTAGTATCTAGTTATATCTAGTTATATCTCCGTAGTTTTACTTTGTACCAGTTATACCGTTAAAATGAGATTCAAACTCCGAATGCATAAAACGAATTTAAACCATCTGAGCTACCGTATTTTTGTTGAAATTATTTATATTTAAAATTATATAACTTTATTCATTAGTTATTTTCGATTTTATTAAAGATAAAATCGTAATTTTATCATTATTTTAATTAAAAAAATGAGAGAAAGTATTTTAGAGCTTGGTTTTAGAATAGAGAGTATTTGGGAATGTGATCTTTTATCCTTTTGCTTTGATTCATTATCGATCAATATCAATGGGGATTAGAGCATCACTACGAGACATTAATCTCTTCTCTTCACTCCCTTCAACGCCTCCAACGGCAGATTCATCGTCAGGTACTTTCCGGCCACCTCCGCCGATACCAATTCCCAAATACTCACCATCTCGTCAATATCGTAATCGAAAAACTAACCATCAAACCGATACAAAGCCGAAACCACAATCAAATCCAGCTCTAAAGCTTCCATATCACCGAACCAGATACTACAAACCGGTTAAAGAAGGATTCATCTCCTCAGACGGCGAACGCACAATCGTAATCGGCGATTCCGGCGTCTCGTACCAGCTTCCCGGGGCGCCATTCGAGTTTCAATTCAGCTACTCTGAGACTCCCAAGGCTAAACCGGTTGGGACTCGTGAACCGGCGTTTATGCCGTTCGCACCGCGGACGATGCCGAGACCGTGGACAGGGAAAGCACCGTTGAAGAAATCGAAGAAGAAGATTCCGTTGTTCGATTCATTCAATCCACCACCGGCGGGATAATCTGGTGTTAAGTACGTTGAAATGCCTGGGCCGTTACCGTTTGGGAGGTATCCTAAGGAAGGGATGAATAGAGAAGAGATTTTAAGAGAGCCATTGAAGAGATGGGAGAAAGGGATGTTGATTAAGCCTCATATGCATGATAATCGTCAGGTTAATTTGGGTGAGTGTTGTTTGTCTTCACGTTTTGAATTTAGGAGTTTTGAGATTTCAGTTTTCACTTATTGGATTTGATTGATTATGTGTGTTTATTATAGGAAGAGATGGATTTACACATAATATTTTGGCATTGATACATTCGCATTGGAAGAGACGACGTGTTTGTAAGGTTCGATGTAAAGGAGTTCCTACTGTTGATATGGATAACATGTGTCGTGTTCTTGAGGTATCTGTTTGGATTCTTGATTGAAGTATTTTTTGGTAATTATTAGTTTCTTGATTAGCAGTTTTTGTAGAGCTAGAACGTTTGTTTAAGTGGAGATATACAGGAGACTTGAGGGAAATATCAATATCTGTAGAAAGAATTGGGTTGTTTGATATCTTATTTCAATCTAAGATCTTTGATACTTAATGTTTTGTGACGTGAGAGAGTTACAAAAGATGTCTGCTTTCGAACTGTTGGATTAGTGATGATGGACCAACTCTTCCAGCTTTCTGTTCTCTTTCTTTTCCTCTTATCTAGGAAAAGACAGGTAGAGATTATTCACAGAGTTGGAGGTGTGGTGTACCTTTTCAGGGGTAGAAATTACAATTACCGCACACGTCCGCAGTACCCATTGATGCTGTGGAAGCCAGCAGCTCCTGTTTATCCAAAGCTTATTCAAGAAATTCCTGAAGGATTGACCAAAGAGGAAGCTCATGAGTTCAGGGTGAAGGGCAAGTCTCTTAGGCCCATATGCAAGTTGTGTAAGTATATCTTATTGTACCCATTTTGCTCTTTTGTTACTTTCGGCATTCATTGAAGTCAATTGGCACGTAGTTGTGTAAGAAGAGGTTTGACACTTAGTCATAAATTTACTATTATTGTCTCTGTGTTGCATTGCAGCTAAAAATGGAGTCTATGTGTCGCTGGTCAAAGATGTTAGAGATGCCTTCGAACTGAGTTCCTTGGTGAAAGTTGATTTCCCAGGACTTGAACCAAGCGATTATAAGAAAATAGGCGCTAAGCTTAAGGTCTATGAATCCTTCAGGTTTTTCTTTTATTTGCATCTATACTTTGCGCAGCTCTCCATCTTCAGTGGAATCACTTTTGGTCGATCTCAAATGTCAGAATTCATAGCATTTTAATTATAAACAATTTGAAATTTCTCTTTCACTTAGCTTAGGAATTCATTAGTTTCATAACCTTCGAGCGCTGATTGTCAGGAAGACAAAAGTTCCTTATACTCTTTATTTTCCATGCTGACCAATTTCTCTCTGGTTTCTTATAACAATTTTGTATTGGAGTATTTTTCAACATGAATTTGGTTTTCATATTCTATCTCAATATTTTGGTTTTCATATTCAGTTGCCAAGGCTTCATCATCCAACATTTCTCTATATATCTGAAAAAGTTTCTCTTCATTTACCAGGAGTTAGTTCCGTGCGTGCTTCTGTCTTTCGATGATGAGCAATACTCATGTGGAGAGGACAAGAGTGGAAGTCGCGATTTCTGGACAATCCTTTAATTCCAAACCTTTCTGAGACCAACATAGCGAACGAACTTGATCCCTCAAGAGATATTAAATTCTTGAGTACTCATAAACCTCTTACGTGTTTTCAGCTTTCGTACTATCTGAAGAAAACAACAACCTTTGTCCAAAACTAATTCCAAAAAAAAGCTTCTCATATACTTTTTGTCTGTTCTTTGCTTTTCAGACAAACCCAGTAGAGAAGAAACTATGTCTGATCCAAATACAATGATCTCAAGCCCCAAAATGATCGGTCTCTGGAAACGAGCGTTGGAATCATCCAAGGCGGTGATTCTTGAAGAGCTTGACCTAGGTCCGGACGATCTATTGAAGAAGGTGGAAGAGTTAGAAGGCACTTCACTGGCTGCAGAACACACTTGCACAGCCTTGGTCTTGTCGACTAGTGATGGTGCAGCCGAGGATTACGTGGAAGGCAAGGATCGGTCCGAAGAGTATTATAGTGACATAGACGATGACTTTGACGACGAGTGTTCCGATGATGAATCGCTTGATCCGGTGGGTCCAGTGGGATCTTTGCCCGTTGACAAGAGAGTTAGGAAGCTGAGGGAGAGACTAAAATAGAGCAAAAGTGTTACTGTTATTTCATCTTTGTTTTATGTAAATGTTGTAAACATGCTAAAAACCCAAGTGCCATAAGGAAGTTCTTATAGATTAATTCTTCATCCCTCCAATCAAATGTTGACGCGCACCCGTGAAAGGAACGGATTAGATTATCAACTTCCTCAACATGAATCTTCTGATTCGTCGAATGGTAATTGAAGCTCTGCCTTTGCTAATCGCATATTCCCTCTTCTATATTTTTCGGCCTTGTAGAAGAGACGATATACTTAAATACAATTGTGAAGGCTCCTTTAGATTTACAACGAATCGATCACATACGTTTTTGAACTGTCATCAACAAAATTGCAGGTAGTTCTTATAGTTCGTAGACAAAGTTTTCTCGTGTATTTCTCACATTAAGAGTGGTGTTTATGTTGAAAATCTTATTGCCCGCGAAATTTTCAAAGTGTTAATGACATCTCACATCCCATTCTCAAGTCTTATCATGTAGTTATTGGTCTAATCAAATTATTCTTCTCCTATTATTTTTCTTTTTGCATATATATCTTTTCTCCTGGTCATTTGTGGTTTATGCTCATTGTTCTTGATATCTGCTTATACGTACCTTAAATAGAGAATTTGGAGCCACATATATCAAACAGAGAGGGTAATTGGGATATGGTCCCAGGGTAGCTAGCCAATGGTACAGGCTTGACATTTATTCCTCAGGTTGTATTTTTCAATTTATTTATTTTTTCGGAATCGAAAGAGAAGATGAGACTCATAAACAAGTATACGTTACATAATTTAAAAAAAAAAAAAAAAAAAAAAAAAAAAAAAAAAAAAAAAAAAAAACATACATTAAATAATAATCAAGCATTGTAACTGTTTCTAGTATCGCATATTACCATGATTTGGAACTCCTTCTGAACATGAACTTAGTCCAGTTGTTATGATCCTACTAATGACCATAACGTGAACAAGCCTTCTCCTTTGTATAACCTGTGAACTTCTTCTTTAACAATCTGTATTTCCTTTCCAAAGGTTGTAACCAAGATATAGATAATGAAAAGAAATAGATTGATTGACTGAAATCGTTTACAGAGAATGATTTAAAATCCCAAATCTCAATCTCTCAAACTCTCCAAGAACAAGAACATCAAACGTAAAAACTTAAGAACGTAAAAGATAGATCAATGAGTTTTGTCCCCAAAACTCATTGCCCTCTAACCTCACGGTTAGCCACCATTCACTACCAATTTCCTGAGTTCTCCATCTCTATTTAAAGGTAAAGCTTGGCTAGGTCTGTTGGTGAAGGGCGCTTTCCTCGTTGCTCCCTTCTTTGTCCTCTTCTGCCACGTCAATGTTATTGCATTGCTTTACTTTTACAAACCAGTTTTGTGCAGCAACCTCCTCTTTTCCCATTAATGAACATGTCATTTTGTCGTTATGCTTAGAAAAGACCATAAGGGGTCTATCAAATGGTATGAAGATGATTTACACTGAGAAGGATGTTTTGGCTCCACTCTGAACTAAGGTCATGGTCCTGCTCGGATAATTCAATGATACCGGGAAAGAAAGGTCATTATAAGTAGCTGTGCGTTGGTCAATGTATATTTATGATTTGAGTTGTTGGATAGATAAGATTACCCGTTTGGATAAGATAATATATATCCGGTTTGATGTTTTGTACATTCGTATGGTCTACTTATGTTGACTAAGCATGAGCCCATCGGGTGAAAAAATCTTGGAGTTTACAAGCTATGGGATTCATAAACTTAATTAGTTCCCTTTCTATGTAATTTTTCATAATCTTGTAATTATCACAAATCATATGGTTTTTATTACTATGCCTTTATAAACACACACCTGGATTTTTTTTTTTTTTTTTTTTTTTTTGCGACTTTGCATTTTTTTGTTGGTTGCCTTTATTATAGCAACTCCAACGAGACTGCATAACACCATATTTGGTGTGAGATCAACTCCAATGAGACTGCATCTTGGACGGCAAAATATGTTTTTTGGTGTTTTATGACCAGTGACACACCAAATATGGTGTGATACTATTCATAACACCAAACATTAAATTTTTTTTTTTGTTTTTTATTAAATAATTATGATTAGTTTGTTGTTTATTCATTGATTAAATCTGTAACCAAAAAATAAATATACCACTAATATTTTTATACTATTTCACTTTTAATAATATACAATTTAATTATAACATAAATGAAATATTAATTTGCACAAAATATCTAAATTAATACGTAAATTGATTAAGATTTAAAATACATATTAAAGTCCAATTAAATACTGGAAACATCAAATTACAAAATTAAAACAAAAAAAAAAACATAAAACTAAATGCAATAAGATAATTTTTAAAGACATAATATTAATTTAAATAATAATCTAATATCCGGGAAAATCATTTCCGCTAAGATAGTTATAGTACTGAGTAAAATCTTGAGCTTGTTGTCCTTGAACATGTTCTCCTTGAGCTTGATCTTCACTTTGAGGTTGTTGTCTTTGAACATGTTCTCCTTGAGCTTGATCTCCTTGATAACGAGATGCTCGATATTGAGATCCATGATATTGGCTTTGCGAACCTTCTCCATGTTCTTCATATTGGTTTGTTGGTGCTCTTCTTCTCAAAATTATCGCTCTTTCATTTTCAATATACGCACGACACGCTGGATCAGTTATAGAACTCAAATCCGCGAATAATATTTTATGCTCTTGTTTTATTCTTTGTACCTCGACCTTCTGTCTTTGAATTTCATTTCTTTCAGAAGTACCTTTAGCAATAGCTTTGATAAGCTTATCATTTTGCTCCATCATTTGTTTAAATTGTTCCTCAGATTGTTGTTTTCTCTTTGCTTTTTTCATACCCATAGATCTCGGAGATAAATTAAAAGTGGCTTATTCACTACTTGCATTTAGATAGAATGAATTCATACCAGGGGATGGCGATGACTCCTATTGAAATGATGGAGATGACATAACATTACGATCTTCTTCTTGAAATGCAGCGGCTCTATGAGCGTGGGTATTTGAAAATTTCTCAATACATTTAAGGATAGGCCATACATAATCGAATTTGAATCCTTTCTTGTATTTGACATCTTGTGTTAATAACATCTTCGCCTGGTTTAACTGATAGGAGTAAAAATGTAAATAAGTTAGCTAGAACAAAAAAATAATAAAGATAGATCAAGTATAAATAGTCGAAGTATATATATATATATATATATATATATATATATTTACAATGTCTTGCTCGGAAGCACCGCTAGGATTCTTATTTTCAATCTGGTTAACACATCCCCTCAGCTTGGAGACTGCAGAAAGAATTGTCGTCATTCGAGTTTGTAAAGATCTTTGTGGTTTTGGTTGACTATGAAAAATCTTAGATTTTTCATATTCAATTTGAACTCTTTTCCAAAACTGATCTCCTGATTGGTTTATCCCTATGATTGGATTTTGAGAAACATCAAGATACACATGACATAAGTGTGTATCCTCTTCAATAGAATATGATCTAGTGCGAATTGAAGTCATTTTAGAAGAAATATTAGTGGTAAGGAAATAATTGAATATGTGTGATCATTCAAAGAGTGGTATACATTTATATAGAGAAGTGAAGGCAAAAGCAATGGTTGGATATTGGTCAAAGAAATTCAACGGCTAAGATTGATTCGTATTTTCTTAAGAAGGTGATAATTGATATATGACATGAAGTGACTACTCAATGCAACGGTTAGATCTTGGTCAAATAAATTCAACGGCTAAGATTGATTTGTATTTTTCTAAGAAGGTGATAATTGATATATGACATGAAGTGACTACTCAATGGAACGGTTAGATCTTGGTCAAATAAATTCAACGGCTAAGATTGATTCGTATTTTTCTAAGAAGGTGATAATTGATATATGACATGAAGTGACTACTCAATGCAGCGGTTAGATCTTGGTCAAATAAATTCAATGGCTAAGATTGATTCGTATTTTCTAAGATTGTGATAATTGGTATATGACATGAAGTGACTAGTCAATGCAACGGTTAGATTTTGGTCAAAGAAATTCAACCGCTTAGACCGATTTGCTTACACTATAAAATGGGTACTATGTTTGGCAAATAAGATGAATATCGCCATCATCTTCTATTTTTTCTGATATGAGATGAATTTCAACTACGGTAGTTCATCTCATATAATGATTATTACGATGATATAGAAAAACAAGCAGTAGTGCAAATTACCGCAAAATTATAATATGGGTTATTATATATCTAGCTGATGGTATATATTCAAAATGGTCAACTCTTGTTCAAACAATTCACGATCCACGTGGTCCCAAAAAGAAATTATTTGCAAAGAAGCAAGAAGCATGTAGAAAAGACATGGAATGTGCATTTGTGGCTGGACCAGCACGCTTTTGGAGTAAGAAAGTATTACATGATATAATGACAACTTGTATCATAATGCATAACATGATCATAGAGGATGAACGTGATATTGATGCAACAATTGAAGAAAGAACCGAAGTTCCATTGGCAGAAGTTGAGTTGGCGGGTGACGATGATGCTCGATTTCAAGAATTTTTGGCTCGACACAGACAAATCAAGGACCGGAAAGGTCATATTGAACTTTGAAATGCATTAATTGAACACTTATGGTCAGAATATACTAATTCTGAGAATTAGTACGATGTAATTTATTTTTCACTATTTTTAGTTTTATCGATTGTAATCGTTTATTTAACTTATAATTAATCAGTTATAAGAATGATTAGTATTTATCAAAACTATTAAAACATAAAAAGAATCTTAATTTAAAAATATAATAATAAATAATATTTTTTTTAGTGTGAGATTTGGTGTTGTGGTTGGAGAAGTGGAACACCAAAACACCAAATTTGATGTTATTTCAACACCAAATTTGGTGTGATCCTTGGAGTTGCTCTTATGAACTTATTTTGAGATAGTACTATGGTTCATTGACTTGACTTAAAGAAATACATTTTAGTGGAGTAGTTGAGTTTTGCTACCTCTTGTGCAGTCTTTATACAATCATTTGAATTTTATTAGGATGTGATTTAAAATAGTAAAACTAGATACTGATCCGTGCTTAAGCACAGGTTAAAGGTTTTTTATATGAAAAAAAAATTGATTATTAACACGTGATTTTGTTGCAGGACATTAATCCGTATGGTTATGTACGGTATAATCGGGTTTATAATTGAATTTTCTATGACCCTATTTTGTAGTATTTTGTTATTTAGCCTAGACCTACTATTCAGATTTAATTTATTTTTTTAAAAAAAAAATAGAGAGAGGAAAGTTTATCTATCCATTCGGACATCGAACCAACAAAAGGAAAAAAAAAACAAAAGATGAAATATATTGATCTCCATTTCCCAATTTTCTTTCAACATCAGTTTAATCGATTCTTAAACATGTTTGATTTTGCTTTACAAAATCAATGTTATTGAGTTGTAAAAGTTACCGTATCCACATGCGCCACCTGCATATATACGTAAAGTTATTATGCTCATGTTCCAGAATTAAGTGGTAGCCCAAAACCTGCTTTAAAAAACTTAAAATGATACGCAAATTATAATATAAACTATTTATAGAGGTTTTACCTTTCATGAAAAACAAATCTTCAACATCTTAACTCAATTATAGCATAAACATAACCTGTAAATCATGAAAACATATAAATTTTTATGTGCTATAGTTAATTTTACATGGATGATTTCTATACGTCATCATTTTTTTTATTAGCTAATCACCCAATGATAATTTAATTTTGTCAGCTAAATTTCGCAATGAGATATACCCTATAATTAGTGTATATATTTGTATAAGTATTGCAGTCAAGATTTGCAATTGTGGCTGGACCAGCACGCTTTTGGAGTAAGAAAGTATTACATGATATAATGACAACTTGTATCATAATGCATAACATGATCATAGAAGATGAACGTGATATTGATGCAACAATTGAAGAAAGAACCGAAGTTCCATTGGCAGAAGTTGAGTTGGCGGGTGACGATGATGCTCGATTTCAAGAATTTTTGGCTCGACACAGACAAATCAAGGACCAGAAAGGTCATATTGAACTTTGAAATGCATTAATTGAACACTTATGGTCAGAATATACTAATTCTGAGAATTAGTACGATGTAATTTATTTTTCACTATTTTTAGTTTTATCGATTGTAATAGTTTATTTAACTTATAATTAATCAGTTATAAGAATGATTAGTATTTATCAAAACTATTAAAACATAAAAAGAATCTTAATTTAAAAATATAATAATAAATAATATTTTTTTTAGTGTGAGATTTGGTGTTGTGGTTGGAGAAGTGGAACACCAAAACACCAAATTTGATGTTATTTCAACACCAAATTTGGTGTGATCCTTGGAGTTGCTCTTATGAACTTATTTTGAGATAGTACTATGGTTCATTGACTTGACTTAAAGAAATACATTTTAGTGGAGTAGTTGAGTTTTGCTACCTCTTGTGCAGTCTTTATACAATCATTTGAATTTTATTAGGATGTGATTTAAAATAGTAAAACTAGATACTGATCCGTGCTTAAGCACGGGTTAAAGGTTTTTATATGAAAAAAAAATTGATTATTAACACGTGATTTTGTTGCAGGACATTAATCCGTATGGTTATGTACGGTATAATCGGGTTTATAATTGAATTTTCTATGACTCTATTTTGTAGTATTTTGTTATTGAGCCTACGACCTACTATTCAGATTTAATTTATTTTTAAAAAAAAAAATAGAGAGAGGAAAGTTTATCTATCCATTCGGACATCGAACCAACAAAAGGAAAAAAAAAACAAAAGATGAAATATATTGATCTCCATTTTCCAATTTTCTTTCAACATCAGTTTAATCGATTCTTAAACATGTTTGATTTTGCTTTACAAAATCAATGTTATTGAGTTGTAAAAGTTACCGTATCCACATGCGCCACCTGCATATATACGTAAAGTTATTATGCTCATGTTCCAGAATTAAGTGGTAGCCCAAAACCTGCTTTAAAAAACTTAAAATGATACGCAAATTATAATATAAACTATTTATAGAGGTTTTACCTTTCATGAAAAACAAATCTTCAACATCTTAACTCAATTATAGCATAAACATAACCTGTAGATCATGAAAACATATAAATTTTTATGTGCTATAGTTAATTTTACATGGATGATTTCTATACGTCATCATTTTTTTTATTAGCTAATCACCCAATGATAATTTAATTTTGTCAGCTAAATTTCGCAATGAGATATACCCTATAATTAGTGTATATATTTGTAGGAAGACATTATACATTGACATTAGTGTATATATCATGTATTTCGAAATGAATAATTAACGTATTATCATATATATATATATATATATCGACCCTTCTAAGATAAACTCGTTCCAATCATAGGTTATATCCCAATATATTTTATTATCGGCTGAGTAGTATAATTTCAATGGACATAAAACAGTTCTCAAAATTCAGCCAACAAAGTGAAGAATAATTGAGGTATCTGCATAATTTTATTGTAATTTTGAGATTTAGTGATCGACCACAATTAAGCAAAGAATAGAAAGGCTAAGAAACAATAAACAAATAATAGAATTACCAAATCGACCACAATTTATAGTAAAATCTCAAATCCAATAAAATGTATGATTAATACCAAAGAAAGGACCCTAAGTAGCATAACTTGAAATTTTAAAAATTGTTCTTCACCATGTGAATAAACATCCAACAACGGTAACTTGCAAATCTTTCTCTTATTTTTTAACATTAACCTTCTTCAAAAGAATCTTCTTCTTCAACTCAGTTTTCATATTTTCTGTTTAAAAAATTCATGTTTTCAGTTAAAATAAAATAAAATAATAACTTATATATTGCACGATTTATTAAATATTAATAATAGCATGCTGACCAAATTAGGTAGTCTTATACATACCTTTGTATAGTCCTAACTTGCCCCACCTTATCAAACATATAACCATCTGACCAACATATTTTTTTGAAACTTGATTAATTTGGTCAGCAAATTTTTTCCAAAGTGTAATGGACGGTTATCACTGGAAAAAAGAAATAGGTATTATTAATCTAATTTTTATAACCAATATATTAAAAACGCATGGTGACATAATTTTTTATGAAATAATAATTAGGCCCGTACTAAACTTACTAAAGGCTAGAATTAAATTATTTGTTTTTAAATTTAATGAACTAATAATTTAAAACTAATAATAATTAAACAGGCAAATTAGTAAACTTAATAATTATTATTCATTATATAATAATTAAAAACTAATAAACACTTACTCAAAGTCTGTACCTCAAAATCAATTTTCTTCGTAGTCTTGCCTTGAATATTTATGGTACAAATTTCTCCGACATTCAATAGTTGACCAGCACATCTGTATTAAAAAATAAATTAAATTATAGTACATAAAAGAATAGAGTATTTTAACTGTAATACACCAAGAAGATTTAAACGGTTTTAAATCTTTCACAAAAGTGTATTTCGCTGAGATTGAAATTTTTTTTTGGGTTGTCGATATGAAGCTTTTAAAGACGTTTATGGCTTGATGACGTGAGATGACAAAGGATAATATATATAGAAGTTAACATTAGGTTGTAGAAACTATAAATTTCCTTATTTAAAAATATATATATAGAATATCTCGACAAATTATAAACATCGTGCTCTTTTTAAATAAGGAAATTATTTATTGAGAAAAATTTAAACATTTATAATTTAAACAATAGCATCACGATGATATTCTACGGGATAATATCACGATGTTTAAATAATTTCCTTATTTTAAAAATATATATAAAACCACGATAATTTAGTATATTCCAATTTTTAGGATATAACAATTTTTAAAAAAGCTTCCATTATTTTTTAACAATTACCTTATTTTAAACAAATCATTATATTTTAACAATTATCTTAATATTTTCCTTACTTAAAACAAAATCGAAAATATCTTAAAATCTCCCTTATCGAATTTCGAACAGGTATTTTTGTTACCAAATTTTAAAAAAATTCCATTTAAAAAAAAACAATATTCCGAAATTTTAGGATCTTTAATAAGGTACGATTAGTAGAATTTAAAAATATGGATACTTAATAATATCCGATTTAAGTATTTAACATAAAAACACATAAATTCGGTTGTTACCAAATTTTAAAAACTTCCATTTTTTAAATTGTAGATAGTCCGAATTTTAGATATATTAATATTTAAGTATTTATTGTGAATATGTATATATTTAATAATATCATATACTTAATAATATCATATACTTAATAATATCATATACTTGACATATCCGATTTAAGTATTTAACATAAAAACACATAAATTCGGTTGTTACCAAATTTTTAAAACTTCCATCTTTAAAATTGTAGATATTCTGATTTTTAGGTAAGTTAATATTTAAGTATATATTCGATTTAAGTATTTATTATCATATCTGATATTAAAAGTTGTAGATAGTCCGAATTTTAGGATTATTAATATTTAATTATTTATTGTGAATATGTATATATTTAATAATATCATATACTTGACATATCTGATTTAAGTATTTAACATAAAAACACATAAATTCGGTTGTTACCAAATTTTTAAAACTTTCATTTTTAAATTTGTAGATATTCCAATTTTTAGGTATATTAATATATAAGTATATATCCGATTTAAGTATTTATTATTATATTCCGATATTAAAAGTTGTAGATATTCCGAATTTTAGGATTATTAATAAAATCGGTTGGTACCAAATAAAATAAAAACCAATATTCTGAAATTTTAGGATATTTTATAAATTACGATTAGTGGGATTTTAGAATATGGATACTTAAGTATTTAACATAGAAACACATAAATTCGGTTGTTACCAAATCTTTAAAACTTCCATTTTTAAAATTCTAGATATTCCGAATTTTAGGTATATTAATATTTAAGTATATATCCGAATTATATAATATACGATTTAAGTATTTAACATAAAAACACATAAATTCGGTTGTTACCAAATTTTTAAAACATCCATTTTTAAAATTGTAGATATTCCAAATTTTAGGTGTATTAATATTTAAGTATTTATTGTGAATAAATGTATATATTTAATAATATCATATACTTAATAATATCCGATTTAAGTATTTAACATAAAAACACATAAATTTGGTTGTTACCAAATCTTTAAAACTTCCATTTTTAAAATTGTAGATATTCCAAAATTTAGGTTTATTAATATTTAAGTATATATCCGATTTAAGTATTTAACATAAAAACACATAAATTCGGTTGTTACCAAAACTTTATAAACTTCCATTTTTAAAATTGTAGATATTCCGAATTTTAGGTATATTAATATTTAAGTATATATCCGATTTAAGTATTTATTATAATGTTTTAGGATCTTTAATAAATTTCGAATTTTAGGAATGGACACTAAGACACCAGATTTCGATAGATTGCAATGAATTTAAGGATCTTTAATAAATTTTGATTGTTACCAAATTCAAAAAAATATATAATGTTTCTAAAAAAATTTTATTCCGAATTTATGGATTTTCTCATATTTGTTATTATATCCTAAAGGCAATCATAAATATTAACAAATCTTTTAATGCAATCATAAATGTAGAGATTACGTATTAGATTTTAAAAGATAATGATTTTTTCCATGAGATAGTAAATCCTACTTAAAATCGGAATATATTGGTAATTAAAAGATTGGTGTATTCTAAGATAATCGGAATATATTTATTTAATTTTCTAAATTTTGTACGTTTTTAGATAACTAACTTTCCTTACTCTATCTTAGTTAAAGGAAAAAATATAAATGAAGATCAAATAAAACTACCAGAATATAAAACTTTATTTTGGAATAACGCATTTACATAATTATTATGGGATAACCAATTTACAAAATAACTATAATTTTACAAATAGCGCATTTAAGATGGAATAACGCATTATATAAAAAATTATTATGGAATTATTATATAATCATTTATTCCAAAATAACTATAATTTTACAATTAATGCATTTACAAATAATAAAACTCTTTTTTATTCTTTTAAAAAATGTTACAAACTTATGGACAACATAAATGATTATAGTTCTGACACTTGCCATGAAAGAAACGATGACCATTGAGAGCTTGTAGAAGGCCGAAAACTTGCAGCAGAGGTATCATCGGAGCCGCAGTGATTCCTAAACTAATATATCCAATTGGAAACTTTAGAAAAGAATTATAAAACTTATATGTATTAGTTTTTCCTGAAAAATAGGTAAGGTAAAGAAAACTCGATAGAATCGATATATATAAAAAAAATTGACATCAAATGAAAGTAACGATGATTAGTCTATATAATTTTCACGAGAAAAAACTGAAAAATTAAACGTTTAAACTCGATAGAATGAATTAAAAAAAGATACCTTCTTAGTCGTCATAGGTTTAATAGTTCTTCTTATATGTATTAGTTTTTTCCTGAAAAAAAATTTAGAGAATAATTAGTATCTCAAAGTAAACAAAGCTCAATAGAATCAATATTAAAAAAAAAAATTAAAAAAGTTGATGATGAGAACGTATAGATATGATTCTATAACGATATTGAAGTTACAATAAGTTTCTTCTCATGATGGATGATGAGAACGTGTAGGAACATAGGTTTAGCAAGTTTTTTTTTCCAACGATGTTGTTACCAACGTGGAAGAAAGTAGGTTTATGTTTAGTTGACATAGGTTTTTATAGGAAATGGTGTTCAATCGAATTAGGTTTAGGTTTTAAAGAATCGATGGCCATGATTTGTGAAAACTAAATCGATGACCATGATCTAATTAAATGATTAGATAATAAAAATGACTAAAATAATCTTAATGAAAGATTTATTAATTTATTCTTAAATGTAATGGCAATGTGATGTATATTTACATTTTATGAGGTTTATTTTATAAATGTACTTCTCAAATAATATATAGGGGATGTACTCTTAACTTTACATCCTTCGTGTTTTTCACTTCTTCCTTTTTTTTAATGCTTTTAGTTCCTTTGGAGCTCTGCATATTAACTTGAACAATTTGAATCATACGTAAAACTTCAATTTTAAACAAAGAGATTATTAGATTATACTCGCGTTCGATTGGATTCGCCGGTAACCGTCTAATCATGGCTGGGATCACCGGAGATGAGGATAATCCGACGGAAATCGAGCTTTGGGAAATCATAGATTCCGACGAATCGCCGATGAATATGAAATTCGAATCGATTGGATATATGCCTAAGGCGTGTTTGGAGAAACTCAGAGGAGTTGATTCTGATTGGCCGTAAACGTCGATAGCATTTAACGCGGTTGGAGATATGGTTTATATACATGATACGGCGGAGAACGGAGGAGAGATTATGGCGGCGGAGATTGAAGGAGGAAAGCTTTGTAAGTGGAGGACTCTGCCAAACGCAGACGCTATTTGGAATAAAAGTCATGTGGCGGAGAGAGTTATCGTTGCGTGTTCAAACGTGAGTTTTAGCGATTTGAAACTTGCGTTTAGGAATAAATTAAGTTTCTCAACGTAGAATGTCGAATATCAAATCGAGTCCGTTAAATATCAAAGTTTCAAATCAATTTCATTGTTCATTGTATAAACCGAATTAGCTAGCTTATGTAAAATGGATTTAGAAAATGTAGTTATCTTAATAGTTTGAAATGGGTTACGTGGATAATAATATCCAGAGAAGCTAGAGGCGTAAAAAGGGTGAAGGAAGCTAACGAGAGATTATTTCGTTAGGTGAAGAGTTGTTGTCTATTACATACGCTATAAGTAAGTGACATGTTCACACTTGAAGGTATTACATTAATCACGCCACATGGCCCAAAATTATACTCCATTTAGTGTTGCATCATGCTTGGAAGAAAAAACCACGGAGGTTTCTGTATGCATGTGATTTGAAACAAAACTAAAATAAACTTAAACTAGGCCTGGACACGAGTACCTGTGACCCGCCCTAAAGAACGACCGTTCTCACATGAGATCAATCGCTCTCAAACTCTTAAAAACAAACTGGTCAAAAATGACCCTTAAGGATCAGATCGGTCCTCCCTTAGGATCGGTCGATCTCGACCCCTTACTAACAAACTGGTAAGAAATGGCCCTTAAAGATCGATCGATCCTCTCTTAAGGATCGATTGATCCCCCCTTAGGATCGGTCGGTCTCGTCCTCTTAAAAACAGACTGGCCAAAATTGACCCTTAAAGATCGATCGATCCCTCCTTAGGATCGGTCGGTCTCGTCCTTTAAAAAACAGACTGGCCAAAATTGACCCTTAAAGATCAATCGATCTCGACTTCTTAAAAACAAATTGGCCAAAAATAGCCCTTCAGGATCGATCGATCCCCTATGGGATCGGTCGATCTTGACTTCTTAAAAACAATTTGGCTACAAATGACCGCTAAGGATCGATCGATCCCTACCCATGTCCTGCAACACGAAGCTACAACTCAAGTCATTCACTCCTATACGAACAAGCATACATAAACCAACTTAACCCTTGCAAAAATATAAGCTTGTAACATGCCTAATAAGTATATTCACACATCCAAAAAATTAGCAACCAAGACATGGGAGCATACAAAACGAAGTTACAAAAAGAACCCGATGGTGAACACCTAAATCATCCTCTCCCTTCGCCCTTGGTTCCACGAGCTCCAACCTCAAGACTTCTCTTTACCTGCACCAAAATAGCCGCGTAAGTATTGATAATGCTTAGTGAGACGGTCATCCCGTCTCACGGTTATACACACATATGATCAAAGACTTACCAAGACTAATATGCACACACACAAGCAAGCAAGAAAAGTAGTGATAGAGCTCCATCATACACACACATATATATAACTTGGACAAGCCATAAATCACAATATCGTGGACAAGCCCTAACACACACATATCAATCAAGGAAGTTTATTGATCATATAGTTAAACCACGGTTACACACTCACATTTGCTTAACGGTTGAAACGATGACACCAAAATACAATTGTTCCTCTTGTTTTGAACCCTTAAAGCTTGTTTTCTCTTGTTACAATCACAATCACCAAAATATCTACTAATCTCCTGTCATATGCCACAAAAACACACTCTCAAATTATGAATCACAAGCTCCACACTCGGATTACTCAAACCCCCAAATCGGATTTCTTCTTCTCAAAAAATTGGGTTTTCAAAGTAATTGGATACATATGTCAAATTAATTTATTGATAAAAATTTTGAAAATTAAAAAAAAAGAAAAAAAAAAGAAATTTTGACATCATGTTAACATAAAAATATATAAAAGTTTTAATCTAAATACATCAAATTAAAATAAAATGAAGAAAAAATGTCGGAAAAAGAGTAAATAAGTTGATTTCATGGGTTAAAATTTAGGTTTAGAAGGCCCAACTGAAGCCCATAAAATCAATTCGTCGAATGAGATATAAATCGCAAAGGAGGAGAAGGGAAGAAAAAAAAAAGCAGTCCCCGAAGCACAACGCCAGTGGAGAATATGTCGACGTTCGGGATTGTACATAACGCCGACTTTTACCATCGGCAGGATGAGTACTGGCGTCAAGTGAAAGAATCCTATGTATGTAATTCTTTCACCTTCTTACATTATTTGCTTAGAGTTTGATCGATGATTGTGGATTTGGTGAAGATGACTCCGATGTATGTAGAATTGAATCTGATGAATGAAATTCTTTCACCTACTTAATTATTTGTTTACAGTTTGATAATTGATTGTGGAAATGACTCCGACGTATGTAGAATTGAATCTGATGAATGAAATTCTTTCATCTCCTTAATTATTTGATCGATCGATGTTCTTTTTGTCAATTTTTGTTGTTAGGGTTTCGACATCGAAGGTATCAAAGGACCGCAAGGTATATCTGGATTGATGCCCTTCTACTTCGACTGTGCGTATCCTTACGATCCCTTGGTCAAACGTTATGCTATGATGGGTCTTCATCGTTACAATATGTTGGAGGTAAAAAATGACAAACATTCTATCTCTTGACAAACATGTTGTCACTGTTATAATACCACATTCAATCTCTTTTTACAGGGGACAAACTTCAAGCTCTCTGCCCTAATCAAATTTAACATGACGATGAATTGTGCGAACTCCTTCTTCATAACTTTGGCTGCACGCGATAAAGATTCGATGCAAACCTTTCAGGTTCAAGTTGATGAAAAGCGTTATGGCCTTTTGGATGTGACTTGTTCTGTTGCTAGAGTTAAAGGTACCTAAGAGTGACTGAATTGTGGTGCATTGTTCGTTTTTTTTTTTTAATATATATACAACTTGAGAGTCAAGCATAAATCTCACTTTGCTGATTAAATAATGTTTAATAGGTGAGGCCACCAATGAGCCGTATGATCGCAGTGCGGTGGATGATGGATTGCCTGATTGGCCCTCAGATGATGATGCTTTCAATGACAAAGAAAGATTTTACGTGGTAAGAATGGTTTCTACGTACACAGCATCATCAGTTTTTTTTTTTGCTTAATTATAATCATCATTTAACAAGTGTGATATATATTTTTGTTTTTCTTTCTTTTATCATGCAGGTGGAGAAATCAGCGTTGCTAGACACTGATTGGATTCGTATTTATCTGGAGCTTGCAGTTTATACAAATGATAGGATAATTTTAGAGGTAAGTCTATATTTTCCATTTCTTCTTTGTTTTTGTAAGTCTAAATGCACATACCATGAGTTTCATGACTGTTGGTACTATTTATTAACATGTGGTTTATGATTTCAAAACTGTTGTTGTCGCAGGAGGATCTCTCCAAGTTGAACATTGTGAAAGTGGCCATAGAAACTACTGAGGAGGCGCTGCTCAACGCCAAAACTGCAATCGTCTACATAGCTTTTAAGGGATTGGCCACTGGTGGTATTGGTGAGCATGTTGAACGCAAAGCTATCATTAAAAGAGTCCTCAATGAGCGTACAGGATTCTTGTATCTCAAGGGTCACTTGTGCAGGGGAGAAGAAGATTTGACTCTTACTAGTTGGGAAGAAATCGTTAAGCAAAATGTTCAAAGCTTAGACGCCGAGTTAGGCGCCGAGTTGGACGCCGAGTTGGACCAAAATCCTTTTCAAAGCTTACGCGTCGTTTAGGCTTATTCATGGCCGTATAATGTAGATCGGATTAAGTTGTTTTGGATTTTTATGCCGTGTAATAATATTAATAGTGAACTGCCATCAGATTACAATAACGTTTCGTGTAATAATCTTGCCCGCTGTTCATTCTGTGGGACTCTGGTAAGCCACGAATTTGAGGTCAATTCCAAATCTGTTGGTAATGCCTGCATTGTGTTAGCTGACAATTATATCTAGAGATGGTACTAATGTACCATAAGTAAGAGCATCTTTCAACTTAGTTTTTTATTTTTTATAGTACCATAACTAAAAACATCTTTTGACTTGGTAGATTTTTCAACTTACAATCATTTATACTATCGAAGTATATGATTCTAGACAAACAAATGTCTCTATGAGAGACCTTAACATGTAAAATAACAAAAAAGATCCAAACTTGTTGCTAAGAGATCCAAATTAAAGCTTAAGAAGACGATAGATAGCTTATTCTTTGTAGTCGCCTTGCGATAAATGTCTTCGGGGTAATACACAGCCACCACTTGGTTTTCTCCAAAACTTTCTTCCGTTCATCCCCGCTCTGGCCTTTGATGAGCCATCCACATCTGCATGAATGGACTACCTACCATGCAATTACCCTGACCAAATTATACATTCTCCCACCAAAACGTTTATTTAATTTACCCACTTCCATCTTATTTAATCATTTTATAGATGGTAAAACCTTGCATTCTTTTTGTTCATTTTTTATATATATTATGCCATAAGACAATATAAAAATAGAACATGATATTAAACGACATGCATATTCATCACTTTTTCATATTCATCCACTAAGTAAACATTGTTTTATCAACACCGTTTTGTGAAATCATACAATTTTGCTTGTTATTATATATGAGAGGTTGCTGCTTATTGTACAAAGAAAGTTATGGCACTGCAAACTTGTTAAAAGTGTTTTCAAACGCAAAGATATTGCACATTACCTCACATGCTTATAACAATACTCTTAGCAACTTTTAATCTCATTTACGTGGTTAAGAGTCTGACGGGTGAATGTACTGAAGAAAAAAATTCTTATCATTTCTTACGGGTCCATCAAAATGAAATGGAGAAGGTTGGAGTAAAATTTTCCTTCTACTACATACTAGAAAAAAAATTTATACCGTAAAGTTTGGAGTAACAATAAAGTTGAACCCACCATGGCATAACGTCCCTGAGCAGGGGATGAGGCCATTACTCCACATTATGTGATTCAAGTCCTTAGTGAGCTAAGGGATGGGAATGCCGTTATAACTACTGGTGTCGAGCAACGTCCGATGTGGGCGGCGCAGTTTTACAAGTGTAAGAAACCCATGCACTGGCTAGCATCAAGAGGCAACACAGCATTGGATTTTGGACTCTCCACTGCCGTTGGAGCCTCTGCTGCAAATATGTTTTTTAACGCTGAGAAATGCTGAGATGACCTTAAACCATTAGGGTTCATTCTACATAACCTGAAAATACCTTTATTCTCATTTCGGGACATTTAGTATAATTGTGGTACAACTAGGATACGCTTCGGCCAGTTGTACCTAGTATTACTAGTAATACCACTAGTAACACCAGTTGTACCACGCTTCTCTCCACTCGAACCCATGACACGTCCCACAAAAATAGCAGGTCTGAACTATCTAAACTGCTGTGTTTTGTTGGTATAGGTCTCAGACATTATTAAGGATAAACTGATTTTGTCGAAATTCAAACATTGTTAAGGATAAAAATAGTAATTTTCCATTTTTTATTTTTTAAAAAAAAAAGAGAGAAAGGGAGGTTATGTAGAATAAGGGTTTTAGGTTTTGAGTTGAGCATTTGATCCACCCGCACTGTCTTGATGGGCCTAAAAATTATCCACTTTAAAACTAGAAATTCAAAGTCAACCTTTTAGAAACTCTAGATGAAAGAGAAGTTTTGAAGTCTTCTTCGACGTGTCTTCACCAATTAGAATCAAACACGTGTCAAAATCTCTCTTCACCATTGTTCGTCCTTTGGTTCGTCGTCTTCAATCTCTCCTCCCCACCAACTCTTGCAACGATCAACGAAACCAAAAACAAACAAAACAAAGATCTCTATTCAAAGCTTCCACCATGGTTCTCCGATCACTAACTCTCTACACTATACTATTATCCCTAGCGAGTTTATCACAAATTTCTCAATCTCTACACTTCGAATTACAATCTGGTCGAACAAAATGTATATCAGAAGATATCAAAAGCAATTCGATGACCGTCGGAAAATACACCGTCGTTAACCCTAACGAAGCTCATCCTTCACCTCAATCTCACAAGATCTCAATCAGAGTACTCTCTATATCCGAATTTCATCATTTTGAATTTATTTTTTTTTGGTTGATTTGAAATGTTATTTTACACAGGTGACATCGAGTTACGGGAACACGTATCATCACGCGGAAGATGTTAAATCGGGGCAATTCGCGTTTACGGCGGTGGAAGCTGGAGATTATATGGCGTGTTTCACTGCTGTTGATCATAAACCTGAGGTTACATTGAGTACTGATTTTGATTGGAGAACAGGTGTTCAATCTAAGAGTTGGAGTAGTGTAGCTAAGAAGAGCCAACTCGAAGTGAGTTTAAATGCTTTGAATTTGATTCATCATATTGTTTGGTTATATTGATCAATTAGATGAAGAAATTGCTCTGAAATTGGATATTAGTTCTTTAGGAATTGTTGTACAAAAGCTAGATTGTATGTAACTCGGTCTGTTGTGATCGATAACTCCGGTTTTAGACTAGCTTTTGTGTTGTGTTGTGTTTGTTTGTACCAAGGTTATGGAGTAGTGTGGTTAAGAAGAGCCGAATTGAAATGAGTTTGAATGTTTTACAGTTGAATCATCATATTGTTGGTTAAAACTCATCGTCTTGTGTGAGTTTGGTAGTTGATCAGTTAGATAAAGAAAATCTTAAAGGTTACTTCTTTGGGATTTGTTGTATAAAGAGTCTCAGAATCCAAATGAATAGGGAAAGATTTTCTTTGAGATTGATAACTCTGGTATCTTTTGTGTTTGATGTTATTCTTATCTCCACGCTTCTTTGATGATTGAACTAGATTCTTATGCTTCGGTGTTGTGTTTATTTGTATTAAGGTTATGGAGTTTGATGTAAAAAGACTGATTGAAACCGTCAATTCGATTCATGAAGAAATGTTTTATCTCAGAGAAAGGTAAAGAAATTTTTTATTTTATGCTTCTGGTTTGCTATATAGACTCCACCAATATCCAACTTTTTATTCCTTGAATCATGTGGACTTGTGGTTATAGTGTTTGTGATGAGTTTTGTCTTCCTCAGGGAAGAAGAGATGCAAAATCTGAATCGGGCTACAAACTCGAAAATGGCGTGGTTAAGTTTCCTCTCTCTTTTCGTATGCTTAGGAGTTGCGGGAATGCAGTTTTTGCATTTGAAGACGTTTTTCGAGAAGAAGAAAGTCATCTAAGATGGTTTAGATTAAACAATACTACTCTTTTCTTTTCTCAACTCGAGGAATCTTCTATTCCCCTGAGTTTTTGTACATTTAGATATTTGGCTTAAGCATGTACTCTCTGAACTGGATATTTAATGAATGTGAAAGTATTCCCCTTTTTGTAGTTCTTTTTTTGTAGCCTACATAACTCATATAACAATCTCAGACACAGTGAGAAGAGCAGTATCTTTAACGAGATTATGGAGCACAAAAGTTATGACATTTCAATATCTCAAAAGGTTCAAAACCAACAAACGTTTGATTGATGTCTACTTCTCCACACAATAGAGATAAAAGAGAGAATGTGTTAAGACACACCACAAGCATCTTCTCTGGAAACAGTCTCAAGCAGAGTTTACTTTGGTGCAGAACTTAAGTACCGGACTTGCTTCTTCCTCCCAAATGAGTTCTAACACAAAGGACTCGTCTATCTTCACACCTTGAGCTGCACAGAACTCTCTCCAGCCTTTGCCAAATCGCATTATTCTGCTTCTTTTTTCTTGTAAAAGATCCACAACCCGTTTTACTCCATCTTGACCCAACAGAGTTATCTTCCCTGGCTTGTTGATGCCGTTCATCTGCGTGAAACCACGCGGAAGAAACTGCGACAAAGATTTGATTTTCAGACAAGATAATAAATACCAATAGACAACCTCAAGGCAATAATATTGAGCGAAGCTTACCAATTTATAGGTTAGAAAAGCGGATGGTGTAAGGGTTAATGTCACAAATCGATTTTGACTATATGAAGATGAAGCTTGACAACTCGCGTAATACTTCCTTTTCTTGATCGCCAAGCAATCCTGTGAAATGATCTTGTCTTCAATACTCTTCTCTTCACTTTCTTCGGATCTGCTACTGTCATCTCCGGTGCTAGGATTTGAGGAGAGGGACTTTACATCATCACTACCTTCTGGACACTCTAATGGAGTTTTTTCATGATTGGAATCTGCAGAGCACAAAGAAAGAACAGGCTTTTCCCCTGTTCCAACCAGTTTAAACTTGAAGGAATCTCCAGCTTTTAATCCATTGTCTTGGCAGAAACTGGTCCAGCCTCGTCTGAGAATAGTAAAGCGGTGTGATTCGTAGTGTTTCAAGACTAAAGTCCATCCTCTTCCCCATTCTTTCTTTAAAACTATCTTATTGCATCCTTTGTCCAGACCATTTGAGCTCACAAAACCCCTCCATAAATACTGCAAAACGCCACATCATGTACACGAGTCAGACACACTTTGCATATCAATATACAAATCAAGAAAGAAAATTTTAAGTTCCAATGATCCTTTTGTAAGCAAGGATTGTGTGAGTTTAAGATAGTGGAATAAACCAAAGTTTGTGTTCACCAGTTTATCTGTGTTTAGGCTTGAAGCAGTGACAGATCCCACTAAATAGGAATGGTGTGATGAAGATTCTGATTTCGGCCTATGTTCTGCAAGGTACAAACGCATGACAGGTGGTGCAGATTTTTGGACCAGTTTGAATGTATATCGTTGACCTTGGCTCATCCCATTTGCAGCACAGAATCTTGTCCAACCGGGTCTGACATAAGTATGCATGTCTGCTTTGTTGTATTTCAAATTTAACTTCCATGACCTTCCTTCCTCATCAAGTAGAACAATTCTCTTACCGCTCATTTTGTCTAGACCGTTTGACTTCTCAAAACTCACTGGTAAATACTGTAAAATACCGTCACCGAGTTCGATTAACCTCTCTCAGACCAACAACTGTAAACCAATACTAAGAGGCTGTTTGCTTAAAATTTGGAATCTAATTTTACCAGTCGATCATTGCTTAGGCTCGAAGTTGTGACATTTGCCACAAAACTAGAATGGTCAGGTGAAGATTCTACTTTCTTTCTTGGATTCTTCTTCACCCTCTTCACTCTTGAACTGTTTCCTGTAATTGAAAACAATAAAAATCTCAGTTTTGCATATTTTCTACAGAATTTGAGTACATTTCATAGAGCAAAAGTTTACCAATGTTGGTCTGGTCATCATCCATGTTTTCTACAAAAGCTCTGCATCTCGACCTATACTTCCTTTTCTTGATCTCCAAGAAATGCTGTGAGATATTCTTGTCTTCATTACTCTCCTCTTCACTATCTTCGGGCTTTACATCATCACTAGCTCCTGAACACTCTAATAGAGTTTTGTCACGGTTGGATTCTGCAGGGCACAAAGAAAGAACAGGGTTTTTCCAGGTTCCAACCAGTTTAAACTTGAAGGAATCTCCAGTTTTTATCCCGTTAACGAGGCAGAAACTGGTCCAGCCTTTTTTGAGAAAAGTACGGTTGATTGATTTGAAGTGTTTCAAAACTAAAGGCCATTTACTTCCCTGTTCATTCTTTAAAACTATCTCACTGCCTCTTTTTTTCAGACCATTTGAGCTCACAAAGCTCCTTGGAAGATACTGCAAAACGCAACATTATGTAACCCGAGTCAGACACACATTTCATATCAGTAAACAAATCAAGACAGAACATTTTAAGTTCCAATAGTGTGTGAAACAATAGTGTGAGTTCAAGATATTGGAATAAAACCAAAGTTTGTATTCACCAGTTGATCATTGCTTAGGCTCGAAGGTCTGACAAATCCCTCAAAACAAGAATGGTCTGATGCAGATTCTGATTCTGATCTTTGTTTTGGTCTAGGTTTTGGGCGGCACAAACGGAGGACAGGTGGTGCCGATCTTCGGACCAGTTTGAATGTATATTGACCTTGGCTAATCCCATTTGCAGCGCAGAATCTTCTCCAACCGGATTTGACATAAGTATGCACGCCTGTTTTGTCGTGATCCAAACCTAACTTCCATGATCTTCCTTCTTCATTGTGAAGATAGATTTTCTTACCGCGCATTTTGTTCAGACCGTATAACCTCGCAAAAGCAAGTGGTATATACTGCATTCCCATCACAGAGTTAGATTAATGTCTCAAAGACTAACAAAGAGATTGTATTTAAATTGTAGGAATCTAATCTAACCAGTCGATCATTGCTTAGGCTCCAAGCTGAGATATTTGCCACAAAACTAGAATGGTTTGATGAAGAATCCACTTTCTTTCTTGGATTCTTCTTCACTCTTGAACTGTTTCCTGAAGTTAAAAAAAAAACATATCTAAAATATCAGTTTTGATTCTTTTCTACATAGTTTGAGTACATTTTATAGAGAAAAAGTGTACCAATGTTGGTCTGATCATTACGATCAACATTGATGTTGTGAGATGATGTATATTGAATCTCACAGCAACTTAGTCCTAAAGCTGTGACATGAAACACCATTTCTCCTTCATGTCTGAAAACGAGAATGTCGCCAGTTCGGAGATCATGTGCAAAGGCAAAATCTTCCCACCCATCCGTTAAGTTCAAACCGTCTATCTTCACTAACCAAGTTTTATCCGACGCGTCTGATCTCAGTTTCGCAGTCTTGTTTTGGTCGTTTCTTCCTTCAACGTGCTTCGAGAAGAAATCTACAGGAATGTTCTGCAACAAACATGCAAACAAAATTTAACCAAATGAACCATTTTTATGATAATCTGCTCTGAAATAACTAGATAAGATAAGAGAAAAGAATATAGTACGAGGTGAGTGCGGAAGCCAGGAAGAAGAGGCTTGAAGAAATGTGGTTTGATAGGAGAGTGATCCGCCATTGTTGAACACCTCAAGAGAACAAAGTCTTAATTAAATCTTATTTCATAAAAGTGAGAACTTATGAGAGAGGTTTCATATTTTAAAGACGTTAGTTTGTCTTCTACTTCTTCGTCTTGCATATCTCGAGGTAGACATTGATGGTGAATAGTTTTGATTTAACGTTTCTGTTCTTTTTTGCCCTTTTTTACAGAAACTTTATCGTGTTAATCTAAAGCCAGATTTTCGACCTCTCCCTTCACCATATCTATCCAATAAAGTTATCTTCCTCTGCTTTTTGGAGCCGTTGATCTTCGTGAAGAATCTTAGCACAAGGATCGAGCCAGCCAAAGGCTGATAGATAAATATCAAAATGATAACACAAGACCAAGTTTGAAACTTTTTTTTTTTGGAATTGTAAGGTGTGACTTGTGACAGTTAATGACATGAATGGGTTATGCCTTGAAGATGAAGCTATCCCATCTTATACACTGCTGACGTAATTTCGCTTCTTTTCAATGCTCTAGTAACAGTAAAATGTTCAGTCTAAAATACACTTTTCTATGAATAATGTAGTTTTTTTACAATCTTTCCATAGTATTAAATTATACGAAATAATTTTATTGTATTGTATAAATTTTTTCATTTCATTCATCGGAAAAACGAACAACAATGAGTTGAAGTTTTTATTATTAAACTGTCTGTTATGCTTTTTGTGTTTGTTAACTTACAACCGTTAAATTTTTACTTGTTTAAAAATTAAAAACATTACTTATAATCTTACGTCTGAACTATTTAGCTTTCTATCAATGTAGATAACACATTCGTAAATGGTAATGCAATGTGTATATCCCACCTAACGTCATCAAGAATCTTGAGATGTATAATCATCTTTTTGTAGGTAAGCCTCTTCAATTATCACTTGACATACCGTGATGGGTCCCTTACATACCGAATTGGCAAATCTGTTGGTTTTACTATTAATATCTAACCTAAACTTCTTTCCTCTGTATGCTCTGTTTCTTGGAAATTTCTTCAGAATTAAACCTAAGATAGAGCTGAGAATTGAGATACAAGGATAAGGGTTTAACGGATGGATCTCTTAAATGCTAGATAAATAGACGGTTTCATACTTTAGTCATGACACATTATTTAGTATCGCTTCTTGTTTCTTTCAAAAAATTTCTGTGCAAATTAATGGGCGCTTGTGTCTTCTACGGATTGATTATCACGGGATTCACGGCCATAGTCCTCGTCGTCCTCTTCTCCTCGCCGGACTTACCTAAAGTCAGTCTTGCCTCCCTCACCGTGACTAACCTCAACAACTCCACCGGATATCATATTTCCAGCTGCTTGAATATGCAGTTTCAAGTCCTAAACCCTAACTTGGGGACTGATTTTTTCTACAACGACGTTTACTGCTCAGTTTACCACGGCAAGCACCATCTGGCCTTGAATGTGTTCCCAGGCTTGGGTCAAACTGCAAAAGAGACGACACAGATCAACGTCACCGTCAATCTCAATGACTTGGCCGCTTACGGTTTTGCAGAGTTCGATGTGAAGCTGACTACTGTTATAAAATGGCTCTTTCGGTTGTCCGAGTCCGTTAGGGTTTCATGCGATGATGTAGCAGTGGGTCTCCTACCCGCGAATGGTGGTAACGGCAAGATGATTGGTCCTGCGAGGATGTGCCAGGTATCCTAATTTCTTAACCTTTAAAGTATAGACTTAGGCTACGAGCATGTAAAGACTTGGGAAATCTAATGAATGATAAAGTGTTGTTGCCACTTCAATACACACACCGTACTTGGAATACAAGTAAACACTTGGGCCCATTACAAAGGAATCAACAATCATTCATAATTTCATATATACAAACACAACAACGATGAATTATGTTTTGAGTATATTAATGAGAAAGCTTGTATGAGATGATCAAGATGATTGCGAGAATGAGAGCCACGATTACCGAAGTAACAATCCATTTGTTCCTTGTCATTCTTCTTGACATAGCTGTCAACACCTTCTTGCTCTTGTCAATAGCGTCATCGACACCATGAAGCTGTGACCCAAATCAGAAAAATTAGCTTAAAAATGATCTAATTCAAGCAAATCATTGGCACTGATAGATATCAAAAGCAACCCAGGTAACTGTTGTCAGAAAAATTAGCTTAACAATGATCTAATTCAAGCAAATCATTGGCACTAATAGATATCAAAAGCAACCCAGGTAATTGTGGTACCTTGGTGTGCGCATGAAGGAGGGTTTGGCGCTGCTGACTCAAATCTTGGACAATTGAGATGCCAACCTCTTCTGTCTCCAGCATTAGTCTTCTACTGTCCCTGATTCTGTCGCTTGATTGGTCAAGCCTCTCCACTGACATTGCCAATCTCCCTCTTTGATCAGCAGATACCTGGATTGAGGACAATAATGTAAATCACAAAAACATCTCTGCGATCTAAAGGGTCCCTCAGGACACACAAGCCTAGCTGATGCAAGTCAATCAAGACAACTAAGAAAAGTGATTCCAGATAATGAGAAAACAAGAATTTCTATTAGGACTTGGGAGCTTACTGCATGCAGATCCGCCATTCCGGATTCCATCAATTCTTCACGGGAAGACTGCTTAGTATCTGCAGACGAGACTCGTTTGAATTCCTTCTTCAGTTGGTTCAGATCAGATTTATACTCTCTTAGTTTAGAAAGACACACAGCTTTAGCACTCGGCTGCAAACTTCTTGCTTCAAGATCCATTTTGCGAATCTACAGAAAAAAACACAGAAGCGTATATTGATTTTGGAAAAAAGAAGAGGATGATTCAAACATTAAGCAAGTTAAATGCTAATAATACCAAGACATCAGCTTCGTCTATTCCAGACTTTATCTCAGCAATCTTCCCCTTCTTCTCTTCTGGCAAAAGTACATCACAACTAATTAATTAGAGCTCAACTCTGGTTTTATACTTTTGATGGCATCACCAAATGTAACGAATTCTCGAACATGTCTATGCACTATAACTCCAAGAAAGACAGTGATGGATCGACAAAGACAGAGAAACAAATGAAGAATCAACTTAATAAAACTCTGAAGCTACATAACAATAACTAAGGTTTTCACTCTCAGTCTCAACTAAAACTTGATTCCTCAATTAACATTCCCAGATGCTACAAAACTCGTCAGATCCTATACAAGTTAGAATGATTAGTACAAAACTCGTCCAAATTTGGAGAAATCAGACGAAAGTATTCGACTTTTAGGTATATAGGTAAGCAGGAAAACATAACTTGGATTTTGTAAAATCAGGGAAATTCGAAGATCTCGCGTTCAAGATAAACTTCAAGATCCGGAATTGAAAGCGTCTGAATTTTACCTGCGTCGGAGATAGTCGATGCAGAGTGACATTTTCTGGAGAGATTGGTTGAGAGCTCACAGTACTGACGCTCGTACCCTTCAAAGACGTCGCTCATCTTCTTTCTTCAGCAAAAGGGTTTCGATCTCAATAATATTCGAATTTTTCTGTGTTAATGATTAGATCCTTCGTTTAATTGGATCGGATCGGATCTGGAAGCAGGAAGAAAACAGAGTTCCTCTTTACTTAGAGAAATCAAACAGAGTTCTTCTTTCTTCCTTTGGATTTTTTTCTCAGCTGCCCTGGGGACAAGAAAGAAGAAAGAACAATCAAAGCGGTGCGTTTTATTATGACACGTGTCAGCCACTGTGTATTTAACCCCATGCCACACGCACTGAGACAAACCAAACGTTCATCTTCATCGTGGCAAAAACCGTTAGTTTAGTTAGATTAAAAACAAATTAAACATAAGCTTGAAATCTGATCATAACCTAAACAAAAAATTTGAACTCAATTTCATTATCAAAGACTTTTTTATTAAATGTGGTATAAGAGAATGGTTGAGAGAAGGAAATTTACTTTTCTTTACATGGCGAGCCACAGTTTAGTTTTTACTCCGAACGATGCCTTTCTGAGTCTACTAACTAGATGTGAAGAAACCGATCACCCTGGCGAAGGTATAAACTAAACCCGACTCTAAATCTAGAATCGTTTTCCATTCTCAAGGGCTACTTTCTCACCGTGGCAATTGCAACCTGTATCATAATTGGCCCATACTAAATTAACCTTTGTCAGTGAAAGTTTTATCAGATCTATACCAAGAATGGATCGACCAGATTAAGTCTCTGCAGTTTATGTTCGAGGCAGACTCGAAGCCCAACCCTCAAGTTATTAAGGACTTTGATGACCAGCTGCCTTTTCATCCCCGACAAGTCACTATATGGTTTCAGAACAGACGAACTGGGTCCAAGACCAAACAGTTGATGCACGACTACACCGTGTTGGAGGCTGATTACGATGCTCTAGTTTATGATGTTGACTCTTTGAAGATACAGGACGGCTTCCTCCATCTTCAAGTACGCTTCTTTCTTCTTGACGGTCACAACTTGCTTTCTTGAAAGTTGATTTTCTGCATCTGCAAGAGATTAGGAATGTACTGGACACAGGCTCAAGAGAACAAACTATGGCACATCAACTATTAAAGCAGAGCCATAAGCTTCTGATTAAACAGCAACTAGAAAAGGAGAGGTCCTGATGAAGCTTGTAACTACAAATATGTGTTCCCTGGGTGGTGGAAATAAAGGGTAAAAGTGGTATAAGAATGGTTGAGAGAACTTTGGAAAATACAAAATAGTAGAGGTATGCTTTTTGTACACAAACCATCAATATAATCAAAGTCCAAAGGCCACAAGTAGAAAGTTGTCAAACTGAAGCCAATCTAAACACTGATGAGTAGCTTTCTTTAACCAAAGACATCACACAAATAAAATTGCTACCAACTCAAAGCAAACACATATCACTTCTTCTCTCGGAAAGAATATACATTTGCTCAGAACCAAGATTATTCGTCCTAGGAAATGACCAATCCCATGGTGTCAGGAATCTACCACATGCTATGCTAGGCTAAAACAGAGCCCGCATAATACATGGATAGAACGCTAATCTATTTTGCTAAACTATGTGGGACTCTTTAATAGTCTCATGAAATCATCTACCCTACCCACCTAGAGACCTCAGAGGCTAAGAGAGTCCCACTTGAGTAAAAATGGGGCAACAAGCAGAGATTCTCACACTATATTAGCCAGGTTAAGAGAACCAACAGAAATTATAGAAATTCCAAGAGGGATTGTTTGTGTACAACATTCATCTACTAAGTAATTTTATTCTACAAGGTAAGGTAAACAGGAAAATTGGGCTCTTATAGCTCATTCTTGACCTTTGCATCCCCATTTGGTAACCCACTTTGCGATTGGGCCAGCCGTTTCGCTTCCTGAATTTGATGAAAAATATTTATCACCTTGACTTACTGTAGTATATTAACGAAGATGTACAGACAAGCCATGTTAACAACTTACAGCAGCAGAGTTAGCACGGATTTCTCTATACATATCGACTTCATCAGGAAAAGTCTGTTCAAGCTCCTCCAGAATATGTTTTCTCAAATCCTATTTAGAAAAAAGTTGATTAAGAGAGTCGCCTTAAGAATCAATATCCAAAATTAAGAATCAGTAGAAAAAAGTCACCTTAAAAGCATCAGTCTTGCCCTTTGTAACTTGATTTCTGGCTATGCAGCTATTAAGAACATCCTTTGTAAAGTCGTCCGGGTTCTTCCCATCATCAATCAGGCTAAACAAAGATGCAAGACCCCAATAACATAACATAAGAAAGCAAGGAAAAGTATGTATCTCCAAGTGCAACCTAGGAAAATAAAAGGACTTGATCTCACTTAAGAACCTCCATGGGGACTTGAATGTTGCATTTCTTGGACAACTTATCCATGTTATCCAGCTCCATCACAAGAGAATTACTGCAAATATATACACACATTCATTCCAACAATACCCAAAACAATGATCTTTGGAACAAACACTGATGATGAGTAAAAAGAAGAGTTACAGGCGCTGAAGGAGATGCAGCTGAGATGCGGGTGTGAAAGATGTGACGGTAAGGTGTAACTGATGAAGGAGTGTCAACGTCTTGTCAATAGAGTTTATGACTTGGTTCAGATTCTCCTTTGAATCATCAGCAGTGGTCACAGATGAAGTCCCATCATTGGTTTGATATCTCATCATACCATTACTCCCACTCCCACCAATTACTGCACTTGTGTTCTGTGCTGGATGCATCACAAGCTGACACAAACATCCATAAAAACTAATAAAGCACCAAATTATGATCTTCGAAATGATGATGCGTAGAAACGCAAATTCGATCTTAAACTAAACGAAATTTTTAGGAAAGCCTAAAGATTTAATCAATTGGAGTGGATTTTGATATCAAATTTGCAATTTTGATGAAACTCAAATTAAAAAGTAATAAAGAGTAGACTGAACAACCACCAAAGAGAAATGCCCATAACAATAACAAAAACCATTAGCGTCGAATCGAGATCCGTAACTTACCTACAACAGAAGATCGGATTGGCGAGAGAGAGGTTGAGCGGATAAATTAGGTTTTCCTCTGAGCCTAAGGTGCTTCAACCGTGAGATTAAGATTGCTATGAAGAAGATGATTTGGTGTTTTACAATGAAACCTGAGAGTTTTTAACAAGAGACAGAATGAAAAGGGCCGACGAAGTTAGGGAGAGGAAGCGGAAGATCTATTTGGATCATTTACGCGACCTAATTTTAATCAGACAATTGCTGACGTGGCATATTATCTTGTCTCGTTCAGTTTAATCGACAATTACACTTTATTTCATTCTTGATTATTTGCATTAATGATCTTGCTTATAACATTTTTAACTCGAATTTTTGACTATTGAAATGTTTGTCGGGATTATATAGGTTGTGGAGACCGACCAGAGTGATCGCAAGCTGTTCAAACTTACGATGGTACCAAAATATAATAAAATGTTTCATGTTGATTTCAATACAAACCCCATCTTTTTGGGGATCTTGCCCTAACAATTTGGTTCACTCTACGCAACAATCATTTAATCTTGATTGCTTAAACCTTTGTCTGTCTCCATTGGAGAGGAAAGTTAGTATTACACTCAGCTGAATTCTCCTTTTCCACGCATAAAGCTTTAAAACTCAAAACACTAAACAGAAGCACGAAGGTAGGTAGTACTAAAAGGCACGTTGCCGGGATGACGTATTCTCTTCAGGAAGATTGAGTATTTGCTGAATCTGGTAATGAGCCTGTAAATATTACATGATACAACCATTAACATAAATCATTACTCGAATGGTAACTTTATATATATACATCTGATGCAGAGTTACTACACAGTGGTTTTATAGTCTAATCCAACCTCATAAGACAAATGAACTACTATTACAAAGCGAGATAAGAACTCGAACTTACCAGTTTGATGCGTCCTTTGATCTGCGTAACAACACCAGTAAACTCTTCTAGTTGTCTGTAAAAACAAAAACCACCATTTATATAGTAATCCATATTCAGCCACTATAATGCATTCGACCAGACAACTCATTCATCATATACGATAATACAACCATGTTTTCCTTGGATTCACCCACCCAGAAGCAAACAGCAATGTAAGGCAACAAACAGAATTTTGATAACTTTGAGAAAAGCAGCATGTGGAGCAAAAAAAGAGTTCAGGTTTATCATACTTTTTAATCCTTTCCTCCCTTTGTGAAATATATTCAAGAGCTTCTTGCCGGGTGAACTCCACATAAAAGCCGAGCCCTACATCCATGAATATGTGCCGAGTATCTGGCCTGAACTCAAACAGACACCCACATCCAGTGTAAACGAAATCAGAAAGCAAACCTGGTAGAAATCATCTCCAATATTAATCCGCAGTAATCTCAACATTTTCTGCTCAATAATACATAGAACACAGTGAAAGTTCACTACTTAAAAAGTTTATTGAAGGCACAAGAGTTTGTGCTATTGCGAAAATGCATTAAGCTGCACATGGAGACCGTGTATGACATCTCACAGATAATGACTTGACTAATATTAAACGAAAGAATCAAAGCTATAAGTGACGTACACTTCAGCTTGCATGTAAACTTCTGAACCAAGGTTGACCATTGTTTTGAGACTATTTACACCATTTTTCTCCAGAGTTTCTAGGTTTTTCCGCAAGTCAGAGCTGGAGTGGGAGTAACGTTAAGGAAACAAGAATATCCAACCAAATCAGAGTTAACTAGAACAGCAAACAATTGTGAACGACTACACCAAGAATAGTTCCTTTTCTGGGTTTCAGAAATACAACCAAGTGAAAAAAACTGATTGGTAATTAATCCGTCGTCTTTGATGGGGCCAAGACATGGGAGAAACTTACAAAACATTAAGTATCAGCTTAATGAGTTGCATATTTCGAGAAGCAAGAGTCTTCCCGATACAAAAGGATACAGTACTTTCTGTTCTTCAAAGATCTTGTCCCTAAAAAAACCAACAAATGTAGAGACCACAATGAGAAAAAAAACTTAAGCAAAACGACTACAAAATAAAACAAACTAACATAATCCTGCAAGCAAAATCCTACATACACTTTAACATCATACAATTATAATTTGGATCTGAAAAGGAGGTAAATTTGAATACCGCGAAGCAGTTGCATGTACAAGCTTCTGTTTCAAACCTTTATCGATTATCTCCTCCAACAACTGCAAGTCCTTTTGACGTCCCTCGTCCATTACTGCAACACGACCAAACATATCAAGCTAAAGGCTCTAACCATCTCCTTGTTTACTTGATGGACTTAGTCCAGAATAATTTTCAGATTCTTGAATTGTTCGTTTCAAAATCTAGAGTCACCTAACAATCAATATCTAATTACAGGCCACGAGAGCGTTGAAACTATACAGGAATTGTATCGACCTAATACTTAGAAGCATTTCATCGAACAGGTGGTGAACACTCAAGAGAGAACATAAATCACTAAATTTGACTTTAGATATGATAATCAAACTGGTTTATAAACGAAACGCTGTCATAAAAACATTCAACTTTATAGAATCCAAGTCGATAAACGAGAATAAATCAGATTAAAAAAATTAGAGATACAGAGAACAGCAAAGGTCCACGAAGATTTGACTCACGAGCAAGGTGATGAAAGAGGTCTATACACGAAAAGACCAAACGACGATGATGCTTGTGGTTACAGCGATGTTGAACGTCGGTGATGGAGGCGGCGAGTGGCGACGGTGAAGGAGACGAAGGATAATTTTGGTGGTTTAACAATCAGAACGCTCGAATCCAAATTATTTAAACCATGTAAACCTGTTTGCGATCACTTTTGGTTTTACTTAAAGTCCTGAGGAATATAATTAATTTGCAGAAAAGCCTACCTAGTTTTTAAACTTACTCTTTTACACCCAAGGTTTTCCATCAACCAGGCCAAAACAAATAGGAGCAGAACTACGAACTAGGCCTAGGCATTCGGATTCGGTTCGGATTTATCGAGTTTCGGATTTTTCGATTTTTGAGTTAAAGTCCGATTCGTGTATTTTTCATATTTCGCTTCGGGTCCGGGTGGATTCGGATATTTAAATAAAGAACCGATAAATACCCGAATTTTTTCGGTTCCACTTCGGTTCTTTCGGTTCTAGTACTTAATATCCAAAAAATATTAAAAGTACTAAAAATCCAAAACATCCACGCACAAAAAAAATCTGAAACTCTTGATGACATAAAACCAATTCTACCAAACAATCATTAAGAACTTTGTCTGCAAACAATCATTAAGATGGCCACCACAAGTTTCAATCTCACCAAAGAACTCAAAACAAACAAAGTAGTACGAAACCAAAACAAAGAAACCACACTTGTTCACGGCCTTCTCCATTCGTCCTTGAAAAGGAGACCACGAGGCTTGTTCATCAGCCCAAAAACAATACGATTACTACTAGCTAGCTACTATTTTAACATTAAATTGGGTGCTTTATCATCTCTAGAATTGTTCACTTCACATGGAAGAGAAGCTAGTTAGCTTCCACTACATATAATAAAACGATTTTGACTTCAATTGCGACGATTCAGGAGACAAGAAGCACCATATATAGATCGAACAATCACAACTATCACCTGAACTCGTAAATTTAACCCTTCACTCATATGAACTTTAAGTTAAAAAACACCAGATTCCTCCGGATTTCAGATTAACTAGCGAAGAATCTCAACAAAGTTACAAATTCTTCATCGGATTTCTAGTCCTAGATAAATAAATCCGATCACACACCACAGCAACACACAAACAACAATCGAACACATAAAATCCATATCCAGATCTAACGAGTGAGAAGCGTTATCCAAAGAGAAGCAAACAGATTTGAACTCGAATCGACTAGCAAACAATCGAGATTCAAGAAGAAAGGTTCAAATCGAAGAACTTAAAACAGAAATGAGAGAGACAAAGAACAACAACACCGTTGTCCGTTGATATCTCAAAGTCATTACAATTGATTCCAATAAGAAGAAGATAAAAGATTTAGACATACCTGAGATCGAGTTCTTGATGCCTCTGAAGCCAGATTGAAAGAAAAAAGAACTATATAATCGAAGAAATAGAAGAAACTATTAGTATTAGTACTAAGGTGAAAAACATATTAGTACTAGCTCGGGTATCCGGTAAAATTAGTATTTGTTCGGGTATCGGGTAAAATTAGTACTAGTTCGGGTATCGGATATACCCGAACCCGAATCCAAAGTATTTCATGACAGGATCCATTCGGGTATTTTTCAATAACGGGTTCAGATATTTCGGTTTGGGTTCAGTTCGGGTTCGGTTCGAGTATTTTGTCCAGGCCTTCTACGAAAGAACTTGGAATGCTATAATCATCATATCATCATGTAAACATAGCAATATTATATATAACAGAAACCTCAAAAATGCATCAAGTTTTTAAGTGAAATAATAAAATCTTAAGTAAAACTTCTTTGATATACATCTTCTTCTTCAACTAATATCCTTCAATGTCCATTCACCGAGTCTGATCCGCACAACGCAACCATTACTCAGTATCCACAACCGCACCGGTTTCCATGATTGGCTGACTTTCACCTTTAGAAGCTTCCATACTATAATAAACACGGCAGCTGAAATAGAACACTGCACTCATCATCGAATCTATAAGTGTCACAAAGGAATACATCAACACCAAAAGAGGTCCTTCCCATAACCTCGAAGACCCATCTCCATAACTCACTTTCTTCACTCTGTGATCAAACAATCCTTCCACAAATGCCAATCCTAAAGTTGACCCAAGGAAAATCAACAAACCAACCTGAATCTGCCCTTTGATCAGATCACTAGCTCTCACCAATGCTCCTATCCCTGAAACATCTTCCAGAACCGAGATCACGATCGCGGTGTTGCAGATTATAATGGCGTTGGCGAAAACTACAGAGAATGCTAAACCAACTAATATGGCTCCATAAACATTGAAATCTGGAGAGAAGCCGAGAACAGAGAAGGAACTGCAGATTGCTACAAGAAGAACGCAGAAGAAAGTGAAGCAACCAACAATCAAAATGCAAATCCACATGTAAGTGAACACAACTCGTCTCCATATCTTGTGCAATGTAACCAGGAACTTGCTAATCTCGGCTTTTTCCCTCGAGTAAGTGCAATCCACTGAGTAAACCACAGCTGCTCTAGACAAGAGAGACACAGTGATGAACAAAGGGAAACACATTGCAGATGAAACAGCGGTTTCAGCGAATTTCTGACAAGAGTGTTTGACAAAAGGCTGCAAAGGAAGACCACTTGACTTTGCCACTAAGAGAAGCTTCACTGTGAGTTTGTTCACTAATGATTGATCAACTAAAAAGTTCGGTAAGACTAAAGCAGAGACAGGACATATCAAAGCAGCAGTAGTTATCATGAAAGCACCTAGATTGTACCGGAGGATTCGAACGGTTTCTCTCAGGATCTCTAACGCATTTGAAGAGTGAAATTGCTTGTGACTGTATGATTTTAGCTCTGCTTTCCGCAAAACCTGATTACCTCCTACGAGATTTGTTGTTTCCGTCTCCATTTTTCGAGAGTGAAGTGGGTTTCAGTTGAGTTCGAGATTACATACCATAAATCTTGATTCAGAAACAGCGAGTCGAAGCAAATATTAGATCTTTCAGACAACCCAGAAATCAAATTGGAATGATCCAATTGGATCTTAGGCTTCTTTAGCTCAGTGAAAAAAAAAAAAAAAAAAAAAAAAAAAAAAACATAAAAAGATATAAATAAGAATTTAGATATAAAAAAAAAAAAAAAAAAAAAAAAAAAAAGACGAATCTTGGAACGGGATCTCGATGATGTTGTCTACGTTCCTACAAAATTTTGTATAGAGAATGATTTTTGGAAAAAAAAAAAAATGAAAGATTTCTAATTTTGTCGGTGACACAAGTGAACGATTTCCAAAAAAATGTTTGGAAATATTGATTTGATCAATTGAGTTAGGCCCAAGAAATAGCTCTTAATGGGCTTTTTGAGAGGGGAAAAAATAAGAGAGAGAGAATTTTTCCGGTGAAAGGAAATGGCCAAATGGGCAAGAAGGGAACGAGTACGATGAAGTTGAGTTAGAGTGGGAGTGACACGCCGTTGACCACTAAAGACGAGAGCTATAGAGACACAATGGAGCTGAATCTTCATGAGAGTCGAAGCAGATCAATTCGATGCATTGTGAAACTTGGTTTGTCTTTTAATCCCAATTGCTCGTTCGATTCTTATATCGCATTTTAACTGTTCTGTCTTATGGGTTTGATTCTGATTTGATTTTTCAATCTCGACAATGAGGAAGGACTCCAAAGATTTGATTTTTTTTTTCCTTTCCCATCAATCAACCTGTGTCCTGTAACAGCAAAATGTCTAAATTATTTGGTAGGAGGCGCGGCGATTACTTGCAAGAACGAGCTGGAGAAGATTCACGATGAGAATCTGGAGATCGTGGCTTGTCAGTTACGTCAGGCTATGATGCAGGGTTCAGTTCCGAGCAAGGTTATTGGAATGGATTGGAGCAAGAGACATGGAAGCTCTGAGATTGCGTGTGATGTGGATGTCTTAGGGGATCAGGAGTCTTCTGAGTTTAGCAAATTTGTTGTGGTTCACGGCGCAGGTTAGTTGTTTACTTGTTGGACATTAGTTAATCTCTGCTGTACTCTTATAAAGGATCAAATAACATCTTTGATTAGTTCTTACAGATCATTGACCACCTGCTTGTGTTGTTGAGCTGTTATTTAGTTTTTGGGTTTATTATGTGTTGTTTTAATCTGTGTCATTAGGTTCCTTTGGGCACTTTCAGGCCAGTAGATCCGGAGTTCACAAAGGAGGGCTTGAGAAACCTATTGTCAAAGCTGGTTTCGTCGCTACTCGTATATCTGTGAGACTGTCTGCCAAAGCTAATGCTCTTACTTCAGCTAGACTTGAGTTGTTCTGATAGTTACGCTTTCCACTCCTTTGCAGGTCACAAATCTTAATCTTGAAATTGTACGAGCACTTGCCCGAGGTATCTCTAAAGTTTATTCTCTATTTCTCCTCTGAAACTATGTTTGCTGAGAGAAAAGATGAATTTTGAAGCTAAACTTTATGCTTTCTTGCAGAGGGAATTCCTACTATCGGCATGTCTCCATTTGCATGTGGTTGGTCAACCTCCAAAAGAGATGTAAGAGCCAACTGAACGTCTTTACTTTTTCGCTTTACATATTTCCTGATCTGAAGCTTGTTTGGTTCAATTCTAATGAGACTGCTATTTGCATTAGGTGGCTTCTGCGGATCTATCAACCGTAGCTAAAACAATAGACTCAGGATTTGTCCCTGTAAGTTTTGAATCCCACCAGTGGCATTAGGTAGATGTTTCCTAAAGTCATTTGACCGTAATTTTGGCTGTCCTGGCCAGGTTCTCCATGGAGATGCAGTGCTAGACAATATACTGGTAATATGCTCTCCCGGTATACCAAATATCGTCTAGGTTCTTGTCCATTTAGAATTTGAACTGCTGAAAATTCTTGTCCTGAACAGGGCTGCACCATATTGAGTGGTGATGTTATCATCCGTCATCTTGCAGATCATTTGAAGCCAGAATACGTTGTCTTCCTCGTATCCTTTTCATATTATAAAACGCATATTTGCTTTTCTTAATTTGTGTTCTCTCTCCCTCGTCCTATATATTATTTGTTATCTGAGTAACTCCTTACAAAGACAGACGTACTAGGTGTCTACGATCGACCACCTTCAGAGCCTGACGCTGTGCTCTTGAAAGAGATCTGTTAGTTCCAAACTTTACTGTTCTTTTTAAATGGTTTTGCAACTCTTGGCCTCATCTAACAGTTCATGCAGCTGTTGGAGAAGATGGAAGCTGGAAGGTTGTCAATCCAATATTGGAACAAACAGACAAGAAAGGTAGAAAAAGAACCAATATCGTAAAACTATTCAATAAGTTGAAACCTGTCTAAATTTTGGAATCAAACAGTTGATTACTCTGTTGCGGCCCATGATACAACCGGTGGAATGGAAATGAAAATATTAGAAGCTGCTATGATTGCAAAACTTGGAATCGAGGTCTACATTGTGAAGGTAGATTAAAGACATCTTTTGCCTTTAACTAAATTAGATCTCTTAGAAGATAGAGCTTTTAACCACCATTATGCTTCTTCCTTTTTATCCCCTAAATAGGCTGCGACTACTCATTCACAGAGAGCGCTCAACGGCGATTTGAGAGATAGTGTTCCTGAAGATTGGCTCGGCACTATAATCAGATTCTCAAAGTAGCATTATCTCTGACATATACTAATTCCAGTTTTTCAAGAAAGAAAACATAGACCTCTTCTTGGTAATGCTGTTTTACTATCAGACTTTGTGCCTGGAGGGCAATATCTTGTAATGTCTCTTTGAATTAATCGAAACCTTAGGCAACTTAACTCTGTTTTCGAAAGTAATCGAACATTTTCCTACACTGATATTGTAATAAAATATATTTAACCCTACCTTGTGCACACAACATTAAGATAAGCTCGAACTAGATTCACAGGAATGACAAACAATGCACCAGTTCAGTAAAATTCCAAAGACGTCATGACCGTTTTTGGGCATCTTTTTGACAAAGATTGCAGAGGGTCACAAGTATTGTGTAACAAAGTTGCCTAACATAACAATCTTCGTGATCAACAAAACCACAGAATAAGAAAAAGGGTTTAAAAATAACATATAGGAAATTTTCAATGTTTCAACACAAACTTTTCAACAATCCAAAACCAATAGATATGGTTGTCTTGCAACAAGAAACACACACATGGTCTAAATTAGGAAAAAGAAAAACATCTTTTGTTCTTATAACATTGACATCTGTTGTCAAACTGGTAATAATATTATCCTCTGTGTAAAGAGAATGATATACTTCGTTTACTTGCCACCACCAACTTCCTTGACGGCACAGATCTGCTCCTCTCCCATGGAAGACATAACAGACACCACAACATCCTTACCCTCCTCAAATCCACTCCTCATCTGCATTTACAAAAACCCAAACTTGTTTTCAATATCACAAATCCAAAGGCGAACACAAAGTTATGTGGGAGTACGTATGAAAAGAAAATAACCTGAGCGGCAAGAGCATCATCGGTGGGAAGCTTGAGATCGTCCTTAGTGCCACCACTGTCGGTCAGGAGGCTAACCTGTAATGTGAACAAATAAAAATTTCAAATTTCAAACATGCTCAGGGAGGAACCAAAGCTGGAGTTATAGAGGAAAGTGAGTATGAAGAAAGACATACAAAGCCATCCTCAGAGATATCAATCAACTGGTAATCAACACGGTTCACATGTGGAACCTGACAAAAGAAACAATCTTGAATCAGATCATGCATAGATCTTATGACTTATAAACTGAATCTTAGTAAATTTTGTCAGACTTACATCACAATTGTGGGAAGAGGGCACAATATCTTCAAGCTTCTTAGCATTGAAGATATCAATGGCAACAAAGTGACATTTGGCGTGACCGTGCTTGCCAGTCTTTGAAGTCGAAACCTCAACAACCTATAAAAATCAAAATCAACATCGAATCAAAACATTGTTATCCATAGCTACTAGATCAAATCAATCCTAGATTTCTAAGATTCAAAAGCACAAAAAGCGTCTGATGTTTCCTGATTTCTATCATTTCGCAAATTACACGAATCTACAGAGCCATCACCATAAACGAACAGGATAAGATTCATCATATTCATTTAAGCGATCTGATTACTAGCAACCGAAAGATAAAGCACAGAATCACAACAATAATTCAAATCCGACAATAGAACAAAATCAAGGAAGCTATACACAACAAAACGAGATCTAGAATCAGGTTAGAGAGATCGGATGAGGAAATCGAAAAAAAAAAAAAGACCTTGCAGGGACGGCCTTTGATGACGATGTGACCACCTTTACGGATGTTACCAGCTTGTTGAGGATAGGTCTTGGAAGCTCCGGATTCGCTGGACTCGAAGTGGTGCTCGTCGTCCGACATGTTTTCACCGATTCAGGAAGAAACAGAGAGAGAGAGAGAGAGAGAGAGAGAGAGAGAGAAGAGGTTCGTAGAAGAAGATGAAGGAGATGAGAGAATGAGAAAAAAAACCTAAAAGGGAGAAGTCAGCGAAGTGATGTCAAATTTTTATATAGAGAGCGAGGAGGAAGAGGAAGGAGACCTTTCTAGGGTTACTGTGTTATTATCCTCCTTTTTAGCCGTTGGATTAGAATCCTCTCAACCGTTGAGATTTACCCAAATATATCCTTTTCTCTGTTGCATCGCGTGCATTCCACGCGGCCCCACATTAGCTTGCGGCTTCTAATTTCTCATATATAATATATTTTCTTTTCTTTTCTTTTTTTTAGTAATTAAATAACTTTTCTTTACACTAAAGGTCAGATTTAAGTGAGAAGTGTGTTTCTTAGTTACCCTCAACCTCAAAGAGCCTTCTTTTCTACTTTGAACATCTCATACGATAACGTACTCTTTTGTTGTCACCGCTGACAAAAGCTCCATTGACACTGTCTGTGGCAAGAACAATGAAGTGAATCCGGATTCCTCACATAGATTATGAATTAAGGCTAAGTACACACATACCATTGGCTGAATTCAATGTTGGACTTTGGATGACACTTGAATTAATGTGTATCTGCCAAGGGTGCTCAAGAGCAGCATTATACATCATCAATGAAGACGTAACTACTGCCACATTACCTTTGTAATAATGAAAGGACCCGATACAACTAAAAGGTTTATCTAAGTTCAAGTCCGGTCCAGAGCATATGCTTAGAATCCCTAATTTTTTTGGGTTTTTAGGGACATCCAATTTTTTATATTGTATAGTAAAATTATGTTTTTAGGAATCTACAACTTCTCATGTTTTTAACAATTATATATTAAGTTTTAGTTCAAATTTGTATTTATAATAGTTTTTAAATTTAAAAAAAAACATTTTTTTTTTGTCAACAAATGCAAATATGTAGTTACATGAAGTCGAATTCCGGTGGGAAAAGTCGCAGAGGTGAACTTTAACCACTTGTCTAAAGACACTTCCACATATTAAAAAACAGGGATCTCAATTTTTTTTAACGCTTCGAATCACCATTTTAGTTGGACCGGTCCTGTCTAAGTTGTTGATTCGATGCAAACTGCTAAATACACCCAAACCAGCAGAGATAATCTAACCTAACAAGCATCCACATACAAATGTGACTTTAGAAGCTGATTTGCTCGACTAACACAACTTGAATTGTTTTCTGAGCCATTTTTACATAAGGCGTTGACATGAAATATTAACCATGGTAAAAATCCAAAGCTACTAATTAAAGCAAGATGCTACTGTATCTGATCAGAATAACTCATTTTCTCATCACACTACATAGCAATGTTATGGTTGAACAACTTGTCAACTACGGACATGAAAATGATTTATGATGTTTGTCTATCCATGACTTATAACGTATTTTAACCTCTTTAACTGGTTACTAAATGGAAATGTAAATTGAGCACTTCAGAACAGTCGAAATCTACTAACAGATCACCAAAACATGTGAAAGCTTAACATGTATGACCCATGAATTTTGGCTAAAGTTGTTGAGATGAATTAATTCATAGTGGCTTACCTATTTCATGAGAGTACACAATGGATGTCATGTTATACCATCATCATGTCTTCCAATCGTATCAATAGTTCCAACATTCAAATCGTAAAGAATAAACAATTTCAAGAATTGAATTATCGTGACAAAGACATATATTTTAATTAAAACGCAATATTTAATCAAAGATGTATATACAATCATCGTTACACTGTATTTGATTTGGAAAAAGAGAAACGAGAAGACGAAGATGCTTACAGAGTCCTAAGAAGAAATAAGGAGGCTAATTGACTCAGGCGATAGAATCTGAGTCGATTTAGTATCAAAAGATCAAAGGAAGAAAGAATAACTTTTGTTATTGAATTTTTTGTGTTACAAAAGACGATGAGCGCTCCTATTTATACCGATCATAGCTAGCATAGCCCTTTGGTATTATCTCAGATACAAGCTTATCAAGATGAGAAGAGAATATATGATTCTCCTCAAATATAGGAGATCTGAATCTATCGCTAACACCCCTCCTCAAGCTGGAGCGTGTAGATCACGAACGCCAAGCTTGGACAAAAAATAAGTGAACTCCTTACTCCCTAAAGACTTTGTGAAAATATCTGCGAGTTGTGTCGACGACGTCACGTATGTAACATCAATTATCTTGGACAGAAGCTCATTGCGTATGAAGTGACAGTCGCGTTCAATATGTTTGGTACGTTCATGTCCAACCGGATTAAGAGAGAGTTGAATAGCTGATTTACTATCCGAATGCACATGAATCGGTCCATCATGAGAAATCCCCAAATCTTCCAGTATTCCCTTGAGCCATAAAACTTCTTGTGTCACAAGTGCCATGGCTCAGTATTCAGCTTCCGCAGAGGAAAGACTTACACGATCTTGCTTCTTTGTTTTCCATGAAATTGGAGAATGCCCAAGGAACACAATATAACCCATCACAGACTTTCGAGTGAGAGGACATGTTGACCAATCAGAGTCACACCAGGCATGTAACGTAAGATTAGATTTGGCTGAAAGAAAGATACCTTGTCCCGGATTAGACTTTAAATATCGAACCACTCACAATACCGAGTCCCAATGATCTTGTCTCGGTTTCTGCATAAATTGAGCAAGTGTATGAACGCAGAATGACAATTCCGGCCGTGTAACAGCAAGATAAATAAGTTTCCCAACCAACCGGCGATAAGGTAATGGATCAGGAAGTTCAGTCGAGGTAGAGAGAATGAGCTTTTGATTCTGTTCTAGCGGAAATCGTGCTGGTTTTGAACCTCGAAGTACTGTTTCTTCTAAGATATCAAGCGTATACTTCCGTTGAGACAGATAAAATCCATCACTGTGACGAGCAACTTCGATGCCCAAAAAATATTTCAAGTTACCAAGATCTTTCATCTTGAAACATATCGCCAGATACATCTTAATCTCAGTTAATAGCTGCGAGCAATTACCCGCGATAATGAGATCATCGACATAGATGAGGATATAAGTTTGTTTACCATTGCGTGTATAACAGAACAAAGAGTAGTCCGACAAGGATTAAGTAAACCCATAAGCTGTGAGTGCCTTCGTCAATTTGACAAACCAACAGCGCGGAGCTTGCTTTAGGCCCTACAAAAACTTATGAAGACGACACACTTGATTTGTCTTGGAGCCCTGAAAACCGTGAGGCAGCTTCATGTACACTTCTTCTATTAAATCCCCATGTAAGAATGTGTTGTGTACATCCATTTGATGTACTATCTAATTACGAGCAGTGGCAACACTAAGAAACATTCTGATGGTGGACATTTTAACGACGGGAGTAAACGTTTCATCAAAATCAACGCCTTCCTCCTGTTTTTTCCCAAGTGCTACTAGTCTTGCTTTGTAACGCTCAATCTCTCCAGTGGCCAAAAATTTAATTTTATAAATCCATTTGCTGCCTATTGCTCTTTTTCCTGGTGGTAAAGTGACAACGGACCAAGTCTTGTTATCTTCAAGAGCATTAATTTCATTGCTCATAGCCTGTCGCGACTCACCTCTTCTTACAGCGTCTTTGTAGCTTCTTGGTTCAACATTACTTTCTACTGCAACAAGAAAAGCTTTATGCAACGAAGAAAACCGACTATCATCAACATATGATTCAATCGGATACTCAACTTGTGACGTTGATGGCTTTTCAGTTGTCACTTCATTCACCACAAAATCTTTTAGACGGGTTGGCATTGTTTTTGGACGATGACCACGACCCAAAAGTTCAGATTCCTCGACCATGACTACCTGCGAATCTTCAGCCGTGAATGGTGACAGAGGTGGCGTCGGAGTTGGCGGAGAATCAGTGTCTAAAGTCATCAGAGTAATCTCTGTGCATGGTAGATCCGTGTGTGATGGAGCTGCAAAGATGTCTGCACGAGCAAACGGAAACTGACTTTCATCAAACACGACATCACGGGAGACAAAATATTTCTTAGCTTCCAAGTCATATACCAACCATCCTTTTTGTCCATACGGATAACCAGCAAAGATGCAATGTCTAGTACGTATAGCAAACTTGTCATGAAGATGTTGGTGAGCGAAGCAAAGTGACCCAAACACACAAAGATGAAAATACGTTGGTGGCTTCTTATGAAGAACTTCGTACGGTGTGATTCCGTTCAACACCGGAGTAGACATGCGAATGAGTAAGTATCCCGCCGTTTATACGCATTGTCCCCAAAACTCAAGAGAAAGATTTGCTTGAAACCGTAATGCACAAGCAACGTTCAGGATGTGACGATGTTTTCTTTTTACTCTCCCATTTTGTTGCGGAGTGCCAACACAGGAGGTTTGATGATGTATGCCTTCTTGGAGAAAATCATTTCGCATACACATAAATTCAGTCTCGTTGTCACTACGAACCATTTTAATACGTCTCTCGTACTGTCGATCAACAAGTGTCACAAATCGCTTGAGATGAGTTTGTGTTTCGCTTTTATGTTTTATCAAATATACCCAAGTGCCTCTAGAACAATCGTCCACAATGGTTAAGAAAAATCGATCACCAGAATGAGACGGTGTACTGTATGGGCCCCAAACATCGTAATGTATTAATTGAAAAATGTCAACACTTTTATTCATACTGCTTGGAAAAGAATTTCGAGGCTGTTTTGCGTGAAGACAAGTTTCACATACAAAGCTGGAAGAATTCGTACAACGTGGAAGACTAAGACTAGAAATCGAATTAAAAACACCAGCTGACGGATGACCCAATCTCTTATGCCATTGTTCAAACGTCTCAGAATTTGTGTACTGCGCCAACCGACTCTGTACTCCGAAAATAAAAAGTTCCACCTTCTCTCTTACCAACTCCAGTCACCGTCCTCGTAGTGCGGTCCTGAATGATAAGAAATTTATCAGCTAGTTGTACTACACAATGATTCTCATCCATCATTTGGCTCACATATATTAAATCAGATTTCATTTTTTCCACAAAAAAAACTGATTTCAAAACTATATGAGAGTTTAAACGAACAGTCCCTTCCCTCGTAGTGATTCGTTCCCTGCCATCAGCCAATATAACTAGGAAAGGTGGAATATTTCTAATATTCATCAAACACGAAAGATTACTTGTCATATGATGAGTAGCTCCCGTGTCTAAAATCCAAGTCGAAGTAGAAACCATACCAGAGAGTTTTTCGTTTGAGTTGGTGGGTTTGGAAATGTCATTTCCAGAAATTCGAGTTGCACCAAGAAGTTTCACAACTCCTCGCCATTGTTCATCGGTGAGACTAGCCACTGTATCTCGATCACGATCTGTGATCACATGGTTCACGGTTTGAGACAGACTGGTGTTGACTGCATTGGCTGATGTAGTCCTTTGTTGTCCATTGAATCTGCCCCCACGTCCTCTGCCACGGTTAGAAGATGTGTTTTGATTTCTTGGTGTGCGTTCAACCCACCATTCAGGATACCCAACGACTGTGAAGCAACTCTCAGATCCATGACCGAACTTGTTACAATGTTTACAAGCTTCAGTTTTATCTTTGTCCTCATTCCGTGTTTTGAATTTTGTTTGTGCTGCGAACGCTGAAACCTACATCTCCTCTGTCACTTGATTTTTAAACATCATATCCTCCTCTTGTCGTGCCAAGTTATACGCCTCTTCAAGTGATGGAAGAGGAATTCGTGTTGACAAGTTTGATCGAAGTGCATGATAGACTTTATCATCAAGACCATAAAGAAACTGTTGCATCATATCCTCCTCACGATCTTGTTCTTGTTGTGCTCCTAGGTTGCACAAACAGCGTCCGCATTTGCACACTCGGAGAGGCCGATAATTGGATATGTTCTCCCAGATCTTGCTTAGCTTTTCATAATAGGTTTCAATTGTCAATTCTTCTTGTTTACAATTGGCCAAATCTGCCTTTGTTTTGAGATTTTTCGGGCCTCTAGGGACAGAGAATCTCTTCTTTAGATGCTCCCACAAGTCCTGCGCAATATCTCTATGTGAGATATTTGTTCGCAGTTCTGGATCAATGGACATCTTGATCCAGGAAATGAGCAACGCGTTAATCGGCATCCAGTCTTCGTAGTCACTTGAATCTGGAGATGGTTTGGGTATTGTTCCATCCAAAAACCCAAATTTCTTTCGAGACATGAGCGCAGTTTTGATTCCACACGCCCATTCTTCATAATTTGTTGATTTCAACAATGGATACGATATGACCGCTCCGGGATTATCAGCTGACGTCAAGTCGTAAGGTGAGATTGTTCTCCTAATCTCACTTTTCTTGATTTTTCCAGTAGCTCTTTCGTCTGTTTCAGTGGTCATCGAGTCGTGTTTGTTTGTTTATTTTTTTTTATTTTTTATTTTTTAGAACATCAGGATTTGCTTTGATATCATATCAAAAGATCAAAGGAAGAAAGAAGAACTTTTGTTATTGAATTTTCTGTGTTACAAAAGACGATGAGCGCTCCTATTTATACCGATCGTAGCTAGCATATCCCTTTGGTATTATCTCAGATACAAGCTTATCAAGATGAAAAAATAATATATGATTCTCCTCAAATATAGGAGATCTGAATCTATCGCTAACATTTAGATTCTTGAGTTCTTAGACTATGAACGCTCATGTTTCAACTCAGAGCAGCCCGTACTTCAGAATGTCATTCTGAGCCACAAGCATTTGACGACAATCAAACGATATTGGAGTAGAACAGTCCCGCTCACAAAATTAGAAAATGGGCTAAATGGACCTTATCATTTATGGCCCATTATATTTCCAATTATATAGGTCACTCTCTAGTCAATGAGCCCATATGTATAAGTGCCCTTTCAGATTTGATATTTCCCATAAGAGAATGTCTTTTATAAGCAAGACCACATTATACGGTAATGATGTGATGCATTTCATTATGAGCATGATTCACTTTTCTTTTAAACCAAAAAGGTTCATAACTCCTTCCATAAATTTCAATTTAAGTATGTTAAAGTTAAAGGCCTTGGACATATTAGTTTTTATTGCTAAATATCCTTTTTCATCTTCTTTTCGAGCTTATTATCGACTATAATTTTGTCGAAGATGATTCTTTCTTCTACAAAAAGACACATGGAATAAGAGGTTTTAGCCTTCGAACTAGCAACTTATACATGGCTTGTCGGCTTCGTATAGGTTTATGAACGTATTCTCTATTAGATTTTGAGCATTTTGCTACACTTTTACAAAAATCACACTTGACCTTAATGTTGTATATCTTCCTTAGGAAATGTCATTGTGTATTTTTCATTTTTATTAATCAAGTCTTTCTATCCATCTCATGACGTTATAGTTTTAGTTTTTTTTTCTTGTTATAAGAAATCTTCACAGTTCAAACTTTAATTTGCTAAGTACCAAAATTTTGATTGATTTGCAAAATAATATCAATGAAAAATTCATAAATAGGTGGAAATCATTTTTATACGATTTAACCAAATTATCATTTTCCCTCGCACATAATTGTTATTATTATATTAAATATTGTATGTCAGGTAAATTAGTGTGATATCATGTAAAATAATAATCATCTATGAATAAATATTTACAGAGAGCAACATGACATCAGATCTTGTTAAATAATATGTTTTGTATAAAATAACAAGGTATTTGTTTTAAATACTCACCAAAATGTATAATCATTCGGAGTTAAAATTGTAATCCTACCCCAAAATTATTTTCCAAATAAAATATTAAAATCATCTAGCCAATAACTTTCAGAAATGTTAAGAGGGTGTTATTGGATATCTATTTTAGATAGATTTCTGATGACTTTAAAAATTATAAAAAATAATTATTTTAAAAGATTTTAAAAGATTGCAAAATAGTATTTCTAAAATATTGCATAATATTTTCAAAGATTTCAAAAGAGTATCTCCAAAGTATCTCAAACTTTTATAGATTATTACTTAAACTATAGAGTCATCAAGGCATCGTTCTCCAAAATATCTCAAACTTGTATGGAAATACTCCAAAATTGTGTTTTTTTATATTCTATAAAATGAAAATTTATTAAAAAGACTGAAAATTTGATCAAATCAATGTCTATGGAAGCTTAAGCATCGATGTACAGAACTCCTTTGCATTTTTCATTAGCCAATTGTGTAAGTTTTTGAGTATATAGGAATATATATATATGATTAGTATGTTACACTAGTTTAATCGATTAAATGTTCTAAATTTTTAATTCAAATATTCAACTTTGATGTTACGAAAAAAGATTCATACGGTGAGCAGTAACGATAAGATGCAAAATATTCATAATTATCAAAATGGGAGGCATATAAGAATGAACGATCAATACGAGGGTTCTTATTATTATCGGACGCTGTAATTTTTTATTAATCAATTGTCAAGAATAATCGTTACAGAAATAATCTTAGGAGAATACTTTGAGAATCTCTTATTAGGTACAATACTTTGATGATTAGATTTTGTGAAACAAAATTTGTAGAATCAATAAACCAATAACACAATATTTTAATTCAATGACAAAATGAGTTACTTTCGTGTTATTTGAATAACACAAAATTTTTATTGATTTTATAAAACTATGGATCCAATACCTTTAGATTTATAAAGATTTTAGATTATTTTTTACAAATGCATAAACTAATAATACCAAACTTTAATAAAATTTTTAAAAATCTTAATTGAATAACAATAGAACTTTCTTAACATTTTCAAAAAAATATCTTGCAACTCAAAGCCTTAATATCAGAGCGTTCACTTAAAGCTTGTCACGTGTCAAAACAGCCTTTTTAAATTGAATGTTTTATTTGAATAATAGCTGAGAGATGATTAACCAATCAGGGACGACCAGAAACAAAGTTTCTCTAACAATAATCCTGAAATCGTAATTCTGAACAAAGCTAGGGGTACGTACTTATACTAAACTATTACGTCTTACCCCAAACCTAAACTAAAAACCTCAAAGTTGGCTCACAAGTGGGGCGTAATGGCTTTTGGTCTAACTAACTTTTTAAACAATTTATGCTTAATTTAGAAACTAATATTTTTTTATCATATATGTAAATTAGGCTTACTATTTGGTAAAATTAAGAAATTTTTTTAAAAAATTAGCATGCTTTTCAGCTTATAATTTTTACGTTTACAATATGGCTAATTATTTTTAAAATAATCTTTTGTTGAAAGAAAACAAAAACCTCTTCTTTTTCTTTAAAATGATTTGTCTAAGGGATAAATAAATAATATTATGCTGGCAAAATAAATATTCCTCCGTTTCATAATGAGTGTCGTTAAATAATATTTTACTCGTTCTAAGATTTAATTTTGTTTTACAAAAAGTGTTGTTTTATATTTTTCGTGCAGATTTTTAAACTAAATATTTTTTATCTCTATTATTTCAGCTTATTAATAAATAAATAAACTTATTTAGTGTATTCGTAAAAAATAAAGTATAAATTTACATAGTTTTCTTAATTTATGTGAAATTTGTTGGAATGACACTTTTTGTAAAACAGAAAGAGTATTGTTTTCGTGTTAGATAAAAATATTACTCTTTTGGTTTTTAATGCTAAATTATTGTCCGCATTCAAACTTACGAATAAATAGGAATTTAGATGATTGATACGTGTATTAAGGAAGAAGAAATCCTGCTGACAAAAAACGAAAAAAGAAAAAAATTTATATAAAAGAAACCAAGAAGAAAAATTATTTGTAAAGAGCTTAGTTAAGCATAAACAATAGAAAAAAAAAATTAGTCATTTAAAACAATTATTCTTTGCTGTTAAAAAAAATCTTCTTAGTTTAATAGAACAACTATACTTTAAATTTGAAAAAAAAAATCCATAAAAGTTATCTCAAGAAAATAACTCTTTTGTGGGTTCTTGATTACTGCTGATAATGAAAGTCTTCATTGATTCATTGATTGTAGTAGTAAAAATGAAAACTTTAATTTAGAACATTTATATAAAATAAATTAATACAACTAAAGTTGATAAGGTAATTTCTCATTAATATTTTATATGTATAAATTACCATTTTAAAATAAAGAAGAGTTATCACTTTTTCTCAACATATTACATCCAATAATATAAAAAAAAAATTAGCGATAACGAGGTACAGTAAAAATTATGGTACAATTACAGATAATAAATGATAACGGTAAGCAATACAATTTAATTATAATTTTGAATAATAAGAAATGATGGTATAGTACCCGCAAAATTAATATTTATATATATATATATATAACATTAAGTATTAACACACAATAAATATAAATAAATATTAACAATTTAAAGTAGTTTGTGATATCCTTATCTTGAAATCTAAGCAATTTAAGAAATATGAAGAGGATGATATGTATACAATTTACTTCTAATCCAAACAAGTAAAAAATCCATTTATATCATTTTTCATTAAAAAAATAATTTACAAAGTGTTACAAATTAATATTTTTTCATTGTTTTAAAAGCTATAAAATGTCATAATTTTTGTAATGGATATATCGAATATGATCTGTTACATAAGACGTAATGTTTTTTAGAAATAAACAATAGTGGTATCTAATAGATGTGGTAAACAATATGGATAAGAGATGATAGTATGATATGAGATGACGATACAATTATAATTTTTACTGTTAAGAGATTAAGGCACATAAAAAATAGGAGTGCAGGAAATAATATTTAAACTATAAATATTAGAAGAAAAATTTGAAAATTGATTTTTTTAATTATTTTGCTATATATGCACACACATTCATAAATACATATGTTATATGATGTCAAAAAAATACATATGTTATATATATATTACTTTTACAAAAAGATTCACCGTACAAATCTCTATATATCCATATATATATGTGTTATACGGTGTCCAACTATCATATTTTGTATTTTAGTCAATTTTTGGACGATAGACACATAAAATTTTAAATTGGCAATACCATATTTACTTTTACTGCAATTTAAAACCATAAGACAACCACTTAATGCATACAGTTGTATACGGTCCGACTAACTTATCTTGTATTTTAGTTATTTTTTGCGCGCATATATACATAAATTTACCTTATACATTCAAAAATTTAAATTGTCAGATACAATATTTAATCTTAATGGCATATTTACTAAAATTCTAAATTATAAGCCAACCATTTACCTTATATTTTAGTCAATTTTCGCGTATACATAAAAATCTATGTATTCAAAAATTCAAATTGTCAATACCAAATTTATTTTTAATGGCACATCTACTAAAATTTAAAATCATAAGATAATTACTTAAATGCACACGGTGGTATATTATCTGATTATCTTATCTTGTATTTTAGTCAAATTTTCGCGCGCTTATACATAGAATTTCATCTAATGTATTCAAAATTTCAAATTGTCAATACCATATTTATTCATAATACTGCATTTATTCTTAATGTCATATTTTACTGCAATTAAAAAAAAAATCATAAGGTAACCCACTTAAATGCATGCGTAAGAAACCAGAAAAAAAAATTAAAAATGATTAGATTATGAAAAAAAAGCAGAGAAGACCGAGTGTTGACAAAATATCATGTCACTGTTATTAGAACCCCTATTTAATTTTTTTTATTTAGTAGAAAACACCAAATCCGAGATAAAATAAAAATAATATAAAAAGGTCTTATTCTTTTATTTACTTCATTCGTTAAGAATCTGAGAGATAGAAAAGCCAGAGAGAAGGAGAGAAAGAGAGAAAGAGAGAGAAGAGTTGGCCCAGCGGATCGAAGAAGACGGCTTAAGCTTTCTTCTTCTTCTATGGAGTTTTAATTATTTTGGCACTCCCTCTTCTTCTCTTGTTTAATTTTTTGTTATTACTTCAGATTATTTTTTCCTCTATCTCTCCTGATTAAAAATTCTGAGTGAATCTAGGAAGCACTTTTATTCTCCTTGTTTGTTTTTATTGTTTAATTTTTCGATAAATTGACGACGATTGAGGGAGATTTTTTCTCTGTTCAAAATTGCGATCAGATGATGATGATGTGGGTCTGAGGTAAAAATCTCTATCACCAGATTTTGTATTTTTATATTACACTTTTTCATTGGTTCGTCTCTTTTTTTTTTTTTTTTAAATAATTCTTCTAGTTGATTTGATTTGCCAATTTTATTTTTTTTGGTTCATGTTTGATGAAATTAGGTTAGTCATTTAAGTCAAATTGATCCAAAATCTTAGCTTCTGTTTCTGATTATAAATGTTCATTTGTACTGTGAATTTATTCGATTCTTTTTTCGTTATATTCGTAATTGTTTTTTGTCTTTTTTTTGGGGATTAGTTTGCGTGTAATCTGGTTTTTTTAATTGGTGATTATTCGATTAGATGCGCAGCTCTCTCTCTCTATTTGCAGAATCTTGGCTTTAGATGCGACAAATATTTGGTAGATATGATCATATCTCATAATTTACTTTTTCTGGTGTTTTGCTGTTTCACGTGTATTTGTGAATTCTGTGATTGTCTAGTTGTACTAGATTTTATAAGTTTGAATCTCAATTAAAGCTGCAAGAGTTAGTGTTATTTAGAGGAAATGAAGCAAACAGTCACACATTCCTCGATGAGAGATCTCAGTGAATCTTTTTATAGTTGCAGTTGGTCAGTTTACTGTGGAGATGCAAATTTGCGACAAGGGCGGTGATATCAGACGGGTTTCGCAATGAGAGATGCCGCGGATTCATCATCATACTCGGGATACGAGAAACATTTCATGAAACAAACAATCCTTGAACACGAGGCTGTTTTTAAGAATCAGGTATCTATCTACACTCCTGATGCTTATTATATATTTACTCAAAATGGTTCATTTACGTGGCAACCCGATTTTCATGTTTTTTGTTTTTGTTGCGTCTTCTTGTTTGTATTGATGTAGGTGCATGAACTCCATCGTTTGTATAGGATACAGAGGAATTTAGTCGATGAAGTAAAAGGAAAGAACCTGAATGAAGATATGAACGTGAGTGATCATACATCTGAAAATGCTAGTAAAAGGAAGTTACCTGGATTTCTCTTACCAAACTCAACATATGGAGAAGGAAGCAGCACTCAAGCTTGCAACGGTCGTTTGCAAAATGGGGTTAGCTCAAAGGATGGGGACGCTTTCGAGGTTAGAGAATTGAAGGTCAGGAGAAGAATGATTGATCTTCAACTCCCAGCCGATGAGTATCTTGATACTGATGAAACTAGTGATACCGGTGAGAATACAATCTGCCCTCCATTCCAACAGTCAAAATCAGGAAGAGGGGATGCTTCTCATCCGAGCTATCCTTCAGGATCTTGCTTGGATGTGAAGTACTTAAATGGCTTAGCTGACTTGAATGAGCCACTCAAATGGCAAGATTCAGAACCTATTGCTCTGTCAAGGGATATGTATTCTCATTATGGAAGAAACAATGCTGATGTTCAAGGTCAGTGGTTGGAGAAAAGTCAAAGTCAAAATGGATGGATGGTCCTTGATGCAGGTGAGATTTTCTTAATAAGTTACTAGTTACATGCTCTTCACTTATATTTGATTTCTCTATAATCTTTGAAATGATATGAAACTGGGGTGCAAGTTTTTTGTGTGTGTCTTCCTGCTCCATATGTCTTATTAGCGGAAAATATGTCCCAATTGTTTCTTGTTATGCATGTACGTCTCGATGGCTCATAGAATGGTTTTGAATTTTATGCTGATTCAGTAATATGTTACCATTTTTGTCTATCTTCTATTTCTCAAATGTTTTCATGTGGCTGTGTTTAATAGGGCATGATCGAAGCACTCAGAGAGATCAGTTGCATCTGCCTTCCTATTCTGGACAAGTACTTTCTAACAATGCATTTCAACCTCAAAGCTATCCGACAACTGATCATAGCAAGGTAAAATTCTCCGGGGAAAGAGCATATCGTGAGTTAGAAGTTCGCTCAAAGACTCCTCAAGTTTCTTATGATAGCTATGTGGAATCAAGTGTGGCATCTAATGCTCCAAGATTACACAATGACTACTGCCCTGACTTTGTCAGACCATGGAGCCATTGGTCTTCTTCATGGGAGAACCCTATGAGCAGCTCACATCAGAAGTCTTACCCAGTTCAAACAAATCCCTTCATGAAATTCGACACACATGCAAGAGCAGATTCGAGTTTTGAGACGAAAAGCCGTGTCTCTAATGGGCTTTATCAAGGATTCTCTTCAGGGTCTAAGCAGTCTTTCTTTAATTTCCCATCAACCGGCTTTAAACCAAATGCTTCTTTAGGCGAGGTAGTGAAGAGCCAGAGTTTTGAAAGCCTTCAAGGGCCAAAGAAGCAGGAATGCTCAGCTGGGTTGCCCTGGCTAAAACCTAAGCCAACTTACACAAGTGAAATATCCAATGGCTACTTTGATTTGAATGCTTCGACAAATCAATTCATGGATGGAACTGAGACAGGGGGCGATCTGACTACTGTTTTTCCTCAGAAGGGTTTGCGATCTGATTCATACTCTAGTAATGCGAACATGGGAAGAGTTGAAATGATCAAGTCTCAGAGTAGTACAAAAATTATTGGGGGCCCAATCTTTGAGAATCAATTTATTTGCAAGCAGGAGCATACGCCCCTTATCTCTCATTCCTTGTGTATTGCTGATCAACACAAGGAAGTGAATAACTTGGTAAAGCGAGACCTCGATATCAACTTGCCATGTGATGCCTCGGTTTCTGTTGACCAGCATAATGATAAAGCCGTTTGTGTAGACAAGGAAGAAGGGAACAAAGCTGCCAAATTCAGACACTACATTGATCTGAATTCATGTGCTAGTGAGGATGATGCAGATGCTGGCTTGCGTTCCAGTCTGAGAGTGAAAACAAAAGCAAGAACTTGGATAGATTTGGAAGCTCCCCCTACTCTCGAGAGTGAAGAAGAAGGAGATAGCTTGCAGGAGAAAACAAAAGAAGAAACTTGGGGATTGATGCAAGGCCAAGACGGAAACTCTATGAATGAACTCATCAAGGTAGCAGCAGAAGCAATAGTTGCCATCTCATTGTCTGATCACCAACGCCATCCCGATGACGCAGCTTCCTCTTCGACTGATGCGGCTGTGAAAAGCCCGCTCTCTTGGTTTGCAGACATAATCACTTCTTGCGGTGATGAGTTAGAAAGAAAGGTCGATGGTTCTCCAGAAGCCACAGACTTTGAGGGTTACCGGGAAGAATATTCTTCTGGGGAGATTGATTACTTTGAAGCCATGACCCTGAATTTACAGCAGATGAAGGAAGAAGACTACATGCCAGAGCCATTAGTCCCGGAGAATCTGAAATTCGAAGGGACGGGTATTAACCGGCCTAGAAGAGGACAAGCGAGACGAGGAAGACCAAAGCGGGATTTCCAGAGGGATATTCTCCCCGGACTCTCTTCTCTATCAAGGCACGAAGTAACTGAAGATATCCAAATGTTTGGGGGGCTTATGAAAACCAGAGATTACAACTGGAATTCTGGATTGGCTGCTCGAAGGAACTCAAAAAGAAAACGAGTGGTCACTAACATAAGTCAAGCTCCAGTTTGCCCGTCAATGGCACAGCCAGTGAATGAGAGCGTATCAGTGGTGGGACTTGAAGACAGTAAGCTTACAGGATGGGGACAAGCAACAAGAAGACCGAGGAGACAAAGGTGCCCTCCTGCAGGTAATCCCGCAACCGTGATCTTAACATGATAGTTTCAGGAAATAATCGGAATTTGCCAAACTTTAAAACTCTATAGAGGGGTATAAAACAGAGAGATTATAACAATCATAATACAGTAGACTGATGTTGGTAATTGTTCTGACCTATATTGGGGAGATTTGTGTCTTTTTGTATATCTTGTCTTTTGTAAGATGGACCAAACATGATTTGCTTTGTATTATAGCCTGGTTGGTTATAAAACAGATTAGATTTCTTAATTGTTGTCACTATTTAAATTTTAAATGGAACCAAGTATAATACGCTTGTCCAAATTAAACTTAGCCAGCCCAAAACATAATTTTATTCTAAATACGCCACATCATTTAATCTTGGTCACAACATTTAATTGGTTACGTATTACATATGTTATCTACGCCAAATTAGATCAGAGGGTCCATACATATGTTGATTCTTCGTATATTTATCATAGTTTTGTTTTGTCTGCAAGAATCACTTAAAAGAAAGAAACTTTATAGTTGGTATTTAAAAATTATTGACAAAGGAACACTTTGCCAAGAGTTTCTTCTTAGAGGCCAAATGTGCTGGTCCTTTTGCTTTCTTTTTCTTTCTAATTATTGTTTTACTTCCCTATTTCATTTGAATTTATCATTGAACTCTGCCACTAAAGCACCAAGCTTTATATGATTATGAACAACTAAAAAAGCTTTGATTTACCTTCCAAACCAAAAGCATTCTTGAATCTGAAGCAAAAGAATAAATAAACAGAAAGGAAACAATAAAGAGAATAAAATCAAGGGTTTCGGTTATCATTCATCAATAGGAGCAGGAAGATTGAGATCGATGAGTGTATGCATCTCATGAGCTACTTGGTGTTGAATCACCAAAGTCCTGTGTTCTTGATTCCCAATGAAATGTGATCTCTTGTGACCACCTAAAGCTTGTCCTGACTTAAACACCCTGAAGCAAATCGGACACTCGTGACCTTTGCTTTTCTTCTTTGCACCACTTGCTTTCTTAACCATTGGGGACTTACTATGAATCTTAATAGTTCGGTTTGTGTCCGCACAAGAATCAGTTTCCAAGCTATGCTCACCACTGTCATAGACAGATTCAGTGAACTCGTACTTAATTTTCTTTCGACCATAAGAAGGAAAGCCCCTTTTGCTTTTCCTCAGATCATACTTTGTAGAAGAACGACCTGATCCTGATCCTGACCCTGACCCTCCTTCCTTATACCATTCCTTCCTGAATCTGTTCAAGTTCTTATCCTGTTTTGTTGCGGAGCTGTTGAATCCGGATCTAGATACCATTACAGCCTTGTTATCAAATCCAGTGTTCCTGAGGAACCCATCAACAGAAACATCTGAGTCCAACTTCTTTGGTCCATTCCTGAAGTAGCCAGAATCAGAATTATCTGAATCATAAAGAATATCACCATTATCTTCACCAGATCTCACCTGGTTATCCACACCAAGTTTGTTATTCTTACTGAAATCTTCAACATTCTTCACATTGAACATCTTAAGCTGTTCTCCTGAAGATGACTTAGTCTCAAGAATCACAGAGTTGTTGTCAGATGACTCAGCCAGAGAGTTCACCATCAAGTTATGTCCTTTCTTGAAACTAGAATCCCTCGACAGCATCATTAGAGACAATGCCATTTCCTCCTGTTCAGGCTCAATTTCAGAAGCATCAGAAGATGCTGAATTGGATTGATTCATAATACCATTACCACCAACTACAAAAGCAGCTTTGTGGCGATGTTTCACAACAACTCTCTTGGATCTTCTTCTGATAGGAGAGGAAGAAGCCTCAGTATCAGATTGACTATCCATCACAATCTTCTCTCTCTCAGAGTGACAAGCCATGTGACCACAAAGAGCTTTAGAAGAAACAAACCCTTTACCACATTCTCTGCAACAACGAAGCTGTTGGTGTTGCTGCTGCTGTTTCAGAGCCATCATCTGTCTGTGATCCACAAACCTCTTGTTCTTTTTAGGATTCTCTCTCAGACCGTAACTAGATTGACCACCATTTTCATCAATCATCTTGAGCTTATTAGACTCATCCTCATCTGAATCAAGTGAATTCTCGTTCATCATGTGAGTTCTGATGTGACCTCCAAGTGATTTCCCACAAGCAAACCTCTTGCTACAGAACCTGCACACAAACTTCCTCTCTTTGAAATCTTCCATCTGATCAAACAAGATATAAGCAGGATCATAAGAAGAAAAAAGTAAAGTGACATTAATGAGAACCCATTAGTCTAATTTACCTCAAATCTTCCAAGAAAGCTTCAGATGCTAAGAGAAAGATAGAGAAGGTGGGAGAAGAGAATCAAGCAGAAAGCTTGATACTTTTCCCAGCGATCAGAGTTTGGGGATGTAACAGTAGTCTTGTTAACTACAGATCCTACCATCAAGCAAAGAGAACACAAAAACAGGAAACAAATAAAACAGACTTTGAAATTTCCCCAATATCTAAAGTTAGCAGATTTGCTTTCTTTTTGGGGTTGGGAATGAAAAAAAAAAATAATAATAATAATAATAATAATATTCAGATTACAATATGCAAACTCTCGAATTTGACATTAATAAAGAATATGAGAAATGAGTGAAGACGTGACCATTGTCTAGGCGGATTTCGCTTAAGAGTGAAAGCTACACACGCATTATTTGAGTCTGTTTTGGGATAATAGCAACCAAACAAAATATGTAGAAAGTAATTAGCTAATTAAGCAAAACAAAAAACAATTAGAAGATCCACACTTTTTAGCTGAATCCATCATTTTGTCGCGATTACACCGGTCCGGTCCATATATTTGAAAGGACCTAAATCCAAAAAGTTTTACTAGAAAAATACTCAGAAAATTTTAAAGTAATGTACAAACATAAATTAAACTTTTTCTGTTTCATCTTATACCAAAAATGCATTCATGTTCTATTTCACTTTATAACGATGTCACAATTTTCTTCTTGTCTTTTATTTGGTTTTGCCAGGTTTCACTATATCAATTCTAAATCGTAAAACTTGTATACATATAACTTTTATTCCATAATTTTGGCGGTAAACGTTAAGATCTATTAGAAATTTAGAAATGTAATTTAACATTTTCTTTCATAACTTTTCTTTTCGTAAAAATTAATAAAGATTATTTTCTACAACTTATAACCCGTTGATTAAAACGGATGAATAACACAGTGGCCACATTCGTAAAAATGACTAGACATACAAAAATCTGGTTGGCAAAATTAAAAATAATTATATATTGTTAAAGAAAAATGTGGTTGGCAAAATTATAAATAATTTTAGAAATAGAAAGTCATAATTCACAAGTGACATAAAAAAAATCCTATATTTGCAGAGTTAAACTAGTGACTATTGACAGAGACAAGCGAATTAAATATCTTTACAGCAAGATATCACACGAGAGAGAAGAGCATGCATATATATATATATATATATATGCCCCAATCAATCTTTATTTTATTCATAGACCAATGGAAACTTTGAAGTTACATAAATACAGCTCCCAAATTAATAGAGCTCATGCTTTTCTCCACCTCTCCTCTCCCAACCATACTAACTCTTTTTTTTTTTCTCCACTTGCTTTCAAAATTATAATTAATTGTTTTCTCATTAGAAAGCCCTTGCAAAAATACACTATTTCCAAGATTGTTTCCACACTATACAAAGCCCAAAAACAAGCGTGGAAATAGTAACAATATCTCCCCATACGTAGGACTCCATTACAAGATTAGAATCAAGAAAGGTCCGCAAAGAAGATCAAGAAGAAATGACGAACCTTCTTCTAATTAGGCCAAAAGAAACTCTATAAAAACACGTATCTCTCTCTCGAAAAACGCCAACAGAAAATATGTAACAAAGGTCGGTCTCTGTATTATATGTATTATGTATAGAAACTTGAGGATAGGGTTTTAGTTGTGAAGCGGGTTTGGACCGGAGGGGACAAGTCTTTTGTCGACGCCGTACCTTGGATCAATCTCCGGTGGAGGAGGGGAAAGAATTGGCTGCTTCCGACTGCTACGGTGGATTCTCTGTAGCTCAATACACATAGAACGCGCGTACGGACGAGTAAAGGAATCGCATGAACGGTGAGGAGTCACGTAGTACGGATGCTGAACCCTCGGTACGAATCGGTGGGTTCGGTAACGGTAGTTTCTTGATGTTCTGTTTCCTTCCGCGACGGTTGCAGAAGCGGTTGAGCTTTTGAGAAGGAAAGAGACAAAGAGGAGAAGGATCAAGATCGGACGGTTCATATGAGTCGTCATCATTGTTTGGTTTCCAAGAGAACGAGAGAGAGAGAAAGTGAGAAATGTTCTTGGAGAAGGAAAAGTTTAAACTTGAGAGAGGGAAGAGATTTGGTGGATACAAATTGGGATTTAAATGCAACACAGAAGATGCACATGAATCGATGTTATGACGGTTGTTTTAGTAAATGAGAGGGCAAAACTGGTTATATACAAATATGTGGGTCCTTTGCTTAGTTCGTTTTCATAGACATAATAAATACCAACCCGTGAACTTTATTATACATTTCGATCCATTTATTTCACTTTCTGTAGCTTTTTACAATACGTACAAAATTATGGGTTTACGTATTTTACATGAATGTGTAGCAGACAACCTTCATACAAGAGAAACAAGAACGTGTTTGAGTTGTTTCGTGAGTCTCAAGCTATCTCTTGGGTCTTTATTGGCTTCCATGGGTTTAGGCCCAATAAGAGTCTTATCTGATCCCAAACAACCTAATTAAACCACAAGTGTTATAATATAGTAAAAACTAGATTTTGACCCGTGCTTATGCACGGGTTAAGGTTTTTACAAACAAAAATTTTAAATTGATATTTAAAAATTTAGTTATAATTGTAGTGGTAAAAATCTAAAATTACTGTTTTATTCATATTACATATTTATTTTAGTTATATTATGTTAAGAAGTATATTAAATATGACATCTATCAATATATATATATATATTTAGCAAGTATTCAATATATCATTTTTTGTATTTATATCCACATTGGGGCTATTTAGTTGATATTTAGCCCAACAATATATATTTGGCCAATTAATTATTATTTACCTTCATTTAGGTCAATTTGTTTTTTTTTTCAAATAAACAAACTTGTAATTAATAATTAATTCTTGAGAATTCTTTGTTAGAATAAATGTACAATGGTTTGAGATATGCTCTCTTTTTTTTATCTCTACTTGAATTATATTTTCCTGAAAAGATAGACTCAAATAACCATTATTAATTATCATAATATAATAAATGTTATATTATATAAAACATATTTAAACGCTAGTGAAACATACAAAATCATCTGACAATACCATTTCCAAGGATGCTCATGATTCTTTGGCATAGTGCATGAAAGAATGAAGTATTTTATCTCTAATACCAAGAAGATTTAAACATTTTTAAATCTTTCACAGAAGTGTATTTTGTTGAGAGTGACATTTTTTTTGGGTTGTCGATATGAAGATAAAAAAAGGTTAATGGTTTGTTGAGGTGAGATGAAAAAAACGGTAATATATATAGAAGTTAAAAATAGGTTGTATAATCAAAAAATATTGATACTTAATAATATCCTAGTAACCACTTATACATTAATGAGGTATTAATAATTAATAAAGTAATTGACACGGATGATTTATTGGATATAAGGTAATTGACCATATCGAATATATATTAAACGATAAGAATATAGAATTTGCACATATTAAAAGCGATAATAATATCATACGGTTGTCAATTTTTATTTCCGTATTAAAAGTTGTAGGTAATTCGATTTTTAGGATTATTAACAAATTCGTTTGTTACCAAATTTACAACCAAATAACGATCAAATAAAAATAAGATTTCAGAATCTAGAAATTTTATTAAGCAGAATTTAAAATTATTTTGGGATATGTTTTTATGGTTGTTATCTCAAATTATTAAGGAAAACCGAATTTTTTTTTTTCAAAGCATTTAAAAATAGAAAATTTCCGATTTTAATAAGGGAATTAGATTTTCGGCTTTTAATAGTTGAATTAAAAATAGAACTTTTTCCAATCCAATATTGAATGCACAATATTAACTATAATATATTATATTTTTATATAAATTTTAAAAATTTAATAATGAAGATCTAATTTTAGTATAATATATTTCAATAATGAAGATCAAATAAAAATAAGATTTCAGAATCTAGAAATTTATTAAGCAGAATTTAATATTATTCTTGGATATATTTTTATGGTCGATATCTCTAATTATTAAGGAAAATCGAAAAAATATTTTTCGTAACATATAGAAATAGAAAATATCCAATTTTAATATTTGAATAAGTTTCTTTTCTTTTATTAGTTGAATTAAAATAAAACTTTTTCCGATCTGATATTGATAGCATAATATTAACTATAATGTATTCCCTTGTTTTTCTAATTCCTATATAATCGGGATATATTTTCTTAATTTTTTAAATTTTGATTCTTTTAATAACTAAATTTCCTTAATCTATCTTATTTAAAGAAAATATCAATAATGAAGATCAAATAAAAATAAGAATTCAGAATCTAGAAATTTATTAAGCAGAATTTAATATTATTCTCGGATATGTTTTATGGTCGTTATCTCTAATTATTAAGGAAAATCGAAAAAATATTTTTCATAACATATAGAAATAGAAAATATCTGATATTAATATTTGTATTAGATTATCTGCATTTAATAGTTGAATTAAAAATAGAAAATTTTCCGATCCGATATTGATAGCACAATATTAACTACAATGTATTCTATTTCTATATATCCCGATATATTTTAAAAACTTCATCTATATCATTTTGACAATTCCCTTATTTTGGTACATCCTATTTAATGGGGATATATTTCCTTAATTTTATAAATTTTGATTTTTCTAATAACTAAATTTCCTTAGTCTATCTTATGTAAAGAAAATAAAAATAATGAAGATCAAATAAAAATAAATTTCAGACTCTAGAAATTTATTAAGCAGAATTTAATATTATTCTCGGATATGTTTTTATGGTCGTTATCTCTAATTATTAAGGAAAATCTAAAAAAAAATTAATAACATATAGAAATAGAATTAGAACTTTCTGCTTTTAATAGTTGAATTTAAAATAGAACTTTTCCCAATCCGATATTGATAGCACAATATTAACTATAATGTATTCTATTTTTTTTATATTCCGATTTTTTTTTAAAAACTTATCTTTTTTTTTTTTGACAATTCCAATATTTTGGGAAATCCTACGTAATCGGGATTTTTTTTTCCTTTAAGTATCTTATTTAAAGTAACATTACCATTATTTAAAGTAATTCGGACTTATTATTTGATAAATCAACAAATATAAAAAATACCATGCATAACACATTTACAAATAATAAAACTTTTGCTTTATTATTTGATAAAATCTTACAAATTTATGGACAAAATAAATGATTATATTCTTGACATGAAAGAAACGAAGACCCTTGAGAGCTTGTAGAAGTCCGAAAACTTGGTGGAGAGGTATCATCAAAGCCGCCGTGATTCATAAGCCAATATATATATCAATTGGAAATTTTAGAAAAGTATTATAAAACTTTTTTGAGAGCACAATCTTTATTATAAAAAACCATATCAATAATTTCAATAACTCTTAAGCATATTCATTCAGAAATTAGAAAAGAAATAAAGATTTAATGAAATACTAACCTTATAATTTATCGCTAGAAAGGTGAATTTGCTTCTTAGATGTATTAGTTTTTTCTTAAAAAAATAGATAAAGTAAACAAAACTCGATAGAATCAATATAAAAAAAACTATTGACATCAAATGAAAGTAATGATGATTACTCGACAGAACTTTCACGAAAAAAAATTGTGTACTAAATGTTTAAACTCGATAGAATGAATAAGAAAAAGGTACCTTCTTAATCGCCACAGGTTTATTAGTTCTTTTTATATGTATTAGTTTTTCTTGGGAAAAAAGAGAAGAATTAATAAAGCTCAATAGAATCAATATTAAAAAAAAAAAACTAAGAACGTTGATAATGATGAGATGAAAAACGAAGAAAATTGTTTTTTTCTGTTCTTCTTCGTAATACATGAAGCTTAATTAATAGGTAATCAAAACTAAGAACGCAATTTTTTTTTTCATGGATGGATGATGAGAACGTGGAGAAAAATAGGTTTAGGTTTAGTTGACATAGGTTTTTTTGTAGGAAATGATGTTCAATCGAATTATGTTTAGAATATTCAATATATATTTGGAAACTTCACGTTTGTATTATTTCCCAAAACACTATTATTAAAATATTAAAAGATTTATAATATTAAATTTGGTTACTAACATTTCGATCCAATTTTTTTATCCGATTTTTTGGTAACTAACATCCTTACAAAATATTAAAAAATTTATAATATTAAATTTGGTAACTAACATTTCGTTCCAATTTTTTTATCCGATTTTTTGGTAACTAACATCCTTGCAAAATATTAAAAGATTTATAATATTAAATTTGGTAACTAACATTTTGATCCAATTTTTTTATCCGATTTTTTGGTAACTAACATCCTTGCAAAATATTAAAAGATTTATACCAAAATTGTCGATAGGAAGCTTTAAACAATTTGTGGTTTGATGAGGTGAGATGAAAAAGGGTAATATATATGGAAGCTGAAATTAGGTTGTAAATTTTAAAAATATGGATGCTAAATCAATCCGATTTAGTAATATTTCACTAAATTCGTTTTATTTTGTTACCATTTGTTTGTTAAAATCGACATTAAAATCGATATTAAATAAAATATATGATTTTTCATTTTTTGGAAATCCATTAGTTTAACAGATTCGAAAATATTAAAATCGATATTCTTTATTTCTATACATTTAATAGATTCTTTAAACTAATTATAACAAATGGAAACAATTATATTTTTTCCTAATTGTAACTGATTTAGATTTCCTATTTTCTTGTTACCATATCTTTGTTAAAATCGGAATTAAAATCGGATATATTATTAAAAACATTTTTAATAATCCAAAAATTTTGTGAACTAAATTACTAAATTATCCATATTGAGAGATTAAAATTTGTTCTTTAAAGTAATGGCAATATGATGTAAATTTTATCCTTTATGATGGCAATATGATTTTAAAATTTGTTTGTTAAAATCGACATTAAAATCGATATTAAATAAAATATATGATTTTTCATTTTTTGGAAATCCATTAGTTTAACAGATTCGAAAATATTAAAATCGATATTCTTTATTTCTATACATTTAATAGATTCTTTAAACTAATTATAACAAATGGAAACAATTATATTTTTTCCTAATTGTAACTGATTTAGATTTCCTATTTTTTTGTTACCATATCTTTGTTAAAATCGGAATTAAAATCGGATATATTATTAAAAACGTTTTTAATAATCCAAAAATTTTGTGAACTAAATTACTAAATTATCCATATTGAGAGATTAAAATTTGTTCTTTAAAGTAATGGCAATATGATGTAAATATTTATCCTTTATGAGGTTTGTTTTATAAAGGTACTTCTCAAATAATATATAGGAGATACCATATTTGGTGTTTAAAAACGTTTTGGGTTTTCTATTTATTTATTTTGCTTTTCCTCCTTTCAATTGAATCAACATCTTAAATTGAACACAAATCTTTTTTTTGTTGTTAAAATCAAAACATCATCATAAAAGCAAGAGACAGTGGTTCTTGTCTTGACTTTGATATAGGTAATATGAATACAGATGAAGGCCTTATAGGTGAAAGCTGGAAAAAAAAATGGAAAACTTAAAGGTGACAGCTTTCTTTGAAGACAAGAAGAATGAATCTCAGTAAGGAACAGGAAAGGTCCCTAGAAAGCTGAAGATATATACATCAACACTTGAATTCATGAAGAAAAGAATTGGCTCTAAGTGATGAGCAGCTTTATATGAACAAATCAAAAAACTTTTTGATCTACCTTCCAAACATTGAGCAATTTTAAAAATCTGGAAAAAAAACAAGCAAAAAAGGTTCTGATGAGTTCTAGTTTCAGGTTCTGATGAGTTCATCAATATCCGAAGCAGGAACATTGAGATCGATTTGGTTACGCATTTCGGATACTTGGTTGTGTTCTTCTTGGTTCCCAATGGAATGTGATCTCTTGTGACCACCTAAAGCTTGGCCTGATTTATACACCTTGAAGCAAATTGGGCACTCGTGACCTTTGCTTTTCTTCTTGTCACCACCTGCTTTCTTAACCATTGGAGATTTGTTATCTCTGTACCTATGAATCTTGCTGTTTTTATCTGCACATAAATCAGTTTCATAAGAAAACAAGACCCTTTTGCTTTTGCTCAGCTCATACTTTGATCTTCTCTCATCACTATTCTTGAATCTGTTCAATGAGTTGTTGAATCTAGATCCAAATCCAGTGTTCCTAAGAGATCCGTCAACTGAAATGTCCGAGGAGTCCGACTTCTTTGGCCCATTCATGAAGTAATCAGAATCAGAGCTATTTGAATCACAGAGAATAACACCATTATCATCAGCAGATCTCAATTGGTCCTCATCGACAACTTTATCTGTCTCTAAAACCTGATTCTTCACATTTAAGATCTTTAGCTCCTCTCCTGAAGATGACTTAGTCTCAACAATCACAGAGTTGTTGTCAGATGACTCACCCAGAGAGTTCATCACCAAGTTAGGTCTTTTCTTGAAACTAGAGTCTCTCGACAAAGACAACATCACCAAAGTATAAGCCGCCTCCCCAACTTCTTGGTCAATCTCAGAAGCAAAAGACAAGCTCCCATTACTAAAAGATTCTGAATTGGATCTCATCACTCTCTTGGATCTTTTCCTCGTAGGAGCTGAAGAAGTCTCAGTATCAGATTGGCTATCCATCAACATCTTCTCTCCCTCAGAGTGGCAAGCCATGTGAACGCTAAGAGCTTTCAAAGAAACGAACCCTTTACCACATTCTCTGCAAAAAAATTGTTGTTTATGTTTCTGAGTCATCACCCTCTTAGATCTTTTCCTTGTAGGAGCTGAGGAAGTCTCAGACTCAGTATCAGATTGGCTATCCATCAACATCTTCTCTCCATCAGAGTGACAAGCCATGTGAACGCTAAGAGCTTTCAAAGAAACGAACCCTTTACCACATTCTCTGCAAAAAAGTTGTTGTTTATGTTTCTGAGTCATCACCCTCTTAGATCTTTTCCTTGTAGGAGCTGAGGAAGTCTCAGACTCAGTATCAGATTGGCTATCCATCAACATCTTCTCTCCATCAGAGTGACAAGCCATGTGAACGCTAAGAGCTTTCAAAGAAACGAACCCTTTACCACATTTTCTGCAACAAACTTGTTGTTGTTGCTGCTTCTCTCTCTGATCCACCAACCTCTTCTTCTTGCTGCCATTGTAACGATCTGAATCAACTGAATTCTCGTTCGAATGAATTCTAATGTGACCTCCGAGTGATTTCCCAGAAGGAAACGTCTTGTAACAGAACTTGCACACAAACTTCTTCTCTTTCCCTTCCTCCATTTGAAATTTGATCTTCTCTTAGACAAATGATCAAACAAAAAACAAGCAAGAATAAACAAAAAGGTTTCTTTACAAAACGAAAGCAAAAGAACCCATTTTTTTAATCCTGAATGAGCTTTACCTCAAATCAAAATCTCTGAACAAGAATGCTGCACAAACCGACAAAAACTGAAAATTCCCCAAATGCTACAGAGAAACGTGAAAGAAGCAGCAAAGTTTGATGCTTTCTTTGTGATCAGATTTAGGGATGTGACAGTTTCTATCTAGCCAAGTACAAGATCCGACCTTCAAGCTAAGAAACAGGGAGAAAGGTAAAACAAGCTTTTGTGTAATTCCACAGTAGTATCTCTAAAAGTTTAGATTTTTTTTTTTTTTTTTTTAAGTTTGGGAGGAAAAAAAGAAAAAGAACAAATGAAAAAGAGAAGTGTTGCTAACACGAGTAATCAAAGGTCAGCTGGATTTTTGGATCTATTCCTACTCAACAAACAAACACTACACTATCTCTTCTCTTTCTCTCTCCATCTCTCCGGTATGTGTGTGTGTTGTTCAATTCATGCATGGAATCAAAAACAGATATGAAAAAAAAGGAGAGAAAGCTATTGGACGGTCTAGATCTGTTTGGCCACTTCGTTATAATCCCACCATTTTCTTAACCCATTCCTCACATTTCAAAAAGATCACACACATTTACGGAAAAGTTTCAAATTTTTGCTATCAATGATTTTTTTCCTTATTAAATAAAAATCTTTGTAGACTGTAAATTAGAACACTCTTATTCGGGTTAGTGGGTATACAACAAACCATGGGGCCAAGAGACTTCTCGACGTTCAAACAAACAACACAACAAAGCCTTTAAACGTTGTCCTTGAGAGAACCATAATTGGCTCTGACCACACAGAGCCGGCCCCGAGAAATTCAAAGCCGGAAGCCAAAAAAAATAGTAATAAGACCCATTAAAAATATTTTTAAAAAATTATTAAAAAGGAAATTTTGGGGATTGAGGTACTTGAACCTGTCATCTTCCACATAAAAGCAATGGCCTTTACCAGAGACTTTGACAAATTAGCTGCCGATTTGAAAGCCGCAAGCCCAAGATTCCCTTGCTTGTGCTCATGGCTGGCTCTGTGTCCACATATTCTCCTATTCTAAAGCAACAAACTTTGGCATTGAATACTGTGTGGTTTGTTTCCTTTTTTTCTGTGTTTAACAATGAAGATCATTTTTTAATCCTTTCGCCACCTAATATTGTACAAGGTCAGATTTTTTTCTCTTAACATGTTAAAAAGTGTATTTTTTTTCTTTTCTGGTTACTCACAAAACCGTGATGATGATTTCTTAAGGCAAAAGCCAAACTTTGCCTTCAAACTTCATGTACAAAATTTAAAGATCATTGGAGAGAAAATCTTTTACTGCAAATCAGAGAGATTCTGACATTCTAAGTAAGGATTTTGAGCAAGAGGGCCCCAAGAAAAGTGAAACAACAGCCATTCACAAGATTCCACATGAGAAACAAAGGCTGAAAAATTCTTACTTTAAAAATCTCTCTCTCTCTCCTCTCTCTATTTTTAATAGGAACGTTTTTGTAGGAGGACCCCATAAACCCCTCCCAGGATTCTACAAGTTGTTGAGAATGATGTTGCTTCTTCACTTGTTTCTTGCCTTGTTTTCCCAGGATCCATGACCAAGTATCTCCTCCATTATGCTCTGGGTTGGTTGAAGGTTTCTGCCATTTGTTGAAACATCTGTGCACTTCGTAGCATCCCAAACTTTAGTGTCCATTGGATCATTACACTCCAACTTCTTCTGATGCTCTCCAGGAAAAGTATCATCTTTCTTTGCACAGTTGACTGCATCATGTGCAAGTTCAAAGGACGTGCACGAGTCATCTTCCAAGTTCAATCTCTCCCCATTGTTCCCAGAAAATCTATCCATCTTGTGCTCGTCATACAGTCCAGTGCCACTTTCTCTAGTATCAACATAGGCATCATCATCTTCATCATCGCCGCTATTACTGGCATCTTCTTCACCCTCTTCATGATGGAGTGGATACACTTTCTCAGTCCCTTGATGAAGAGGAGACTCGATGGCAGAGTCTTCTTCATCTTCTTCAGCATATCGAGTACCCGAAGAGCCTCCATAACATCCATGCCATTCATCATCATCACTATCAATGTCCAATATAAAAGTTCTGTTCTGGATGGCTCTTCTTCTGAGGACAAAAACATTAAAGTAGAAGCTAACAATCTCTTTCTGAGTTCGGGAACAAAATGCAGCTCCCAAGTGCTTCCAAAAGTTCCGACCCGATGTTACAGGATTGGAATAAACAACCTCATGAAAAAGTTGTGCATCTTCATCGCTCCAGTTCCATGCAACTTCTTCCCCCATATCACATAAGCCCAGGTCTTTGAATCTCTCACTTCCAAACGTCTTAACTAATTCTTCTCTAGCTTCTTGGATGTGCTGGCACACACACCTGATAGAACCCCTGTCCCGGCAGATACAGAACTTTCTACCCTTCCCTACTATGTCATCCATATGTGCAAATGTATTCAAAGCAGGCATGGGAACAACACATGTACCAAACAGCTTCCCACCATCAGCACATTCAATAATGTGATTTTGAACCGACATGCCTGAGGGTTCTATGCTCCCAGTCTGACTACCTTCCCATTCAGGAATTTGGGCTTGATAACCTGGTCCTATGGGCACTTGCTTTCTGGCAGGCTGATCCAGGAGGAAAGAATAGAAAGTCTCAACAGGAGCAAACACTCTTGCAGGTACATCCAGCTCGAAATACTTTCCAGAATGGGGATAGTGCATTGCATCTCTTCCACCACAACCGTTTGTAACCCATGTAAAAGTATCATCCATGTCATGACAGGGGTAAACAAAATCGGACTCTTCATCAAACATATCACCATCAGATGATGCACCGCCTTGTGACTTACAAAGATTTCCCTCATTCACTATTGTCCAGTAACCCCATTCAAAAGAGAACAGCAAATCACATAAGGAAGTTTATCCTTTCAAAATAAGACTAAATCCCGCAAAGAAGTTATAATTACACGTAATATTTACCCGTGGCAACAGGTTTCTGGAAAACAGCCTGGCGAGGACTAACTTCTTCAAACTGAGTCGACTTATCAGTATAGCCAAGCTGTCTAGAATGTTTGAGCGGGAGCTCATGAAATTTCTCATCTTCAAAAGGGCGCTTGAATCCCATTTTCAACCTGCATAATGGGTGATGAATTGCGATAAACTCTAAGGAAGAGTAAGAAGATGAAAGTAGAATTCGGACCATGAATCCTTATAAAAGGAACAGTAAAACAACAACATGCACATTGGACAGTGAATCAAATAAATGATAAGATTCAGATTCCCTCACACAGTTGGAGAAAATGCATCCAAGAGACCTCATACAAACCCTATGTAGGATGGCTAACTGTATAAGTTCCTCTTGACTATACTATCATGCTACTTTAAAAGACATGCACCACAACAAAAAATAACCTGTTCAGACAAGAATAAATGTCTAACATGTATATTATTTACCTCTCTAAAGGGGAAAGCTCGGATAAGGTTTCAGGCCAACACCACAAAGGATGGAACCAAACTAGAACGCCACCAGAACACTCAAATACGATAAAATAGGGATAGCAAATAGGAACTTTAAGCGTTTAGAAGCTTAAGCTGGAAAAAATCGAAAATCCCCAAATCAGAAAAAAAAAAAAAAACCCTAACCCTAGGCTCCGGCCAACCCAAAAATTTAACCAAATCCAGTGTAGAATCGATAAGAATTGGAAAAATCTATACAAATCAAGAGAAAGCCCTCTAATAATTTACAGATCTGGCAAGCCCTGAGATAGATCGATAAATATGAACCCTAGATCTCAATCGGGGACGAAAAACATGAAATTGACATCAAATTCAAAAGGAATATTTATGAAAATAGATGTAAATAGCGAAAGAAAACGATGGATCAAGATATTAAACAACTAGAGAGGAGATCAACAACCCTAACCCTAGATTTGTTTTTTGACAAACGAAATAGATCAAAATTGGGATCAATAGATAGAGGGAAACGAGAATAAGATGAATCTACAGATCAATTGCAAGATTATTAAGAATTTCCAGTAAAAAAAAACAAAGATAGAAAAATATGGATTTGGGGAAGAAGACGAGAGAAGATAATATCGAGAAAGGTGGATACGGTTCGTGGATCTATTTTTTAAACAATTCAAATTTGACCCGCAAAAATCCCTAAAATCGAGCTGGACCCCAAATTTAAGAGCAGTACACTTTTTTATCTAGTCCTTACCGTTTTGTAGATTTTACACACCATTCCCTTATTTTGTTCCATGTCACAATTAAACCCAGATTTTGCTGGAGGAATTTACCATATATGAATAGTCTTATCATGGTAAAGGCAAAATATTGAGAGAAATTATAAGATTCTATTCATATACTATTCCAACTTAGGCAGATTCAGCACATACAATATCATTGTTTCAGCTTGGTTACAATGAGAATCAGAAATTAAAAGGAATCTTAATACTATATTATAGTTTGGTCGAAATTGGCACCTTCATGCCACAGCAGGCATGTCCTTGAGCCATGAATCAAGCGGTTTACCAATGGAGTAGACGATAAACCCGATCTCACGCAGCTTCACCGCATCAACAACGTTTCTACCATCGAACACAAAAGCGGGTTTCTGCATATTGTCAAAGATTTTCTTGAAGTCCAAGGATTTAAACTCATCCCACTCAGTTAAGACACAAAGGCCGTGCGCATCTTTTGTTGCCTCGTAAGCATCTGAGACGACATTCACTTGCTCTGAGATACCTTCAGCTTTTATCTGCTGAAGAGGAACCGCGTGGTCCCAGTCAAACCTAGCCATGGAAAGATCTCTAATGATCTGTTCTTCAAGAACTTGTGGGTCGTATATGCTCAGCTTGGCCTTGTCAGCAACTAATCTGTTACAAACATCAATGGCTGGAGTCTCTCTCGTGTCACCTGTGTCCTTCTTGAAGGCAAAACCGAGGATTGCGATTTTCTTGCCCGAGACCGTGTTAAACATTGAAGAAACAACCCGGTTTGCAAAACGGATTTTCTGATAGTCGTTCACTTTTATGACTTGTTTCCAGTAATTAGCTGCTTCAGGCAAGCCGTTGCACTCACAGATATAGATAAGATTTAGGATGTCTTTTTGGAAACATGATCCACCAAAACCAACACTAGCATTCAAGAACTTAGGACCAATTCTAGTATCCGTACCCACGGCATGCGCAACTTGTGTAACATCAGCACCAGTTGCCTCACATAGAGCTGACATGGCATTGACAGATGATATCCTCTGAGCCAAGAATGCATTTGCTGCAAGCTTAGAGAGCTCAGCAGACCAGAGGTTCGTGCAAATGATTTGTTCCACTGGAACCCAATGAGCATAAACATCTCTTAAAGCTTCAATAGCCTTTTGCCCGGCTGCAGTATCCCTACCACCAATTAGTACACGGTCAGGGTTATAAAGATCCTTAATTGCAGTACCCTCCGCAAGAAATTCCGGGTTAGAGAGAATCTGAAACTCAATGCCTTTGCTGTTATGTGTCAGTATCTTTTCGATAGCCTCTGCTGTTCTCACAGGAACCGTGGATTTCTCAACAACGATTTTGCTAGATTTGGAGACATCAGCGATCATCCGAGCAGCACTCTCCCAGTAAGTAAGATCAGCAGCTTTGCCAGCACCAAGACCTTGTGTTTTGGTTGGCGTGTTGACTGAGACAAATACAATGTCACTCTCAAAGACATGTTTCTCCACATCTGTGCTAAAGAAGAGGTTTTTCCCTCTGCATTGCTTCACCACATCGTCCAAGCCCGGCTCGTAAATAGGAAGCCGATCACTGTTCCAAGCATTGATCCTTGGTTCAGAGATATCCACAACAGCTACTTCAATCTCAGGACACTTAAGAGCCATCACTGCCATGGTTGGACCACCCACATAGCCGGCCCCAATGCAGCATATCTTCACCATTTCTGAATTTCAAAACTTTTCCTGACAATACAAAGCCATGATATAGTCGACGAGAGTGAAATTAGTCAATTATACAAAGACAAAACCTTTAATAGAAACAACAACGTGACGATTTCCAACAACTACAAGTCGATGATGGCAACAAATATTGATTCCTCCAGTAGATTGAGCGATCAAAATAAGGATATAAAAAAATCTAAACACATGGATCTGCTTAAAGGAGGAACAAGTGCGGCATTAAATCAAACACCTTGTAAGCTCAGATCTATCAATTTCAAAATGATCACAGCAAAACAGGCTTCTAGATTATGAAATTCCCACGACGTTTCGACAATATAATGCAATGCTCTTGGATCAATTTGGTTCTTCTGATCACAAAATGTAACCAAAAAAAAAAAAAATCTTTGATTGAACGATCTAGAACAAACAAAACAAACCCATCTTTGATATAAAAGTGAGAACGACCGACAAAACAGATAATAACGAAAAAATCCCATATTTCGAGTTTGAGAAAAAAAAAAACAGGATGATCGAAAAACGATACATTTTCGAAGGAGAGATCGAAATTGAGAATTTTACCTCTCGGGTCTTGTTCCTTGAGAGTGAACAAGCGCGAGGAGAGGAGATGGGGCTTGTTGCAGTGAAGAATGAGAGAGAAAGCAAAGAGATTGTTGGGGCGAAGACGATGGAATTAACAGAAGATGTCTTCTCAAATTATAAATACACACTCTCTCACCCACTTGACTTGCACATTTCTACTTTTTATTTATTGCTCCCAAAATAATCACACGCGCTTTTTTTTTTTTGGTTACAAAATTGACTACCAAAGATTAGTAAGACGTTAATTAAAACCTTTTTTTGGATCAAGAGTCACTTTGTACACTTATCTCATGCTTGAATAATTGTAACACTAAGCTAAATTGCCAAAAATGGCTCTGGTCCTCTGGATGCATACCAAAAAGAAGCAATATCCCCAAAAACATTTATGAAAAAAAAAACTGGATTTTGCTTGAGGGATTATCATTATAAAGATGAGTAAAACCAATTTAAGCAACTTCGTTTTCAATAATTAATTATTGAAGAAGATACTAAGGGGTTAACGATTTTGCTTTTATCATCGTATATGATATTCATGAACGTTTTAGACATGTAAGTGGTGCATTCAATATTGAATTATTAGTTTTATAATAAGTTTTGAATATATGTGAATTAAATTGAACCACTTGATTTTTGTACAACATTATTCATACTTCTGTTAAGGGTTTTCAACTTTTCATCATTAGATCAAATATGCAAGGGAATGCAAAATGGTTTGACATTTTTGCGCTTTTTGTTTTTGTCAACAATATGATGATCAAAACGTTTTGAGTGAATATATGGACGACACACTATCACAAACCACTAGAGCACAAATCTTGATTATAAATCAATTCTCTAAACGGAAATCCATAACTAATTACAAAGTTTTGTATACATCAAGCGAAACCAATAAAATGGGAGGGGGAATCAAGAAGTGGAGTTCAAGAAAGAAGTGAACCAATGAACAGAGTCCTTAGGATATCTCTTGAGATTGTCTCTATAATCAACGTAGTAGAGACCAAACCTTGAGCTGTAACCTGCTGCCCATTCCCAATTATCCAATAGCGACCAAACAAAATACCCTTTCACGTTGCATCCATCCTCTTTAATGGCAGCTTGTAAGCTCGAAAGATAATCATGATGGTATTTGATTCTCTTTGCATCTTTGAGAGCGTCTTTTCTTGAGATCAGAATGTTGTTTGGGTCGTCCATTCCTACACAAACAAACATCATTACATTTACAAACTCTCTTTCTTGTCTAGAGAGTTTCAAAGATGTGTGTTTACCGTTTTCAGTGATAAAGACTGGAGGGTTTCCATATCTATGTTTGATGTAATTCATCAAGCTTCTCATCCCTCTAGGCACTATGTACAACCATATCGAATTTGCCTGTCCGCGACATCAACAAAATAATACCAGCTTAGAGATTTTCGACAGTACTAATCATTTTTGGAATTTATATAACTAAGTCGAGTTAAAAATAGTTTCTTACCCTATCTCCAATTGCGCTTAAACCCTTAAATGCTGAAAATTCAAAACAAAGAAGATTAAATAATATCAGATACTCATGACTAGGGTTTACGTGAGAGAGAAGTATAAGTATTTACGTAGAGTGACGGTTCCAGAGTCAGAAATGGCGTCGTGTAGGAGAGTGCCCATGAGATTAGTGGCATTGTTCCTTGCGTAGTACGTTGTGTAGTGATTAATCCCTACAAAATCTAGAGAACCCTTCACCAAAGCAGATTGAGATCCCGTAAACACTGGTAATCTGCTTCCGACTCTGCTTCTCATCGAACTCGGGTAATCCCCAAACATCAACGGATCCAAAAACCTAATTAAGATTCAATGGTATTAAGATCTATAAATTGATATAAATCATGGAACAGAACTATGTCGTATAAGAACATATACGTACCAGCCAAGTTGAAAGTCTTGAGCTCTTTGTGCAGCTTCAATGTCCTCTGTCTTGTTCGACTCCGGTTCGAACCATATTACATCAAATGCTATCCCTAGCGAACCTCCTTGTTTTGCCTAATCATAATTATACATCAAAACTATATCTTATTTTCATCTAACATCATGTTCCCACTACAGTACTGACTTACCTTATACTTTTTCCGATATATGTCGGATACGGTAGCGTGAGTGAGAAGAACATTGTGGCCAACGATGTAAGGCTCAGTGGATGAGTTTCCTGCACGACAAGTGAGCTTAAAAAGAATAGTGCAACGTCCTGGAGCTTGAAGGCCAACGTCATAGCCTTGTATCGCAAATGTGTGTGGCTCATTGAATGTAATCCAGTGTTTCACTCTATCTCCAAATCTCTGGAAACAAACCTCCGCATACGCTGCAAAATCATTTCTGCAAAAAGGTACAAATATTGCCTTTGGAAATTAGTTTCTGTCTATGTAATAGTTTTATTGAATGTTTCTATGGTTTTTGTATGGATTGTTACATGATTTGTGGATTTAGCCAACCGAGGTATAGATCATGGAGTGCCTGAGGAAGGTCCCAATGGTACAGCGTCACGTACGGCTCGATCCCTACAATTATTTTGTTTATTACAAGTGGAACTCGACCAACCACAATTTAATAAATACATATTCAATGATTGATGTTCGTTAGATGACTACTGTAGAATTTTAGATTATTATAGTCTTAGACCCTTAAATTCATGCAACAACAAATGAATAAAAAATACCTTTAGCAAGTAAAGCATCTATGAGTTTGTTGTAGTGATCGATTCCAGCTTCGTTTATTTGTCCCACGCCATCTGTAAACCATATATAATATTATTGTCAGTAATCCATCAAAAGTCATATCCTCAATTTGAATTTTAAAAGATTTGATACGACGTGCTTACTTGGTATCATTAAATTACTCAATCTAAAGTAAATTATAAAACATAAAAAAGATTAGAAAAAACATACTTGGAAAGATGCGGGTCCAAGAAATGGAAAACCTGTAAGCATCCATTCCCATATTCTTCATAAGTTGTACATCTTCCTGCCCTCACCATAATTTTAATTAAAACTTCATTAATTAAATTTTCGGAATGAATAATTATTGACAGTTTTGTTAATTTATATAAAATGGGGTTACCTCGTAACGATGGTACTGATCAACAGCGACATCGGCATTGCTAAAATCGGTGATTTTACCAAAAGTGTGGGAGAATGTGTCCCATATCGTAGGACCTCTTCCCTCTGCCTTCACCGCTCCCTCGTACTGTAGCCATTATTGATATCATTAAATGTTATTATAACGTCGGTCCATCTATACTATTTGCATATTCAATTTGAATATTTTAAACACTCATCAGCCCAAATTCCAGCCAGGACAAAAAAAGGTATCCGAAACATTAATTGGGTGTGCTTGCTGCTTGGTTAGGTGAGAAGACATTGTGAGAACGAAGGATTTTGGTTTTAACTTGACTTTGGTTATTATGGAATGGAAAAGAAAAAGAAAAAAGATAAAGGTGAAGATAGTGAAAATGTGCAAAAGAATGGGTCGTTGTTTGAAAACCTAATTTCTTTTGGAAAAACTGAAACCACAAGAAGAGGAGCAACTATTGGCTACCCGTGATTGATGAACATACATGGCCTGGTTTACGCGTCATGCACTCATTTGTTTATCAATTTATATGGACCAGATCTTAAGAACATATAAGAAAACAAAAACAAATTTAACATACGCTTCAGTATAATTTGACAAAAACTAAAAATACGATGAAATTTTCAGATACTGCATTGTATTACTCCATTATATAAATAAAAGTTTTAGTCTTAGTTCCACCTACAAAAGAAGATGTGGGATTGTATTTGCTTTTTTAATTTTTTTTCTTTTTTTGCTATATAGTATTGGGAGAATAAAAACATATCACATGTGAGCTTATATGTTCTGATGTGACCTAAGTGGTGAATAATTAGTTTTGTTTTCGGATTCCGTTAAAACTTAAAAGGAAACGATAAATAACTCAAAATAAAATTAATACAAATAGAAAACAAAAAAAACAAAACAAAAAAAAGGAGAGGGGACCTGAAAAGCCGAAGAAGCAGTTCCAAAGACAAAGCCCTCTGGAAAACTGCCTCTGGAAATGTCCGCACAGATGCATGTCTTATCCATTATCATCATCATCATTACCAGCACCATCATCTTTGTCATCATCATGATAAATCTACTTGGAGAAATCTCTTCCTTCAATGTTTTCTTCTCCGGCCAGTTACGTATATTTTTATGTGTAAATGGAACGAAACTGTTTTGGATTAATAAGAAAGAATTAAGAAAGACCAACAACAAGAAGAAAGAAAGAAAAAGAGGAGTTCAAGTGAGAAATAAAGCTATGTAAGGTGTACTACTATATATAGGAGGGGAAAGACAGATATGAAATTGTCGGATCCGAGCCAATAAAAGTGACAAATTTCAGTGTTTTTTAAAAACTTAAAAGATTATAATAATATGATAACCACTGTTGCCAGGAAAAAATTGAAGGGAATATTAGAAAAACAATTTTAAAAGAATACACGAAACGTAGACAAAAAGAAATGAAAAAGTCAATAAAATTATACAGTGTAAACTAAGTGACATGGATTATATTGATGTTAAATTGATTTGATCAAATCAAAATTAGATCAGTCCCTATAAACAACAAATCTAGTCATTTAAATTCCTTTATAGCATAAATTTAATGCTAAAATTATAATTTAAAATTTTATGTTGTATTCAAAACAATTTATAATGTTTTTCTTTATTTTGCTTTGTTAAGAATTAAAATTTTACATGTTAGAATATCTATATATATATATAAAGCTACTAAGCTAGTTGACAATATATATATATATATTAATTTTAAATCAACAGATATTAACTAAAAGTAAAAACGGCCAAAATCAACTCAGACTATTTGTGATACGCTTTTTCATATCTGAACTATGACATCTGATTTTTTCATACCCGAACCATTCAAAAATTCAAATTTCAAACCTGAACTATTTTAATTTAGCCGATTCATATAAATCACTTAACGATGTTAATTAGTCATTTAACGGAGTTGACTCAGCTGCCAACGTGGCACGACATCGTTGGAAAAACGGCCAAAATCAACCAAGACTATTTGTGACACTTTTTCATACATGAACTATGATACCCGGTTTTTTTATACCTGAACCATCAAATATTTCAAATTTTAATATTGAACTATGTTAATTTAACCGATTTATATAAATCGTTTTGGTGATTTTATTGTTTTGTTGTTGGTTTGGTTTAGTAAACCAACTTCGGTTTACAATTAGGGGAAAATCACAAAATTATGGTTTAATTTGGAGAAAAAATTAGATCGAGAGAAATCAGAAATTTGGGCGAACTCTTTAGATTTTGGACGAGCGAAATCACATCGAGAAGGAACACGAACAATATTCGATTTGAGATTGCCATATTTGTAAGTTATTTTCTCCTTTCTGGGAAATTTCTTTTTTTTGTGCTTATGTAATTTCGATGTTTGGTTTGCGGTTTTGATGCTTCTGTGAAGTTAATGCTGTTTGATTAAGGAATGATTTAGTTTAGTTTAATTTTGTTGTAATTTTGTTGTTTGTACCAAGCTTGGATGCTATAATGAAAAAGCATTGTATTATTAGAAATTAATGACCAGTCCTTAATCAAAAAGCATTGTAGCATTAAAGCTTGATACAAACAACAAAATTAAACTAAATTAAATCATTCTTTAATAAAACAGCATTAACCTCACAGAAACATCAAAACCCCAAAAGCATCAAAACTACATAAGCACAACAACAACAAAAAATTACCCTGAAAGTAGAAAATAACTTACAAATATGGCAATCTCAAATTGAATCTTGTTCGTGTTCCCTCTCGCTCGATGTGATTTCGCTCGCCCAAAATCTAAAGAGCTCGCCCAAATTTCTGATTTCTTTCGATCTTATTTTTTCTCCAAATTGAACCCTAATTTTGTGATTTTTTCCAAATTGTAAACTGAAGTCTGTTTACTAAACCAAACCTACAGCAAAACAATAAAATCACCAAAACGACTAATTAACGTCGTTAAGTGATTTGTATGAATCGGCTAAATTAACATAGTTCAAGATTAAAATTTAAAATATTTGATAGTTTAGGTATAAAAAGCTGAGTGTCATAGTTCAGGTATGAAAAAGCGTATCGCAAATAGTCTGGGTTAATTTTGCCTGTTTTCCAACGATGTCGTGCCACGTTGGCATCTGAATCAACACCGTTAAACGACTAATTAACATTGTTAAGTGATTTGTATGAATCGGCTAAATTAAAATAGTTCAGGTTTGAAATTTGAATTTTTGAATGGTTTAGATATGAAAAAGCCGGATGTCATAGTTCAGATATAAAAAAACGTATCGCAAATAATTTGAGTTAATTTTGGTTGTTTTCCGTTAACTAAAACCATATCACTATTCTGGATTTGTTTTCTATTGGTAAGAATAACTCAACTTAATACATAGAAAATTTCAAGCTAAAGAAGAGACTATTCTTCGGAGCAAATGGAAAAATCATATATTTTAACATTTAAAGTCTCCACCTATTATTATTGAAGTCATGACATATTGAACATTTTAATCACTGACCACATTAGTTAACTCAAAAATATATAATAATAATGATAATATTTATTTTAAAACCGTAGTATTTGCTCTTCGATTGGTAGATCCCCATCCAAATTCGAAAATTATCCGTAAATAGTTTTCTTTTCCAAATATAATGTGTTTATTTAACAAAAGAAAACAGTATATATATATATATAATGTGTTTAGGCTTTAAGATAAGAGAGATCATCAAGAGATCATGAGATGAGAACGAGTGTCATTGCGTGAGATAATATGAGAGTGTCATTGCGTGAGATAATATGAGAGTGTGGAAATGTGGATGCTTAGAGAATTCTTTGGCTTAGTGTGAATGGAAAAAATGACAATTAAACAAATAATTATATAATAATCATTGTTGCTAGAGAAAAAATGAAAACAATTAAAAAAATTACGAAAATTAGACAAAAAAAAGATAGCATGAAAAGTAAAATTTTTCTTTTTATAGTATAAAATAAGTGGGATGTTATGGATAAATTCTGTTAAATCTAATAAACTCATATGTATTTAAGTCATTTTTAGTTAATTTTATTAATCCTTTTAAGCAACAAAACTAGTAATTTAGAAATAATTTTATAAATTTAAACTTGTGATATTTCAGTAAAATAATATATTACTGAGAAATACATGTTCTTATCAAATTAAAAGTAGTTAGATAATTTATTCTGTTGACATCTTACATAGTTGAATGGTAGGATAATCTAATTTTTTTGTTGGGTTAACTTCAACGACATATATATATTATTTTTTAAAACATTAAAAAGTAAAGATACGTGTTGACTTGACTGAGTATCATTGGCTTAATACACTATTTTCAAACTTATAATAGTAAAATCACCATTATCTAGATGTTGTCTGTCTATTGGTAAGAATAACTCAATAATATTTCTCTTTTACACCGTAGTATTTGCTATTGTTAATGTGTTTATGTTTTAGAGAGAAGAGAGAAACCATTGGATCATGAGACTGGAAGGAGCGTATAGTAATGTGAAAGTTAACCTATAAGGAACCGCCAATGAACAAGTAGCCCTTATGACGAACGCCGTTTATTACTTGTTCCCATTAGTCTATCTTTTATTCTCTAACTAAAGAAAATCACTTTTTATTCTGTATATTTTTTTCTCCATACAAAAATTCATCCTTGAGAAAAGCATATATAACTTCACAAATCACTCGCAGTTCGATGTTCTACTTCCTATGATAAGCACAATTTCGTTTCTGCTTTTTCTGTTTTCTCTTTTCTTTATATATTCCATGTGTTATGTACTTTTTTTTTTTTTTTTTGTTAATTAGTAATACTTATATGTGCGTACGTGGTTATCTAGGAGATTTATTTGAGTAATGAATATAGCGAGGGTCACAAGTGTGAATCAATACGAGTGGTTCGTGTCGTATCTCGCGAATTCATTGAAGTGCTTACTTAGTTGCTTAATTTTAGGTTCTCACGCTAACACGTTTGAATTACTGTTTCTTACCACAATTTTTTTTAATTATTATATATATATATATATATATACAATGTTGATGGGAATTTTTGCATAATTATCCACTCCTAATGCATCGTATCTTGGTGGTTTAGGCAGATTAACACACGTTGGTGCTTTGACCTGTTCTCGTTTTTCTTTACAAATTTTACCTTTTAATTTGCTTTGACTGTTTTCATAATTACATTAAGAATCGTGCTTTCTTGTTATAAGAGAGGCTAATAGACTTGTGATAAACGCGGATTTAAGTAATTTTTATCTACATTTTTGAATTTTTTTCTAGATATAATTGTTCGTACTTAAACGTTAGATACAATATATGATTGACTTGGTATATTTCCACGTATCTAAAATTAAAATGTTGCATCTGATTTTGCATACTTCCGCACTAATTGCGGTTGTGTACTTGTGATTATGGTCCTCGTATGTATAAGGCTTGTGTTCCCATTTGCTTTTTTTCCCCCAAGAATTCTCTAGGCATCCCATCCGGATTTTATTCTCAAAACCTTTTTTATTCAGTATTTATTTTACTTATTTTTTTTCACAAAAAATATATTTTCTTCTGGAATGAACAGGTTTGAGAGAAGCACACATGACTTCACAAATCACACGTATTTCGGTGTTTCTAGTTCTTATGATAAGCACTCATTCCACTTCTTTTCTTTTCTTCTTCTTTTTCTTATATAAATGTGTTGTGTTTCTTTTTTAAAAAAAAAATATGAAGGAGAATTCATCTAACGAAGGAAGAAGTCACAAGTGGGAACTATTGGCTCAAAAAGTCATTGCTTATTTTGAATTTTGTTACGCGACAACAAATCTCATTATTTATTGTTTCTTTAATAAGACGTGGATGGAGGATAGGGGAATTGCGCAATTATTAATCATATAAGTATAAGATTATAATATGCGTTTGGTCCCTTCGGGAACATCCTATATAATATGCGTTTGTTAGATTCACATTAACAAGTCAACGACCCACATTACACTCCTCTCTTCCCTCTGTTTTTCATATGCTCATGCAATTACGTTACCCATTTACACACTTTGTGTTCACACACATATCCTGACTAATAAATCAATGATTTCAACACGATTTCTTAATTACGATGATCATGTTAGTATCATACATCCCTACATATTCGATATTTCTTCCAAAGCCTCTTTTATGTTCAGAGGCTTCGAAACCGGATTTTTGTTAGGGGCATACAGAACCAAGCGACGAGCTAATTATGGAGATGATGTCTCGCTATTCAGAAATCAACACAGATATATTATAGCCTTGGGACATTCACTATTCAAACGACAGAGAAGTTTTTTTAACAATTTGTAAAAAACAATTCGGCCAGACCAACATAGGCTGTGTTTTTATAGGTTACAGTAACGACTTCCATACGAGTAGCAGAGCAGAGATGTATCTGTCAGTTCTTCCTTCCTTCTGCCAAGATAATGTGGTATCCGTGCCTGCAATTACCCACAACCACATTCATCATCCATTGAACAAGGCTCACAAAGCCAAAATCATATTGAGATTGAAGAAAGAATAGCAAAAGCAATGCCAAACATTCACAATCTTGATGTAAGGTTTGTTATAGGATGTGGACATACGTTGATTTGAAGGGTGCACTGGTGACTCCAACAGGTGTGTTGAAGGCGACATCTTGGAATGGACCTGCCATCTTTCCCCTTGGGAACCATCCAAGATCTCCTCCTTTTTTCCCTGACGGGCACTCTGAATACTCAGCTGCAATCTGAGATGATGAATGAAAAGATTATCCACAGATCATTGTCATGATAAATGAATGAACAAAGAGGTGATGAAATGGGGTTTCAGCAGTCATGTACATATCACAGCTAGAGTTGGAATAGCGATGCTATTTGACCTATCTTATATTGATGTTTTATCTCATAGACAAGAAAGAAGAAGCATTTTCACCTTTGCAAACTCAGCAGGAGGAACCTTGTCTCCGTTGCTCAACCAACCATCCTGCAACTTTTTGTAGGCCTCGTTGATCTTTCCTTGCTTCTCGCACAAAACGTGTCTAGCTGAAAAACAAAACCATCGTAGATTTGACTTTTATGCTATTGTACTACCAATGCAAAAGTTGTAAGAGAACTTTTGGATCCATAATGTTTACCAGTATTATTAACACAGGAACACAAGTACCAGACACATAAACGAAATGAAAAAACAAACCTTTAACATAAGTGCATGTCCCGAGACCATCGGCGGCTTTTCCTGCTTTGCCTTTACCCTTAGAGGCCCCTTCATCACTGCCACTTGCTTGCTTTCCTTTACCCTTCCCACCAGCTTTTGCGTCTTTCCCCATCTACTAAAAACTACAAGAAAAAGCCCAAGAATAACTTCACCATTATTATCAGATTTCAAGGTTTTAACATGACACACATCTTGTAAACCCTGGAACTGAAACCTTAAACCCCTTAAACCCTGAAACAACTCCAGTAGAAATTCAATGTAGATTTAAAGCCTAATACAAGTGACTTGGAATCTATACTGAAAGCAGATATAGAATTTTCGTAAACATGTTTAAAAAAGCGGAATTATTAAGGCATTTAATCAAGCAAGCATAGATCCATCAAATTCAGAATTATCAAAATACAACAAGATTACAGATTAAAAAAGAGTACTTTAACATATTGGACAATCGAAACACGAGGAGCCCAAAATAGAATCGGTGCGTCCAAACACAGGATGATATCTCAAATGTCAAAACAATGATCTTAGGCAGAAGATGTAGCGCAAATAACACAAACCCCAGTTTTCAATTTCTAGCCTAAAAATCAAGAGAATTTGACCAACAAATTACAAAACCCATCTTTGCCATCGGAAAAAACACAAAGGGGACTCAATCTAGTGAGACAATAGACCATGAAAATATGATTGAGAAGCCAAGAAATTAACAAAGACGAGAACTTTACCTTGAGGTTCTTCTTCTTTCAGATTGAACAATCGAGCAGAGAGTGTGAGAGATTTGTTTGTAAAAGTCTTGTCGAATTAGAATATATCTTCGGTAGGGAATATTAAACCCATTCATTGATATGGGCTCAGCCCATTACGGGACTCGGGCTTCGGATCTTTTAAGTATGATCCCCCTTTGATGAAATGAATTATTATTATTATAAGGTGTTAATTTTTTCTATTAATTATATGTGTACACTAATTATTACCAGTTTATCAGGTATTGTTGTATTAACTATCAATTATAGTTTTCTCTTAATCCCAACTAAAATCAAGTACCCTTTTGGTTGAAAAAGTCATCTTTATCCATATAAAAAGCATGTTATTAAAATCAAATACTAAATGTAGGTTGCAACATTTAATTGATTGCACTATAGTTTCATATATCACATATGCTATATACACCATAAATTAAATCCGAGAATCACATATGTTTATTTTACCAAAGTTATCTCGTCAAATGTTCATAGGTACAAAAGCGCAAAGGATATGATCAAAGATCTTAGTTAAATGTCTTTTTGATTCAAAGAAACTGATGTGGAAGGTGTCTTACTCTTACAGTACAAATCATGTATAAAAAAAAATGAAGGCTGAAGCTAACTAATTAGTAAATTAATTTAAGCCTTCGTGTGCATTATTAATATATGATGATCTTAACAATGTTAATTGTAATTATAGTTTGTTAATCATAAAATTAAATACGACAATTACAATTTACAACAAGAGGCCGTTAGGCCCAATAAGATACTCTTATGAAATATATCTATTTTCGTAATTTTGCTCGCGCCAAAAAAAAAATTAAAAAATAAAAAACAATTATTTTTTCCTATTCTCGTAAAATTTTCCGTCTCTGCTTTCCACTGTAGAGCTTATTCCCCAAAGTAGTCAGAATTGGAGTGAAATTTTAGGGTTTTACAAAGGGACGGGTTTTGTTTCTCTCTTTGGTTATTTGGAATCTGGGTTTTGATTATTTTTGCAAAGTAACCACATTTCTACTTTCCAGAGATGGAGCAGCAAACGACGACGATAATGAAGGATTGTGAAGTTGAAGTCAGTTCTGAAGAGGAAGGGTTCGAAGGTGCTTGGTTCAGAGCTATTTTAGAGGAAAAGCCAACGAATTCAGCAAGCAAAAAGCTTCGTGTTCGTTACTTGACGTTGCTCGACATGGACGGTTCGTCTCCACTAATCGAACACATCGAACAGAGTTTTATTCGACCTGTCCCTCCAGAGGAGAATCAACACAAAGGCGTCGTTTTGGAGGAAGGTACGGTAGTGGATGCTGATCACAAAGATGGATGGTGGACTGGTGTGGTCGTAAAGAAAATGAAGGATGAGAACTATTTGGTTTATTTTGATTTACCACCTGACATTATACAGTTCGAGAGGAAGCATTTGCGAGTTCATCTTAGCTGGACTGGTTCGAATTGGGTCCGACCAGAAATTAAGGTACGAGGTTTCCAAGTGGGGGTTTTTTTTTTCTTGAATGTTTGAATCTGTTTCTCAATTTTGTTGCTTTCTTGCAAAAGGTTGAAACTTTTCTCTATTTTTAATTTGTTGAGTGTTATGGTTACACGGTTAAGAAATTCCTTCTTAAATCCGGTTTTGTTTTTGCTTGTAGCTGTCTCAGTTTTGTTGCTTTCTTTGTTCTTGTTTTATGTTATGGTTAAAATGGTTAAAGGTTTAGTTTTAGTTGAGAATCGTAGAGTAGTCTTTAACTTTTATGTATGTAATCCTTGAAGGAATTGGATAAGTCCATATTTAGCTCCGGGACACTGGTGGAAGTGAGTTCTGCCAAAGATGCTACGTGGTTCCCTGCAATGATAGTCAAAGAGACTGATGTGGATGATAAGAAGATATTCATTGTGAAGGACTGGATTAAGTACCTGAGCTGCAAGGGTGATGAGGCGAGTCCAAACAAGACCGTTGATTCGCGCCGTGTTAGACCCATACCGCCTCGTTTTCCGGTTGACAAGTATACATTGTTGGATTGTGTAGAGGCCTTTCGTGGTTCGGGATGGCATAAAGGGCTGGTGAGGGCAATTCTCCGTGACCAAAGTTACATCGTTAGCTTAGAGGCTACTAAGGAGGAATCCGTATTTAAACACTCGGATCTTAGGCCTTTTAAGGTGTGGGAAGATGGAGTTTGGCTTGACGATCCAAAGGTATCAATTACACTAATTTCAGTCAACATTGTTTGGTTTATTGGTATTAAATGAAGCTGTAATGTTCTTTCTATTTTCAGCCAAAACCCATAAAAGAATCTCCTCCAAACGCCCTAAGAAAGAAGCCAATACGTTCTTGTTCTGGTGCTAAGCCGTTGACTCCTAAACTGGCCTCAAAGCATATGAGAAGTTCCCTGAATCCTGAGGAAATTGGCATGACACTCACTGAAGCTGAGAATGTAGTTGTATGTTAGACACTCACTAGTTTCGTTTGTTTTCGTTATGTCTTTGATGTTGTTTTACACATTTGTGTTACCTGGAAATAGGCCACTGGAGAATTGGGAAAGAAGAGAGCTGATGCTGTGATGATGAATGATAAAACTCTTCCAGTCAAAACCCAGCAAGTAATATCAATAGGTAATTTGATCTTCCTTAACTCCAAGTAAAAAATCAACCATCACGAATAATGATCTATAATGTCAAATGTCAATGTTTTTCCAGCAAAAGAATATGTTTCACTTGTAACCCCGTCCCCGGTCATAACGGCAACACCATTGAAACAAATAGAGGCTGAAACTGAAAGAAAGAAATCCCCAAAGAAGACAATTGAGCCAATGAAGAATCAGAATGGTTTGGAAAATAGCTCAACTCGACAGGAGGTAAAGCTTGTCATTTGAAACATAATCATTCTCGCTTTCACTAGATGGTGCTTATTATCTCAGCCTCATGATTGTTATTTATTTTAAAATGCAGATGTCTGAGGAGGAGAATAGCAAAGATAACAGCAGAAAAAGGAAACGAGAACAAAAACACAACTCAGACCTGAATGCAACAGGTTTGTCTAAATCCGCATTAGCCATAATAGTTTTGGTTTTCTTTGTTTCTTGCCAAATCTTTATCATATCAGTGGTTGTATTTTATAAATGGGACTTGCAATGGTTCAAAGGCTCAGATCAATGATACAAGTAATAAGTTATGCGTTGATGATGTTGATGATCAGCCTCTCTCTGCTTGGATATATATATCTACTGGTTGGGGTCACTATACTAAAGCTATTTCTTTTCAAAGTAGCTTAGACGCATCATTAATTTCGGGTAGTGAATGCTAAAGCAATTTCTTTTTTATTTATTCTGCATTGATCTATGCAGAGAGATCCTCTGATCAGATCCCAACTGTAGGAGATAATTCTGCTGCTGATGTTGAGGAAACTCAAGCAAAGCGTACACTAATGACTGTGCCTTTTACAAAGAATTTACCATTTTGGAAAACATATGAAACAGAGGAGGTATACAAAACAGTACCACAAAATCCTCATTTCAGCCCTTTGGTCGAGGCTGAAGAAGATATCCGGGAATGGTCAGCGGTTGGTATGATGGTGAGTTTCTATGGGTTGTTACAAGAAGTCAAAGATCTGCGGCTCGATGTTTCTTCAAGTAAACTTAGTAGCCTCAGTAGTTCTTTTGCCGAGCTAAAGAAGCATGGTTTTGACATTGCAACCCCTCAGTCACGGATCAACAAAGTGTTGTCTCTCCAAGATGGGCGAGCAAAGAAAGTGGAGAAAAGAAAATGTCTTGAGAAGAATATTGAAGCTAAAGAGACCGAAAGACACAAATTTGAAGAAGAAATGGTTGAGTTAGAACGTAAGATTTTGGAGCTGAAGAGACAAGAAGCGGTTGCAAAAGAGAAGAAGGAAGCTGCGGACAAAATGATTGTTGAAATGAAATCATGTGCGGAGACCACTGATCAAGAGATTGCAGATGTGGAGCTGGAGTTTATAACATCTGTGTTGGCTCCCTGGTAATAGGTAAAAGAAAACAAAACTATGAATGACATTTAAGTTCTTATTAGGGTAAATGAAATGGATGTATGTGATTTGTCTAAGATCTTTCGCCCTTATGGTTATTGTTGATGATGAGGTTTAGTTTCATTAATTTTTTAAGATTAACTAGAAATTTATCTTTTGTTGATCTTATGGTCATTAGAGTCGATCTATATTTTGTGATTTTAAATCTTAAGCTATAAATGTGTGAGAATCATTCTGATCTTACAACTGTTAAATTGTTTTCTCGTCAAGCATGAAACCCCAAAGCTCAAAGCTAAAAGAACACAAGACAGTGCACGAGCTTGAGAAAATAACTGTTCTTACAAGTGCAATAACATTATCAAATAGAGGACAGATTAAAACAAAAATGGCTCAATATCGCATAATGCAACCTTCCCTACTCATTTGCTTCAAAGCTTAAACCAACACTAACTAAGGCTTCCTAAAAATCTTTTCAACATGGCTCTCTGTTCATTTATCAGTATCTTGGAGCTGCACCATCAAAACCACAAAAGTGAATTCAAATAAGCTGATACCAAGTAGCCTTATATTCAAATATCACTGTAGAAGAGATGATACAATGTATACCTCCACCGATTGTTGCTTCAGGCAGCTTCTCTATTGAGTACTTGCGTCGCGTCACATACATGATTGGTACCCCAGGAATCTGTAAGCAAACAAACGAAAATTAACATTCAAGGATTCCAGCCATGGATATCAAAAAGCATTCATACCAAATTACTAGCTTTACCTTGCGAATCCTTCGCTTTAGATCTCAATCACAAGTAGCCACTATGAAGCACTTGTGCTGGTATATTACAGAAGAAAGAAACAAACAGAAGATTAGACTATATGCATAAACGGAGAATCTCCTTAGAGAAACAGAACACCAAGGTAAACAAATCCAGAGCCGAGACATTACCTGAGTAACTCTGTCCACAAGACAGTCATCGGCATATGTCCCTTTGTGTACACAAGGTAGTCTTTCAAATCGGGGATCCTTCGCAATCCTAACCAAATTTTAGAAGTAACCAATTAAGAATCCACTAAATGGATCCAAGATGCAATTCTACTGAAAAATCCTACTTTGAAGTCTAAAAGCTTTTACCTTAGAGCTACACGATACTTCTGACCTAACTTCTCCAGCTCAGCCATGACACAATCCGTGATACAAGGAGTGCCTTCAAATCCGAAACGATTGAAGGTTACCAAAGAGAAAAAAGTATTGCATAACTGTAAACTGAACATAGTTGAAGTAACTCACATTTTGCGTACAAACAGTCCATCATTCCCTTCTCAAGATCAATTTATAAGATAAAATAGAAGAAACTAAGTAAAAAAGGATATGCATTTGCACCATAACAACAAGATTTCAATCAGGTCCACCAAGACAATCTCAACCAAGATCGATCTTTCTTTATCATGCACATTCCGAGTACAGCTCTATTTTAGATAATGCAATTGATTGTAGATTACCTTATTCTGGATGGAGAAGTTGATGAAATTAGTATCCACCAAAACCCGGTAAGGAGGAACCAAACTAGAGTTGTGAGAAAAGAAAAGCCCTGAAGGAACACTTGGACTGATACAAAACCACCAAAATCACAAATAAAAATCCGAAATTTCTAAGAAGACCCCAAAATCATGAAAGCACAAAAAATGGCTTATAGCTTACACGTTTCTCGGAAGTTCAGTGAGGTCCTTCTTGTTTGGATTCAGAACCTCCTCCTTGTAACTGAAGATAAGTATCCATTAAGAAACCCCCAGTAAAACAAACCCTAAAGATATCAAATTTCAAGGAAGAAGAATCGTTACTTACGGTTTCAAAGCTTTGTGGCTTATCATCTTTTTTATTACAGCAAACTTTTGAGGTTTCTTTGCCCTTCCCATAGTTAAATTGAAGCAATAAGGGAAAAAACCCTTAAAACCTTACAAGGATCAGAGAGAGATGGAGACCAAAAAGGGCAGAAATGTGCTCTCTTTCAACACAAAAGACAACGAGAACTTAAGGTTCTTCTTCTTTCAGATGTAAGGATCGAGCAGAGAGAGTGAGAAAGAGATTTGTTTGTTAAGATTAGGGGTTTGGCATTTTAACCGAACCGAACCGAACCGAACCGAACCGAACCAAATTAAATCGAACCAAACCGAGTTGATGATTACTTGATATGGGCTCTGCCCATAAACGAAGCTCTGAGCGAAGAGTCTCTTACGGCTTCTCTGCATAAACCGGCGATGCTGAAGGAAGCTGAGGGAGTGAAAATGGAAGATGATGAAGAGGAGCCACCGATGGCTGTTCAAATCCAACCGGATGTTCCTGTCGGAAAGATTCTCTCATCAAGCGACGCTGTTTCAGTTGGTGTCAGTGTCATCACTGGCTATCTCGGCGCGGGAAAATCCACCGTAAGTAATGCGAAAGTCCCTTCCTTTCATTGATTCAGGTATTGGGTTTTGGTTTTTGATTGTTGATTGTGGTGTAACCTGATTGATTGTGCCCCAGCTTGTTAATTATATTCTGAATGGGAAACATGGGAAGAGAATCGCTGTGATTTTGAATGAGTTTGGGGAAGAGATTGGAGTTGAGAGGGCTATGATAAACGAAGGAGAAGAAGGTGCCATTGTTGAAGAATGGGTTGAGCTCGCTAATGGCTGTGTTTGCTGTACTGTTAAGCATAGCCTTGTTCAAGCCCTCGAGCAGCTTGTTCAGAGAAAAGACAGGTGCTTTTTTTTTCCTCTATACTGGGTCGAACTCAGAACTGTTCAGCTCATGAAATCCCCAAATTAATGATCTTTTGTTTAATTTCTAAACACTGAGATATATTCGTGATGATGGTTATCCCTAAAGCTCTAAAATTTGGTAAAGGCTTTAAAGCCTTCAACCATAGGCATATATGTTAACCGAATTTGAAACTTGGTACTTTTTTTTGGTTCGTCTTTCTAGTCCTCTGTACGGAATATTACTTTTCCTGAGTTGTAGTTGTCAACTACTAGTTGAATCTGAGACAATGTTCAAAAATATAATTGCCTGCATTTTGGAGAAAAGAATGCATTTTTGATTTATTAGACATACGCTTTTGGTTTCTCAAATGCAGGCTTGATCATATATTGCTGGAGACTACAGGTTTAGCAAATCCAGCTCCACTGGCTTCTATCCTTTGGTTGGATGAACAGTTAGAATCAGAAGTCAAGCTTGACTGCATTGTTACTGTGAGTATTGAAATCTTAAATCTGATTTACTTCTCCTTTGTTAAGCTTGACGTTGCTCTTATAGTTCTACTATCATCTTGTACACAGCAGAGGAACTAAAATACATAGAATTGTGTTATCCACACTATTTTTAGGTCTCTTCGTCATTTATAGCTAGTGATTCTTTCTTTTCTGGTTACCTCTTTGTAGCATAAATGTCTCAAGTTGCATACTCTCTCCCTGGTTCCAGTAGTTTAGTGCTCAGGCATTTATGTTTCTAATGCCTTTACTGACTTAGCTGCTTGAACAGGTTGTGGATGCAAAAAATCTTCGTTTTCAGCTCAATGAGCGCGTGACTCATCCTCGTTTCCCGAGGCTTTTAATCAAATAGCATTTGCGGTAATTGTCTTGTGACACAACCAATGGGTACACTGACTTATCGCCTTCTGCATCTTACATCTCACCTCATCATGATGAGATTGTGTTATTCGTATTGTAGGACACGATAATAATGAACAAGGTGGACTTGATTTCTCAAGAGGAATCTGATGAACTGGAGAAGGAGATTCATTCCATCAACTCGCTCGCCAATGTCATCCGATCTGTTAGGTGCCAAGTTGATTTGTCCAATATATTAAACTGCCAGGCATATGATTCAACTGTTAAGTCTCGGAAACTTCTCTTCTCTTCTCGATTACTATTTATGCTTTTGACTGTAAAAACTGAACTCTTTTCCCTGTTCACTGTTGAAATTAGCATGTTAGTCGTCTGGAATCCCTGCTGGAAGCAAATAAATCATTAACGACGGCAGATCTTCATGATAGTGGAGTAAGGACTCTATGCATCAGCGAACCGCAACCTATAAACCTTGATAAGGTAGCAAATTCATTCTTGGACTATTAGTTAAGAAATAGTGTTCTCCGTGATACACCAACTTGTTCTCGGTTTGACAGGTTTGTTTATGGCTGGAGGAAATTCTGTGGGATAAAAAACTGGAGATGGATGTATATCGTTGCAAGGCTGTGTTGAGCATTCAAAATTCAGACCAGCTGCATATTTTGCAGGTAATGTAGTCATGAATTAAAACATAAGTAAGGTCTTATGATCCTCAGAATTTCCTTCACATTCTTGTTTGTTATTGAATATGCGCAGGCTGTTAGAGAGATATATGAGATAGTGCCAGCGCGAAAATGGAGCGAGAAAGAGAATCGAACGAACAAAATAGTATTTATAGGTCCTATATCCTTTTTGCATCATAGTAAACATTATTGCTCCCAACACTCTTTCTCTCTGGTTGCTGATTTAAGTAATTGTATATATATACAGGACACAAATTGGATGAAGAAGTTCTTAGAAGCGGGTTAAGAGATTGCAGACCCTAAAAAGAAAACGCTAACTTGGAGTGACAACCAGAGTGGTCTAAACCATTCTGCAAAAGGATGGATATCTGGAATACCCGACCTGAGTGGTGTGTAGGTCAAGCGATTCAAGCCCATTTGTTATATCTATGTAGTTTTACTACTCGCTGTAAAAGAGCAAAGCAAACAGTAGACATTTTCAGGGTTTTGAAACAAGAGCGATTGATCATGAGAACACGCAGCAAAAAGACCAAAACCGTGAACAACAACAATCTACAAAATTAGGAAGAGAAAAACAAGTTTGATCAACTCCCTCTGGACCTAGTGATCGAGATATTTAGGAGATTGTCTTTGAAATCTGTAGCTAGGTTTCTCACACTATCCAAGTTATGTGCAACAACTATTCGCAGTCGAAGTCTCATCACATCTTTCCTGTCACAGCCTCGTACCCTAATTGCTTCCGCCCTTAGAATCAAGACGGTCCAAAACTTCGCTTCCAGCTTTAAATTTAAGGGACACCAAAATTTGTACTTCTTCTCGCCCTCTTCCTCATCATCAATGTCTTTTCTATCACGTTTGACATGTCCGTCCGCATATCCTGATCACATAGAGTACTATTATCATCATCTTAATGGATTGATAAGCGTTGGATATGGTCGAGAGCAAATCGTAACTAACCCCAGCACTGGTAGATTCATAACTTTACCCAGTGTCAGAACAAGGAGAAGGTTCGTAAGAAGTTTTTTCGGAGTTAGTGATCAATACAATGTGTTGTGCATGACAGAAAGACTTCATGGCCATCAACAAGACCCATCATCTCAACATCAAGTGTTCACACTGGGAGAAAAAAAAGCCATGGAAAATGATAGATTGTAGCATTCCTGATCACCGTCCTTGGTCTAACGGTGTGTGCATTAGTGCATAGATGGTGTTGTGTATTATGTTGCTAAAACGGGGCAAGGTATGTCACAACGGAGCTTAATGAGATTTGATTTGAGGGCTGACAATTTTGAATCTTTTTACTAGTTTACCTGAAGAGATTCGAACTCCAAGTCTATATAGTGACACTTTAATAAACTACGAGGGGGAAGTAGCCATAGCCACTCCAATTACATCATATACATTTGATGTGTGGATTATTGTCGCACCATTCTGACGAGTTTTAGGTTTCCATTACAATCCCGACAAGAATAGTTTTAGAAAGATTACGATTGAAGTTTCCGCAGACTATGAGTTCAAGGGTCCTTATAAAAGAGCAATTGTTTTTTGGGATTACGTAGAGAGTGTTAGGTTGTTGTCGGAGAGACAATACATGATTTGATACCCATAATCTTTTTTTTTTTTTTTACTTTCGTTGATTACTCTGTTGATTTGAGACAACCATTGCTTTCCAAACAAAGAAGAAACTTAAGATTTATATTTACAATGTCAGAATTGTGTCTATGACTTAATTTCTCTATCTCTCCTTCTCTCTCGAGTAGTCATTTTCTCTCCATACCTCTGAAATATGTCTGCCAAATCAAACAAGCTCACTTCTCTAAGTTTCTTGGCCATCTCTTCAAATATAACCACACCTTCCTCATTAGAATAACAATGCAAGAACTTGCTATAATCAAATCTAGGAACTTCAAGCCCTCTCTTCATCGTTCTCTCAACATACTTGGTAGTTTCCAACCGTTTCCCCGCCTTGATCATACCTCCAACGAATATAGTATCGAAATTCACTAACGGGTCCTGTCCTTTCCTTCCTCTTCTTCCCATATGTCCTTGCAGCAACATGAGATATGTATGCATTATCGGCTCGCACCCTCTCTGTATCATCTTCCTGAATACCTCTGTTGCCTCACTTGCCCGTTTAATCTTCACCATCCCTTTTATCAATGCATGATAGATACTAATATCCGGATTTTGAATTGCCTCAACTGTTTTGTATGCCTCTGCAACTCTTCGTTTAGCCAATAGCCCATAAATTATAGACGCCCAAGTTAAGTTATCCACCTGAACACCTCTTTCACACATTTCATCGAACACCTTACGTGCCATATCAATCCTACCATTTTTGCACAACCAATCGATCATAATCCTGTAGAAAGATCCATCCAAGTCACCACCTCTTTTCGAAACCATCACGTAAAAGATCTTCGAAGCTTCATCAAACTGGTTTTTCTTTAGAAATGTTTCCATAATCTTTTTACCAGCTTCGATATCAACCTCAAATCCTTCATCCATCATCAAATTCCAAAGCCTAGCAGCTTCAATCAAACCACCCACATCACAAAACCCTTCAATCATCGTCCTATAAGTAATCTCATCAGGTTTAATACACTCTCTCAGCTTAATAACAATAAACTTAGCTTCTTCAACAAGCTTCTCCTTACACAGAGTCTCCACTCCCCTGTTCATCGTTTGCACATTATACAAATACCCAAAATCGTGCATCAGATGGAAAAAGCTGACACATTTTTTCAACTCTCGAGCAGAAGCAAGTGTTTTCAACACAATCCGAAACGTCTTATCGTTAACCAATCCACGTTTCCCGATCTCTTGAGCCATTTCCCAGAAAAGATCCATGTTTCTTGATTTCCCAATGATTCCAAGCATCTTATTAGAGGTAGTGGAGGTGTGGGTGAAATCAGGGTGGTGGGTCTGAGAATAGAGGAAGAAACGGTGAACCGGACGCCATGAGAGTGGGAAATTGTTGCAGACTTGGAGGAAAAACTCGTGAGTGAGTTGAAATTTGGTGGAGGAGAGTTTTGAGATGAGACGTGAATCAGGCGAGTGTTGTTGCTGGTAGAGGATTGTACAGACTCGGAGGAGATGATCTTGGTTTATCGGTGTGATGGTGGTTGGAGATGGTTTTGGTTGGGTTAACTCGGTGGAGAAGCGGTGGTTGAGAAGGAAGAAGAATCGCCGAATTGGGTTTCCGATGTTAGTCATCCTCCGAGAAGAAACGACGGCGATAGCCATAACTTTTCCGGCGAATGTAGTAAGAAGGAGAAAAAGATGGACAAAACTAAATTAAATAAAAGGAAAATTAGGGTCAACCACGATCGTGTGTGTAAGAATTAAAAAAATTGGAGATGCGGGGGATCGAACCCCGTGCCTCTCGCATGCAAAGCGAGCGCTCTACCATTTGAGCTACATCCCCATTGATGTACATATTCGTAGTTAAAACAATATAACCAAAATTACAGAATAATACGGTGTCATGACGGAGCGAAAAGTTCGTTAAGGTAGTTAGAATGAATAGCGAAGAAAAACCCAGGAATTGCGCAGACACAGAGGCGCGCTCGGATCTGAAGGTTGAGATTCAGTCTTCTTCCGCCATTTGCGAACCATCTTCAAAACTCTTTTTATATTTCTCTCTTTCCCTCCCATCTCTTCCGAAATCATTTTTATTCTCTTCATTTATCTCACCCAGGAAAAAAACAAACCGAGAAACCAAGATCTCTCTGTTTTCAGACAGATTATCGGAACAAAATGTCATCGTCAGGATCCGACAAAGAGAGAGAGACCTTCGTCTATATGGCTAAGCTCTCCGAACAAGCCGAACGATACGATGGTAACAGAATGTCTTTATTATGTCGATTTTTATTTACATATATGCGAGAAATTAAAATCTCTGGAAATTGAGGGTTTGGTAATGAACGTGCAGAGATGGTGGAGACGATGAAGAAAGTGGCGAGGGTGAACAGCGAGCTGACGGTGGAAGAGAGGAATCTGTTGTCGGTTGGTTACAAGAACGTGATCGGAGCAAGACGAGCCTCGTGGAGGATAATGTCATCGATCGAGCAGAAGGAAGAGTCCAAAGGCAATGAATCAAACGTGAAACACATCAAGGGTTATCGCCAAAAGGTAGAAGACGAGCTCGCCAACATTTGTCAAGACATTCTCACCATCATTGATCAGCATCTCATCCCTCATGCTACCTCAGGCGAAGCCACTGTCTTCTACTACAAGATGTGATAACAAAAACACTCTTCTTTCTTGCATCATCAATCTGCAAATGAAACTCAATTTTATCTTAATTTTGTAGGAAAGGAGATTATTACCGTTACTTGGCTGAGTTTAAGACCGAGCAAGAGAGGAAGGAAGCCGCTGAACAGTCGCTCAAAGGCTATGAGGTATTGAATATGTTTTTTTCTCAAACACTTGTAGATTAGGAGATTTTGGTCTGATGCATCTATCTTGATTAGGCTGCTACACAAGCTGCAAGCACTGAGCTTCCTTCGACCCATCCGATTCGTCTTGGCCTTGCTCTTAACTTCTCTGTTTTCTACTATGAGATCATGAACTCTCCTGAAAGGTCTCAATCTAAAACATCAATAAATAAATATACCATCAAGTGTCAACTTTGTTGTAATGTGGTTTCTAGAAAACTATTGCAGAGCTTGCCATTTGGCTAAGCAAGCCTTCGATGAGGCGATTGCGGAGTTAGATACGCTAAGTGAGGAGTCGTACAAGGACAGCACTTTGATCATGCAGCTCCTGAGAGACAATCTCACCCTCTGGACTTCTGATCTTCCTGAAGATGGAGGTCTGTCTGAAAATCACACAGCACACATGATGTCTCAAAATGTTTGAGCTTAAGCAATGGTTTTGTTATGTTTTCAGGAGAAGACAACATCAAGACTGAAGAATCCAGGCAAGAACAGGCTAAACCTGCCGAAGCCACTGAGGTAATTCACCTTGTTGTATGAATTGTCCTTGTTGGGTCAAAAGCTCAATGTTGTTAGTTTGTTTCAGAACTGATCAAAGGGCTTGGAAGTTGGATGAGATTAGATTCGATGTCCAGAAGAGAAGGCAAATTCCTTTAATTTCCATAGCTTGGTTTCATCAAGAAGATGGGATCAGAGACAATTGAATTCAATCCTATATTGTTTTTTTTTTTTTTTTTTGTATTACATTTCTTGTTTTTTATTTTCTTGTCAATTTTAATGTCATCAAATATTTTATGTTATGCAATTATATTATGATTTGATCAGATATACTTTTGCTGTTATACATTCCCAATATACAGATCAATCAAGTGTAAATTAAAAATTTGCCAAATGAACAAACAAACAAACTAAAGTACCCCGACTTTATGTCAACATGAAAAGAGCGAAAACAAAAAGCTTGTTATGATTATTAAACTCTTTGACAGAGTAAAAAGATCATTATTGCTGATGGTTTTATGGACATTCAAACTGCATAGTATACAGAAAAAAACTTAGCATCAGAGCTGAGGACAAACCTAACCATTTACAAAAAGTGGGGAGAAGATAAATGAAGCAAATCTCTCTTCCCTTGCTCTGTCATTGTTCTTCCTTATCAAAATAACTCTGAGGCAAGGTAAAGTCTTCCTCGTGATTCAGAATGTCAATGTCTTCATCATCTGATTTCTGAAACCCCAAAGGTAATAGATTAAACCATTAGCCCAACTCTAAAGCAGGTCATGAAGTGAACCTCTAAAGCTATGGGACATAACAATCAATGCTTGTTGTAATTATTACTCACCAGCATCTCGATGTTGTAGAAACGATCGAGTAGCTGCAGAACCTCATCCGCTGTAAACTGTCGGTCAAAGCTATTGACAGGAATAGTTTGATAGAAAGACTCAATCAATAAGGATCAGAACTCATTCGATTGAAGTATGAAAGAAACTCTGAAAACAAACCTTCTTCCGAGATACTCCATCAGACCATAAAGAACAAAGTGGCGATGTATCCCTGCACACCATCATAATCCCATTAGTGGAAATCACGAAACCAAAGAACTGATCAATGTCCAAGAACAAGAGACATTGAAATGATTCGCATTGGTAATGGTTTATTACGGTTTCTGATCACTACTATGATAGAGAAGTAAAACATTTGCAGAGGCATATATCTTGGTTTTTCACGCAACCTACAAAACGTAGCTAAAAGGATCAAGATTTGAGTTGTGAAACTTGCCTCGGAGTTTAACAGGAGGATAGATTTCAAGAGCTTCTAATAACCTTAGCTCTAATTCAACCTGTGACTGTTCCTGAGAAGCAATCCAATAAAAGAGGAACCTTTAAAATCTCAGCACATACAAGGAGTAAATGGTAGAGTGATAGAGGGCAAGAGAAAGAAGAGAGAGACCTTGGAGAGAGACGAAGCGGAGGAAGGTAAAGCTTTACAGGGAGAATGTACAGACATACCGTCTTGCTCTTCCTCTTTCTCTTTGCCTCCGCCACTTTCGTCCGTTCTTCCACCCATTTTTTAGGGTTTTGTGGCTTTGATCCCAAAAATGAGTTGAAAACTTCCCAAAAGCTGTTTGTGAATTGTGTATGCAGCAGAGCTTGTTGGATCTCTGAATTGGGCCGGCCCATCTTGAAGGCCTTGTCTTTGTGAGTTCTTTTTTTTTGGACGAAAATTTTATAACGAGAAATTTTATAAGCAAGCTCTCAGACAGTTTGTTGTCTTTGTGAGTTTATTCCTCACAATAACTATATTAGATAACATAGTTAAACGAAAATGTCAAATACAGTATAGCAATAGCATCATCATGCATAGCAATTTAATAAACAAGAACAAGAGTTTCAAATTGGTGATAAGCAATTTTATAAGGTTATGTAAACCAAAAACTAGTCGATTCAGGTAAAGATAAAATCGGAATATTCCATAAAGCTTTGATATTTATTGGTCATCAACAAAATATTTATCGAAAACTCTTTGCCTTACTACGATAGAAGTCTAGATACTAGTCATTGTTCTTGAGTAAACCACTCAATGCAATCACCTCTTTACTGGCCTCGCGAAACTTGTTATATATCGGAGCTTAACAACACTAACGTTTTCTTCCTCGGTTCTGGGACGAGGTAGTATTGTGCTTGAACATCAATAACCACTTTAAGACATGACTTGCACGTAGCAGCTAGGCGCATATAGCTCTCGTCGTCCAGCTTGAGATCAAGTGCACGTATCAGCTAAGCCCAAAAATAGTTCAATTTAAAATTAGCAACAAGTGTTTTTCCTTGTTTCTAAATGTTACATCTTGTCTTGAAATACTCTTTAATCTTTATAATTATTTTCTTAATTTTTTTTTGCTACAATTTTTTAGCTCATTTTGTACAAGGGTCACGATAAATTCCATACACATTACAACCTTCAAAACCCAATAATGTAGCACCAACTGGATGGGTACGAAGAAGAACTAATGCCGCCTCAAGAATTTGGTATCTAAAGATAGCAGCAGTCTTGTGCAGTATCATATCGTTTCTCACCGAGGCACCTCTTCGCGTACCTCTACGAAATATTGGTTGATACTCTTATCTTTCAATATCTTCTGCAAGTAATAAGGAATTTTAGGAAGTATACTAAACCTTGCAGAGATTTTCATCATCGTTTCACTTTGTCGACAGAATTTCCAGAACTTGTCTCGTCCTCACCACTAACTATCTTGGTGAGAAAAGCGGCAATAGGTTCCAGCAGGACACTCTCTTATAACAAAAAGGATGCATGGAACATTTTTTTTCGTTTACAAATCTCTGCATGTCTCTGAAATTTCTCCGTCTGTCGCTTAGATATTCAACATCCCTGTCGCTTAGAAATTCAACATCCATTTGTTTATGCAAAGAAACAACTTTAAATTTGAAATATTATTAAGTTGCAAAATTTGATATATTAGTACAACTAGAGAAAAAAAAAAAACAATTTGTAGAAGATGTATGAGAAAATAACAAGTGTTCATTTTTATTTTATATTTATGTTTGTGTCTAAATTTCATTTCTTGATTTAAACAAATATAGTGCCCCACAAATAGTTAGATTAGACGAATCTCTTAGTGTCATTTAGCAACTATTGCATATTTGAAACTCTTCCAACAGTGGTCATGATGACTTGGCAAATAATCGCGATGATTTTAATTTTCATGTTTTCGCCTAGTCTTTACAACTTACGTCGGTAGTTAGAATATCAATCCCCTCTATGTCATTAACTGCATTTTTGTTTCTTTTTATTTTTTAAAAATTTCCGGTTCCATTCTTAGTTATTCATTTTATTGATTCTCTTATTAGAAGTTCAGTTGAAAAAATGCCAAACATAGCATCATGCATTGTAATATACAAGAACAAGAGTTTCAAAATCAATCTTACAAATCTTGGATTCGGATAAGATAAAAATCGAAATATTCCAAAGGTTTTGACATTTATTGGTCAACGCCGAAGCATCTGCCGAAGACTACTGGTCCTAAGAACCCAACTCTATTGGTTTCCAAAAAAAAAAGAAGTTATGTAATGTATTAGATAAAAAAAATCAGATTAAGAGACTCGAAGAATAAAATGAAACAATATACAGCAATGAAACACTGGGCATGATGGTCCATAACTTCAAAACTCTGATGAGCCTGGGCTTCATTCCTCACTTCTCACAAGGGTTCGTTATTACAACCATTCATTTTGGATTTCATCTGTTTAATGCTCGGCCCCTCGAGTAGTCTATGTTGAACAGCATGTTCCTGCGGTTCTCGGTTCCCATCCTGATCTGAAACTTCTTGGCCAATGCCTCCACTTGATCATCGTTTTCATAGTCCATTTCCCTGACACATCGCCTTCTGAGCTTTTTCAATGTCTCCCTGGAGGGTTCAAATCCAGCCTTGATCTGTATAATTGGAACATGTATTAGTTTCTCAGAGCCATGTAAGCAACACACATCATTCTCTCATAGTGGTTAGGTTTTGTTTGTTAATTCTGGTTTACCATGTCATCAACGACAGTCAGAGCTGATTTGGGATCCCGGTTAATGAGATGAGCATCAACCAGCAACGAATACGACCGGGAATCAGGTTTAACACCTATGCTAACCAGATGCTCGAATACATTTGTGGCCTCAAAAGTCTGCAAAGCAAATAGGCTAGGGTCGTTAGGCCTAATTGTTCATTCATGAAAAAAAATATTAGAGAGTGATTTGACATCGAAACAGCACCTTCTTGACTTTTCCAAATGCATATAGTAAAGCATTGTATGAATCGATATTAGGAGTCAGCCCAAAGGAAGCACTTATTGCCTCAAACGTCTGATAAGCACGATCCAGATCCCATGTGTTTGCGCAGCCAAGAATTATACAGTTTAGAGCAGCAACAGATTTATATGGAGTATCACCTTGACTCAAACTCTCCAACTGGAAGTATACCTGGTGGATTATGTGACAGTGCAAGGTCAGATAAGCTAAACGTTATATCTGCTTAGTCCCAGCACTCTAAAATGCATTAACATTCAGACCATGATGCTCGACTTCGATAAACAGGTTTTCTGGAATTTTTCTATTATATTTCAGAAGTTTCCTAGTCTACGAGTAAATTAGCCAATGACCCTACATTAATTCTTGTTACGAAGAAAGCTGAGAATATGTAGAATATTTACCCTTAGAAAGAGTCGAGGTATACCTCATCCAATGTCTCAAAACCTTTCTTAGAGCACGCCACAACCAGCGGGTATAAGGATGTAAAAGGTGAAAGCAGTTCCTCCACAACTTCTTTTTCAGAGTCTGCATATGCGGATTCAAGTTCATGAAGTGTGGTGAAAGCTTTTTGCAGATTCCCCAACGATGCATAGGCATTTATCTTTGCAATGTAAGATGCAGGGTTGGCTGCCTTCCTCCCACGCAGACTCTGTTTCAGAATCGTCCATGATCCTTCCACTAAAGATGAACTGCAAGTCCTAGCAGCAGTCGCAAGACCTGCTACTACCAACCCTTCATCAACAGAAAGAATAACCGAGGGCCTAGCCATTTCACCTCTAGTGATCCACTTGAACATAAATTCAAACGCATAAAATGCTAATTTGCTATTATCCTCTTGAATTGCAACTTCTGCAATATAATTACACAGTATCCAGCTAGGGCAAAGGGACTTGTTCCGATCAACAGCCTGCAAAACAAGAATATAAATATAATTGATAAAAGCGACAGCAAAAGCTTCAAATGTCAACCGATGATAACAAAAACTCATCTGTACCTTACACCTCTCGATGATGGAGACCAGTGTATCTGTCCTACCTTTGGCTACACAACTACGAACACATTCAGTAAAGACTGTGGTGGATAACATATAACCAGATTTCAGTCCCATGTCCATAATTTTCAGGGCTTCGTCATTCTTCCCAGCTCCAAAATGCATTCCAATAACCAAATCATATGATTCATCATCCGGAAGAGATTCCTTCCCCAACAGGAGCATCCTGACGTAATTACATCAAGTCATGATACGTTTTTAAAAACAATCTACATTAGCATGACACCAATATCAGTGACAGCTATCAGAGATAACCCTTTGGTTTATCAGAAAATATTACCGTTCAATCATGTAAATTTCTATTCTTTTGCACTAGTTCTAAGATATCTCCTCATAGAAACTACAATATATGACAGAATAGGTAATAAATCTCACTAATTGGACAGTAATTTAACAGCAGCGTTCACTTTTGAAAAAGTATTAGTCTTTATCATTATAGAGCAAACAAAAAGGAATCTGTCTACAAACTCAGAGGATCTAACCGTTCAAACAGCTTCATGGCAGCCTCGGTCTCTCTTGCCTGGTACATAGCCTTCAAGACTAGATTATAAGACGCTGTATTGGGAGCCACAGAAAACTCTTCCATTGGCGCAACTAGATCGAGCATGTCTCCAGCCGAAGCACCCATCATCAAATTAGCACGAAGGTAATGATTGTAAAGGTTAACATCAGGCTTGTTCGGCTTCCCATTCTTGTCAAGCGATCGAACCCAGAACTCAAAAAGCTGTTTCATATCGGACCAACGCTGCGACGCAGTCCAATCAGCAAACATATTCAGCAGAGAGTTCATGTCAAGCGTCTCAGAGAGACCTCTGATTCGAGCAGCGGGAGCCTGATTTAGAAATCCCAATGGAACGAGAGACTGGTTGAAGGACGGAGTGTTCGGGATCGGGTTCCGCCAATTCTCTTGGTAAAGAGGACTTCCCGTTGCTGGATTCGGTGGAAGCGGCGTAGAGTTTGATTGATGATTTGGTGTGTCGTGATCTGTTGATTCGGTTGCGAGCTGAGGATCTTGAGAGAGGAATGGTGTACCGGAAATGGCTCTGATGGATGAAGTAGAGGTAAGAGGATTGGGTTTTAGGGTTTTGAGGAGAGAGATACGGGATCGGGTAAAGAGATGAGACGCCATTGCTGGAAAGATCTGTTTTTGAGTTTGGGTAAAGGGGTTTATCTGTGTTTAGGGTTTTCAGAGTTCAGATGAGTTTTTTGGCACTAACTCCGGTCGTCACGATCTGTCCTCGATTACAACAGTGGCATTTCAGAGATTATCCCACAAAGATGATGTCATTTTTTCAGGAGTTGTCTTTGACTCTCGGACATGTTTAGGCCATTTAGTATATAGCCCAGCCCATTAATATATACAGCCCACACTTTTTTCTCAAAGAAAACACACCAACATTGTTGATTTATAATGTTTTTGTTGGTTATTTTTTATTTATTTATTAAAAACTGTGTTTTTGTTGGTTTTAAACGCTTGATTTTTCATAAATTATGGATGTATATTTCTGTTAAATTAATTTTTAATGGTTGGTGTTGGGATATTTTTCGCTTATTAGGTATTAGCGACTCAGTATCAGCATGAAAGGAACACATTCATTTGAATACGAATGATGAGATTCATGAGAAGGAATTTTGCTCTGAGAGTGGAGTTCCGTTCAACAAAGGCCCTTCATCGGCCATGGAGGTTGTAGTATAAAAGGTTGAGTCCATCTCCCCATTCAAAGAGAAGCTAGAAAAATTGGGATCTATGATTCCAATTTTATGATTTTAGCGAACAACGTTTCACGAGAAGTAAAAACGATCGGACGTAGGAATTTGAGAGAACTGCACATGCATGCGAAAATCTCATAGTCGATCTTAGAGTTGAGTTGTCCACATTTCCATTTCAACTTAACACTATTAGATTTTTTAATATTAGTGAAATATTCAGACGAAATTTTGAATTCTCTTATTCCAATTATTTACTTACTTACATATAAACACATTCTTTAAAATTATTGACCTTTTACTTATATTTATATATTTGTACTTTTATTTACTAAAAATATAATTTAACTTTTATAGCTAATTTTGGTCGTCTTGTCAACAACCATTGAATTCTCCTATTATCAGTGCAACTTTGTGACTTGTGTGTGACACAACGACACGTGTTGTAATGCGGATGCAAAGTTTGGCCTGCACATGGCTCCCTCGCTTAGCCGCTTAGCCTAAAAAGTATTTAAATTGGCTTTTAAAGATTACTAGAATTAGTCTCGTGCAGCATAAATTAATATATATTTTAAAATTTGAAATTATAAATATAAGTTTTCATTAAGATTTTATTATAATAAGAGAATATATTCTTTTGTTAACATTAAGTACTCGTAATTTAGAGTATAAAGAATATTGATGCATATAAGGTTTATACTCTGATCTATAAATTAATAATTGAATAAAATCGTAATCTAGTTTTTTATTAGTGGTTAGAATTTAAATCGTGTGTTTTAGGTTTTATTTTAGTTTTATTTTATTTAAACAAAAAAAGATAAACATGTAATGTAGGTTTTAAGTTTTGTAAAATAAATTTTTGACAATATTTACATGTTTATTGGCATTATCGATTATAATATATTTTTTAGAAAGATTTTGATTAATTTTAAAAACAAAAAAAACAAAAATATATTTAAAAATTTATGCACTACATGTTATTTTGAAATTTGTTATTTATTAGAAGTGATTTTTTTCCTAAAATATGATACTAATTATAGAAGATTAAGTGGTTTAAGTAAATAAGTAATGAGATATTTAATAAATATCGATATTTAGGTAAATCTTGATATATTTGATTTAATTTCTTTAAATAATTTTTGATTTTAATTAAATGATCACATAATGACTAATGACTAAAATACCTTTAATGAGATATTAAAATTTGTTTTTTTGATATAATGACAATGTAATGTAAATATTTATACTTTTTAATATTTATTTATAGGTGTACTTTCCAAATAATATAAAAATAATACTATTTCCAATTATTGTGTTATTTTCCCTGTTTTTCTCCATTATGTTTCATCGGTTAGTGCTTAAGAAATCAAACTACTTTACTTTAAAATTATCTTTATATAAATTATATATTATAATATGTTTACGAACATTTACAACAGTTTTTACTTTGCAAACGTGTGCATGCATCGTTTGTTATGTCTTTGTGGAAAGCTAGACTCTATCTAAATCCAAAAAAAGTAAAGAGGATGCATCAGATGTATGTAAACTGAGGTGGCAAATTAGTAAATAACAAAGCTAGTTTTTTTCAAATAAAGTCCCACTACAATATTATGTGCGTCGACCGACCAGCCACACATTGACTAGACGACAAGCATGCTTTTCACCTTCTCCATTGTTTCTCTCCAGACCCACATTGCTTTGTGTACTCAAAATCTAACATTTACAAGTCATCACACATTATAATCAGAACTTTTCTTAACTTAGGCCCTAGGGTATACTGCTTATTAGTACCCAAGAAATATCATAACGAATAAGCTCGACCATCGTATTAAAAATATATCTCTCTCTCTCTCTCTAACAAACACGCAAACTCATATTTGTGAAACTGTTAGGGTTAAACAAGTTCGATCAGGTTTTAGCAGTCATGGCGGTTTTGCTTCCTCTGTTTCTTCTCTCTTTCATGTTTACCTATTCAAGTAAGCTTCTAAATTATATATCCTCTAAACATTTTCTTTGTCCCTTGACTTGTCTTTTTCGTTTCTTGGTTACGTTTTCCTTGTAATGCTAATCTTTGATACATCTTCTTAACCTCTGTTCTGCTAGATTCTATCTTTTCCCTAGTCTAATCCGAGATCTATGTTCTATACAGACGCTGCGGTTTGTGTGTGCAAGGACGCGAACGAGCTGGAGCTCCAGAAGGTGATAGACTTCGCGTGTGGAGGAGGTGCTGATTGTACCCAGATTCAGACGACCGGAGCTTGTTATCAACCAAACACCGTCAAGAACCACTGTGATGTCGCCGTTAACAGCTACTACCAGAAGAAAGCTTCAACCGGTGCCACCTGTGACTTTAACGGCGCCGCTGTCATCTCCACCTCCACTGCTTCGAGTATTCCTTTCATTAAAACCCACAAACTTCTTTTCATCAAACATATTTTTTTTTTTTGCTGATTGACTCTTTACTCTGTTCTTGCAGCTACTTCAAGCTGTTTATCTAGTTCGAGGTATGTTTCAGTTTCACTTCACCTTGCCTTAGAGCTTAGATTTAGTTTGTTTTGTCCCCCTCTGTTTAATTCTTGATCGTTTGCTTAGTATTTTCTTTAGATCAGTAATGAGCTGTCTGATGATTATAGTTGTTGAATAGTTCAGTAACGAGTCTACTAATGTGTTTAGAAACTTTACTATGATTTACCATTTTCTTTTAATTTTTTTTATAGAAATTGTGATGATGATTTAAGTGTGTTTATAAGAGTAACTCTTTTGCAGCTCCAACGGAACTTCCACCACCGGAAATACATCCACCGGCAATTCAACCACCGGAACTCCAGGCACTACAAATCCATCCACAGGCAATTCAACAACCAGCACACCCACCGATGGTAGGCCGACTTCATCTTCGTTAGCATTTCCTGGAACTACTATGGGACCGTCCAGCAGCACCAGCGGTTTAGGTGTTGGTGATCCCAACGGTGGAGAAGAGCTCTCCGTCCGAACCACGACGATCATCTTACTAACTACCATCGCTGCCGTGGCTTTGAAGGTTTAGGTGAAATCATCTCAGATGATGACACGGAGGCTTATTTGTTATGAGATAATGCCAAGTTAGAGCTTCTCTTTCTTCCCACTTTTTAATCTTTGTAGGGTTGTCTCTCTCTCTCTCTCGAAAACCTTAATGAAGAGTTTTTTCTTGCTTTCTTTTGTAAATCCAGAAAAATTGCGATACTTTTTGGTTTATATTATTATTACTTATAATTATGCGTTTATAAATTTTATGCTATTAGTTAGAACTAAGTTGGAATTCGATGGTGAGGAATCTTGCATTCTCTTAGAACTCCCTAACTTTAGTTTTAATATATTACTTGACCCCAAAAAAATGGAAACAAATTTTTTCGGAAAAAAATATACCCAAAAGTTAGTAGTATAATTTGTTTGTTATAACTCTGTAATGACAATTTTTTTTAAAAATATATTATATTAAAAAACCCAAAGGGTATATATCACACCCAAAAATATAAGTATCAAAAGAAAGGTTTTTTTGTTTTTTCTCTAAACTTTTTTATTCATATGTTTTTAAATTATATTATGTTACACATATGTAATTACTTATAAGTCTTAACAAGAAATTGTATGTCTTTCTAATATTAACCGCCGTGTGCATAGCTTACGTTTTTTTTATGGGCCAGTCGTAACATTCCATGGCCCAATGCATTAATTAACTGCAATCTTTGATTTATTTTTTATTCGCAAAAGCAATTGTATACGTTAAACAAATTCAAAAGCAATTGTGGCATCAGTTGGATTCTCAGGAGGGTACAGTTCGTCTCTTTGGCGCCAAGAGTCTCCCAAGTTTGCTTTCTCCTCTAGAAACAGAAGCAGCTGCATTGGTTTGGGCTGTGTCGTGTATTACCATTCAAGGGATTACTAATGTAATCTTCGAATCGGATTGCAGTGATGTGATTCAAGCGGTGAAAAATCTGCTTCTTTGGCTTCGTCTTCAGAGTTTTACCTCGGACATAAAGGGGTTTCTCCCTTCGGGATCGGTTTATGGGTTTCGGTTTAATCATCGGGGAGGTAATCTCTGTGCTGACGCGATGGCTAAAACTATTTTTTTATGTCCTACATACTTCGCTTTAATTGATGTATTGTTGTTCAATTGGCTTTCTTCTCTTGTTGATCATGACATTAGTTGTATTTCGAACTTTCAGTATTAATCAAAAGATTGTGTTGAGTGTTAAAAAAAAAAAACAAATTCAAGAAATCTCACAAGTTTTTTTTCGCAATTGGATACTCTTTCAAATTCAAAGCATAAGCCTGTCATACCTGTTTAAAACTTGTCAGTGACGCATAATTTATTTTGGGTTAGGCTTAATCCCCTATATATTAATTGAGAATCATTTTAACAAAATAATCTTATGTTTACGTGGAATATTATATCAGTGTCATGCTGACGTGTCGTCGGCAAAATGATTTTCAAAAAATATATTTTATTGGACATTAATTAATAGACTAATTACATAATATGCTATTAGAACAATCATATATATACTGTTTTTATTTTAAAAAATATAATCTTAACTAAATTAGCTTTATTTATTTACAGAAGATCGAGTAAGTAAATATTCCATTAAATTATAGCTGATTTTAGTGTTTCCTAAATTTAATTTTTTAAAAATATTGTTTTAACTAAATAATTAATTAGTAACATAAATATTTAAAAACTTTAATTTTTAATTTTAATTATTTATACAATAATATATTATTAAAATATTTTTTTAAAATTATTTAATTTTTTAATTTTTTAAAAAATATTATAAATATTTTATTCTGCGTATAGTTAATCCCTATACTTAACGAATAACGAGTATCAGAAAGCAACTATCATGGTCATGGTTCAAAAGCCATTGTATAAGACGTAGAAGTAAAGTTAATCTATCCTAATATGTTTAAGGAAATTTTATTCCATGAAATTTATTTATTGGTAATGAATACAACAAAGAGATCTTAATGCAATACATAGGTTATAAGTCTATAACACATGCCCACATTACTTGTTACATATGGGATCTGACTTGACAACCTTCTTAGAGGAAAAGAGAAGAGAAGATTTTTTTTACTCATAGTTAATTTTGAAAAGTAAGACGAATTTTCCTCTCTGCAAATTTTCTTCAAACAGTAACATCTCTTCTCTCCTCTTAATTCTACCTTTTTCCTCCCAATTCTTCTTTTAATGATAGAGTAACATTACTAAATTACACGAACAGGAGGAATACTCTGCTTCTTGAAGAAATTTTCAGGATCATACTTAGCTTTAACTTGCATCAATCTCTTCAAATTCCCCAAGAAATACTTGTATCCATAGATCTTAGCATCATCCACGTCTGTGTCACCACTTGTATTGCTTCCAATATCTATGTCTCTGTAATTAAAGAAGGCCTCTTTCGGGTTACTTGACACGTACGGTTCTGCAACTTCGTAAAGCTACTTCATCATACTCAGGCTAGCCACTGTGGCGTTTGCGTCCAACCATGTCGTATAGTATTGAACCTTGAACAAGTTTCCTTTCCGGTGAGGAAACGCTGTGGCGTTTGCCGGAATCCGGTCCATCATTCCACCGTAAGGGTTGAAGTGCAGCCACACAATATAGTTGAATTTCAACATTTTCTTCCAAATCTTCTCCAATCCTTCTTTGATGATTGGCTTTTTGACGTAATCCGATTTACTCTTAAAGAATACTAGATCCGTAGGCCTATCTAGAAGGACGCTCTTCGGTGTACCGGCCGGGTACATGGCCCAAAACAACGTCGTGTTAAGCCAGCTCATTTCTTGACAGTCTTCACGTCTTAGCCCTAACTCAGGAAAGCTCTGGGGTTCATTATCGCTATCAGCTCATCGGTTCGACCCAAGAACTGAGCATAGAATACAACCGCGATGGTTCTCTCGCCGTGTTTTGTTCCATTTACGACCTGAGGCATTGCTCTCACGAAAAGACTATCAGGGATTTTTTAAGCGACAAGCTGCCACTTGTAGAGAACATCAGTGCCTCTTTTTTCCAATGTTTTGTTAACCTTAAACACTGTCAAGATCTTTGGAACCTTGACGAGCTTGATTTTCCAAGAGAGGATAACGCCGAAACTCGCACCACCACCGCCGCGAATCGCCCAAAAGAGATCTTTTCCCATGGGGTAGCTCGATTCAAGAGCTTGCCGTTGACATCAATTAATTTAGCCTCAATGACTTGATCCACTGTGAGTCCGAATTTTCTTATCAGATTTCCGTACCCTCCACCGCTTATGTGTCCTTCAGCTCCTACCGTAGCGCAATGCCAGCCGGGAACACTAGCGTTTGGCTTGCCTCATTGATCTTTACGTAGAGCTCTAGGTCGCACCAGCTTGAATCCATGCTTTCTTGTTTGACACGTCAACATTTATTGATCTGAGATTGTACATATCGAGAATGACAAATGGTACAGACGACATGTAAGAAAGGCCCTCGTAGTCATGACCACCGCTTCGGATACGGATCTGGATACCATTGGACTTTGCGCAGACCACCGTGGCCTGAACATGAGATACATGTTTCGCTGCTACGATGGCTAGTAGTTTTTTGTAGTTAGGGCTCGAGAACCTTTTGTTTTTCGTGTATGACAAGTAAGAAGACAAGAAGGTGGTGGTGTTATCGACGGTGAAGATGGCATCGGTGATTGGATTCTCCGGACTAGTCCGATAGCGAAGGCATTCGATGAAGTTTTCAGAAATTGGTTTCGTTACTGCTGCTTCTAAAACCGAAACCAAAAGAACAAGACACAAAACAGAAAGTGCTTCTTTCATTTTGTTGTTGTTTATGTTTTTGTTTTCGGTTTAATATAATTATGGTTTACGCTTCTATCTACGATTTAAATTTATAGCAAAATCTGGAGAAATTTCTTTTATGTAAAATTGACTTTTCATATAGGTGTACTTTGAATTCGTTTTTGTCAAAATGTAGGTATTTTGAATATCTTTTGTGAACATGTAGCATGTAGGTTTATTTGAACAAGCTTATGGAAATTACAGAGGAATCGCTTTCATGATTCAAGATCAGGCATTGAGTCGCGTCAATTGAACTTCTTTATTTCACATGTTTTGGGATTATTATATTTCGTAGTTGAAAGTTGTAATGGAAACGTAAGGTGAGACTTCAATTCTTTCATATTTTCAAGAAACCAATCTATTTATTGAAATAATTGCGATTAAATTTCGTTGATTTTTATGTCAAAAATATATCTAGAATGCACTGAATTTTCCTTTCTCTTGGCTTCTCAGTTCCAATCCTGTTTTTTGTTCTCCCTCATTGAATTCAAAATTTAATAGGTTGCGTTTGTATTGTTGTAAAATACTAATGTCGAATTTGCTTCCCGGCCAAGCAAGCATCGTATAGGACCACACAAGTCTCCACGTATATGGGTGTGAGGGCACGGGCCCTACACTTATATATATATATATAGTTAAAAAAATATAGAAATTATATAAAATATAAGAAGACATGCCTACATTCTTATTTTTTCCTTTTTTTTGGTAAGTTAATTTTCTTATTTTCTTTTAAGTTAAGTTTCCTTTTTATTTACAATCTTGCAAATATAAATATTTGCTTTGATATCTTGTAAAAGATACGATTGATTTTTATTGAATAAGAGTTTTATTTGAGAAGAGTATTCTTAGTTTTTTTTTAGAATAGTAGAAACACTATTTTGATTTTTTTTTCAAGAGATAATTACCATTACTAGAATAATACAAAAACTCCAAATTTGTAGGCGTTTAGAATCACATAGGTAAATTTAATTATTTTAATTAAAGTATTTGTGTTTTACAATCATGCGTATGATCCTTACGATTGTGTATATTTTTTTTCCAATGCACCTGATCTAGAAAAAATGTCTAATGTTAAGTTTTTTTTTTTAAATTTTGCAGATGAAAAAATATTTCAAATTTTTTTTTGAAACAACGTGTGAAAAAGACTCGTAAGATTTACCTTGGGATCTTTCGCATATAAGAAAAAAATATTGGAATATCATCCTAATGAAAGATATGAGATCAGACACAAATATTTAATTAGAGGTCTCTGTCAATCTCACGGTCATGATTTTTTTTTTTTTGAATAAAATTATTTTATATTATGTGCCCCGGATTAAACTTTGTTCTGGATCCGCCACTGAAATCTCCATGAACTAATTTTAGAGGTTGTGATGTTTCCATAATTCTCAAATTTTTATATTACGTGCAATTGACTTTTCTTATAGCATAAACGTTGATTATTTGTATTTTATTATAGTTTTGTATGTACCATTAAAATGAGTCTATTGTATTATTTATGTAGAGTTAAAAATATCTGCGCATGTATACTATATCTATTTTTTTTGTTATAACTTGATGTTTTCAAATTAATTTAGTCTTTGTGATGCTTCGTAATTATTTTGTTTCTTTGAAAAGATTATTTATGAAATATTTGTATACTACAAAATTTTATATGAAATGTGATATTTTGGTGAAAGTATGATAGAATTGATTTTATGGTTTATTACTTCTCCAAGAGAATAGGGGATTCATAAAGTAACCTCAAAGTAGCATTAAGGGTAATTTTCTCTAAAGTTTATGTGAATTAACTCAATTTATTTGTTGGGACAGAAATTGGCGAATCTGATATATTGAATAAAATCTCCTCTCTGCTATATATTCATGGAATTTGTCACTAATAAATACTTTTTTGTTTATATTAATTTTACTTATAATTATGCGTTTATAATTTTATGCGACTGTTAGTTACTTTTTGGATAACAGACTGAACCGAGTAGATATTATTTTCTATGGTGTCATCTAGATGTTTGTCTTGGCTATGATGTTCGCTTGTCCACCAATTTTGCTGACATATAATTAAGTGAAACTCGTAAGAATCTCAAAGGATTGTAAAACTGTTACCCTCGGAGATGGACACGCTCTTGAGCTCACATAACTAGATTTATATTGTTTGTTTAATTAATTTTTAGACTATGTAGTAAGAATATTTATATTTCAAAATTTCGGATACTATCTTAGTTATTTTTTATTTTATTTTTTAATGTCGTTTTACCAAAGAAAACTTGACCTCAATATATCTTATCAATTAAATATACGCACCAAATTTTGCATCCACAGTCTATGATCAATGCTGTCTTCGATCTTGTTTTTTTAGTCAGCTTCTTCGATCTAACTTATAAAATATTAGAAACAAAATGAAAAGACTTTGTCCCCAAAAAAAAGAAAGACAAAAAGGTATAAAGTAATAATAATAACATGATGTTAGAACAAAAAGACAAGAATTTCAATTCAGATATCAATGATAAGTACCACACGATTCATGCCAAGGGTGAAACAAGAGAGTTTTCGCATGGCTCATACGAAACTTTGAGTAATTAGAAGAACTATGATTTGATATCTATTTCTAGTTGAAAAGTTTATTTAACCTGTGAGTGAATATGTGTTATTGAAGCACTTGATTCCAACACTCAAGCAGAGAGCATTCCAACACTCATGCAGAGAGCTATGTGCGATCTACTGTCACGTGACAGATCTTGTGCAAGATCTGTACCAAGATCTGTCACGTATAAGGACAACCCTATTGCATTTGTGAGTGTGATCTGTTTTGACATATTTAAAACTTCATCTATGTGCTGTATAGCTTGATATTTTACCCACATTTTTTTCAATTGATGACAGATGGAAGAGTTGTATAAAGAGTGGAAATTCATAACATATTCTGTATGTATTTTTTTTTTTAACTAGTTGACTTGATTGGAATTGTTATGTTTTGACATGTGGTTTTTCTGATAATTTTAGGATAAGGCTCCTTATGTTGCTCACGCTGGCAAGAGCATAATGGAGTATGAGAAGAACGCAATAGCCTACTATAACAAGGAGCTGGTAATTGGTCAAATGTATATTACATGGAAGGTTATATTTATGTTTATGTTTATACTAATCACATGTTTTGTTTTTAGGAGAAATTGCCAATTAATTATGGATGAAGAATTGGATATGCCTGAGGTTTCTGAGGAGACAGTGCCGGCAGCTACTGGCTTGTTAATTTTCTTGTAAGCATTGCCGCCTGATATCCCTATTTTCTGTGTTCACTAGTACGTTTTGAGTCAGATACTTATTAGAATCTGTTGAAAAGGAGGTTAGTGCCATAATGAGACAATATACCTATATTTTGTGTTATTGAATCTTCAGAAGGAAGGAGTATCTTGAGAAGAACCCAAAGAACAAATCTGTGTCTATGGTGAGTGTTGCAGTCTTAAAACTTTATTTATGTTTTGCATGGTGCCTGATTTACTTACATTTTTTTTTTCATTTGAAAACAGCTTGAAGAAATGTGTGCAAAGTGGAGATCCATGACAGATTGTGTACGTATTTTTTTTTAAGCTAGTTAACTTGCTTTCACTTTTTTTTTTTTTTTTTAACCTGGGAGTTTTGCAATAGTTTAGGAGAAAGCTCCTTACATTGCTGAGGCTGACAAGTGCATGATTGAGTATGAGAAGAGAGTATGAAAGTCTACTTCAAGGATCTGGCTAAGTATGAGAAGGAAATGGCAGCGTCCTCTAAGAAACTGGATGAGGAATCTGACCAGTAAAGTTAGTGATGAGGATGATACTGACTTGCTGAGTATTGTAGTGAAGAGGTTAGTGCTCTATCATATAAGTTGTTTTCATCATTGCAAGAATTAAATGGATGGTTCTTAAATTTATATTTACATCAGTAGCATAGAAAAAGCATAGTAATTAACTCTGTTATATATGTAGGAGGAAGAAGAGATGTGACTAAGAAGTTGAAGTTGGTAGCATAATATAGGAAGGCTACAAGGTTCTCTGGGATGTTTGTTTGATCTCTTATTACTCTTAAATGTTGATAAGGCTGGTTAAAATGGGTCCATTTTTTTTTTTTTTGAACTGATGTTTCGTTTTAGTAAACCACCTCTCGCACTGGTTCTATAGATGTTGAATGAGAGATTTGCAGCGCTATATAACGATTTAGCTTTTCATTCCTCTGCTTTTATTGTTTATTTCAATGCCCTTTTTAGCTTCTGCTTCTAGTTGAAATTAGAATGTTGATCACTATAAATTCTCCATATTAGTGTTTTCTACGATTTATAGATATAACCAAGGATAATAATAGTATTAGATCTCTTATAAATTCTCAATACTATCATGTTTAATATTGGTTTGTGGTGACCATTAATTAAAACGCTCTTAATCAAGGTGTTTCCAAAAAGTGTTATCCATGTTTTTTTTTTTTAACTTTTTGTTTGGTTGAATTGACATTAGTTACACATGTTGGTAAAATGGTTTTAAGTCCCTTTTTCACGTTTTTATATTAAAAAAAAATATAGAAGATTATAGTATTCTAGCTCTCTCTGTGTATATTTGTCAATTTTATGTAAGAAATATGCTAACTTTTTAATTATTGTTTAGAAATGTGAAGATCGACATTGAGAGTGAAATCAGCGTAATAACAGCAGAACGGTCTGGAGTGTCATTAACACGTAGGATTAAGATAATCTTGGACATTTTATGATTGTCACATTTTCTTCCTTTGATATTTTTATTGGCCCTTGAGAGGAGGTCCATGTACAATACAAACTTACAAAGCAAAGAAACTCTCCAAGGACGTGGCTTTCTCAACTGTAACCTAGAGATAGAGCTACCAACTTTCAGGAAATGGGGTTTCAATGAAACAGATCATAACTAAGATATTCTCATGGCTATATCATAGATCCACCAGTGTCTCAGACTCTCCAGTTAAAAGGACAAGCAAGGAAAATATTTTTGTAGATGTTTGTGGTCTTTCTGAATCAAATCGACAGATCCTACATAAAAATATCAGAGGTTCACAATGCTAATAGATAAGAAGATTGATACCAGCAAACCAAACCATCCATTAATCATATCATTAATTTGTGTATTGAAACATGATCTCAACTCAAAATATGATTGAAGGGAAAAATAATATTTGATCTATCATATCTGTTATTCAAAAATCTATAATGGGGAGTTTTCGTGTAAACACCAAAGTCAAACTAATCTAAACCCTAGATCTCCTAAATCCCAATCTCCTTTGCTGCGTCGATTCCTTTCTCTAAAATTTAAAATTTGATCCAGAATATTTAATAAAATATGCTTATGAAAAAAAAAAAAAAAAAACGGATTCACCGGTCCGATTGACCTAATTCTATTTAGTATGTAAGTAATAACCATTCATTCTCCTCTGAAGCTGCTCCGCGGCGCTCTCTCAAACTCGTCCCAAGGCAAAAACCAGCTTCTTCAAGTTTAAATTGTTTCGTCCCGATTTGTAATTGTCATGTTTTAGAGTCGAAATCTTACTGTTTTCGGGATTGGTGTTTAGGAAACGCGTAGACATCGCTGTCCAAATCTGAACCGGCCGTGATCATGGCTGATTCTGAGGCTGTCAAGTCGCTCAACAACTCCAATGGAAAGAAGAAGTTTGTGGTTCGTCTTCTCGATTTGCTTCTTGTATTCACTGCTTTAGTGTTTTATCTCTTTTTTGGCTTAGTTTTTGTTTTCTTTGGTGCTCTCTAATTAGAGTCGTTTCGTTTGTAGTTTCTTACTTCTGGATACAGATCCAAAAATATACTCAGAGATTCAAAACAATCAACTTCTCTAGGAGCCGGGATAAGGTGAAGGCTGAGCCTTCATACAAGGTATGTTTGATCATGTTACCTTAGAGTTTCTTTCTAAAGTTTTAATTTTGTTGTTCTTCAACTGTTGTATACTACTTACTATGCTGGTTTCAGGTTTCAATTCTAAAGAAAAATCAGTTATAGCCTTTAATTTTAACTTTTCTTCATTACCTGCAAGAATTTACGAAAATCACAATAAATTAATGATTTTTTTTTATGCAGAACTAATATATATTTGGATGTATGTATATGGCTATTTCAGATTGAACATCTGGCTTAATTTGATCGTATTTCAGAAATAAATGAACAATATGTTAAAGGTTTACATGTTTTTTCAATCTTGTTAAAGGATCAAAACAAGCAAGAGATTAAAGAAAGTATTGCTCTCGAGGCTGCAGAGGTTGCAAAGGAGGCCTTGAAGGACGACCATGATGATGCATTCATGGATGTTATGGGAAGCAAGACCTCGGTACTTGAAGGAGGAGAAGACACAAAACATGCAAATGTTGGAGGCGGCGGCTCAGTTATGTGCACGGTGCCACCATAAAAAATGGAGTGGTTGAAAAAGTGCGATGACAACGCAAAAGGACAGGCGTACCCGGAGTTAGAGCTTGAGGACGAGCTCCTAGTCGAGAAGGGGAGTGATACGAGATATGGGTTTAGGTAGAACCGCCGTCGTGTCCAAACCTGAGCCCAGTCAAAAGAAGTTTCTAATTAAGATTTGGGTGTTTTCCTTTCCGCATTATGATTAAGGTTTTGGTGTTTTTCCTTTTTGATTTAGGTTTAAGGTACTTTTCAGTTTAAGTTTATGATTTATTGTGCTTTGCCTATGTAAGGGTCGCTTATGATCAATAAGAAATGAACTTCCAACAATGAACCTAATTCCCTAAGAGAGACTTGGGTTAATACTTAATAGGAAGCTTTGCCTCAATGTTGTCTGCTTCTTGTATTTACCGCTTCAGAAATTCACTGACAAGTGTTTTGAGTTTGTTTTCTTTGATGCTCCTAATTATGGTCGTTTGTGCTTTATTACTTCCGGATACAGTTTGAGAATTCCCTGAGAGAATCAGTGACATTGAATTCAAAGTCTTTAGGAGCCTGGATAAGGTGAAGGATGAGCCTTCAGAGGGTTCCACAGTTTTCAAAGACTGCCTCGTAGAATGGAGGGTATGTTACCTTACAGTTTCTTTCTAAAGTTTTAATCTTGTTCTTCTTCTTGTCTTCTACTGTTGTATCCTACTTACTATGCTGTTTCTTTCTTTAAAAGATTCTAATGAAAAAATAGTTAATAGTCTTTAATTTTAACGTTGCTTCTTTATCTGCAAGAATTTATGATGGTTGAATGATGATAAAGTCATGGCAATTTAATGACTGTGTGAACCTGAAATTTCATAAGTAAAGGCTTTTATTGGTAACACCATATGGCAAAGAGACTGCCAACTCGCTAGTTTGCCTCTGCAATATGAAAATATTTGGTACTTTGTTTTCTGAGTTTGTTCTATAAGCAATAACGATGGCCAGAGAAGCATTATCTCCACTGGGTTTTTTTTTTTTTTCTGCTTGTATATATATCTGTAGTCATCACATATATTTCAGAGAGGTACTAAAATTTGGTTCATGTGTTGGTTCAATGCAGGAATTGAATACAGCAGCATATTTTATTTTATCTTATGAAGAAATGTTGTTCAAAATCTGCCGTTGTTTATCTCACTAAAAGAATAAATCTTCTCAAAATTTGTCTCTGGATTGCAAATGAAACCAAGATTGTCTCTGGAAAGCCTTTCCCAGGTTTGCTATTTTCCACTCATTCTTTCATGAGTTCATCCTGGAACTATTTTCCAGTAGACAAGTGTTATGGTTGGATATTGTTTATCAGGGACATAATCTTGGTCCATGCTTATATGCTTGCCACCGACTACTCACTTTTGGGCAGGTTAGTTAACTCCTTATTCCGACATTTTGATAAAGAATAATAATGTTGTCGAAGGAGCTAAGATTGTGGTTATTAACTTTATTTCACTTTTTCCATTTCTGAGAGCATGCACTTTTTAATCTTTTTCTGTATAGAAGTATAAAGAACTTTTTTTGCGCAGGTTGATTGCTGCTTTATTGAGAGATATCCTCGAGGACTTTACTCCGTGAGTAGTTTTCAAACTTTTTATTCTTTTCAGCTGCACAAAACTCTTATCTGGTTTTTTGACAGTGCTTAAAATAATGATTCTTAGTCACAGTCGATGCTGCTCCACCCCTATATTGTTAGAGGCTAACCAAACATTTTTCTTACTGCCTAGCATACTCTGAAAACATTGTAATGTAATGATATAATTTAGTGGAAGTTAATGCTTTGGTGAATCCATTGAATTTTTTTGTAAGATGCCTACAGAGTACTCATCGAACACTAGAAAATCTAGTTTTTCACATCTGTGAACTGATTTAGTTACCGCCCATAATGCGTAGCCTACAAAATGATATAGAAAATTTGTTTCCCTTTCTTATCTTGCATTTGCATACATTGAATCATTGGTCATATGGCCAGAACAGGGCACTTATATAACTGCTGTCATCTCACATGTATACGAGACAGTGCTAGACCACTAGGAAGCTAATTTCCTTCTTGAATGATATTTGGCAGATTGTTTTGACTTTCTTCTTAGGGTCGTTTTCTATAGTCATTTCTTGTCTATATCTTCCAACCAGTTGATTTTTGTATATTTTTTCTCTTGCTTCCTTCCACGGGTTGATAACTCCTTAATGACTCTCCTGAAAAAAAGAGCCAGAGATTATTGAACAGGTTGTTACTGTTCTATAACATATTTTACGCTCAGGACGAAGCTTAATTTTATATAATATATTTGCTGGATTTCTGGTCCTTTTCTTTCATGCAGATATTCTTATCATGGTCGTGCATAGTGAGAGACCTGCAGAAGCATCTCATATGTGACGTCGAAGGTATTCTTAAGTACAGAACTCCAATGTAAACAAGAATGTATGTTTTCCTGTGGTGGATCTGAAGAAAAGTTTATGAATAGGTCATTGTTGTTTGGAAATCTGTTAATGTTGATGGTATTTTGTTTTCTTGTTTTTTAAGTATTGAATTTCTGATACTGGTTACTGCTCAAATATCCAGTTTTGTTTGTAGAGAAGCTTCTTGTATTTTTCTTGGTTTCTTTTAGGTCTTCTGGTTAGAAAGGGAAGGTTATCTGACGTGCCTAATTCTCAGAAACTAGTAGCTAATTCTCTTCTTGGGAAGCCTAGTAGTGGCTGTTTCTCTTTGTGTCCAGTTAGAAGATCAACGCAGCACAGGCAACAAAGACATTACAGAAAATATCGTTTTTGCAGTCTATGATTGAACAATCTGATCACGAGTTCTGGTCCAGTCTTGACAATGATGAGCAAGTGGTGTTCCCCGATGCCTTTGAAGGGCTTGATTCATGGAAAGGAAAGTACAATTTTCTGGCTCTTGCTTCAGGCAAACAACAGTGAAAACGATGGGAGATGTGTATTTATTGGAAGTTTCCTCAAAAGCATGGGAAGCTTGTTCTTGATATGGACTCTCTCCAGAAGAGAATTGTGTACAACGTCTACAGAGCATTTGCCTCACAATTGCATCAAGAAGAGTTTCACCTATACGCCTTCACAATCATGCTTCCGTTGTACAAAGTTTGCTAAGGATTTACCGGAAAATTCATTACAGATGAGTTGAAACAAGCTAGCAGAAGAGGTGAGAGACAAGAGCTTAGGCAGCCAAATGTTTGTGCAAGTTTACAGCAAAATGAAAAAGAGTCTCGAAACTCAAGTTAGCTGCAAAGAACAAGGCTAACAAGAAAAGAAGGATTATGAGCAATAAAATGGATAGATGGGCACGCTCTTGAACACATATTTATAATTACCGTCAGAGTCTTGTAGAGACTATGTAGTGATTTTGTCAAGCTTTTGTGATACATTTCTATCAAAAACTGAAACTATCCCTATCCAACCATTGGGGTAAGAATAAAATATAGTTTAATAGCCAAAATAGGTTCGTTCCCGGTTTACATATATTCAGCTTCGGTCGCTATTTGGATTCATACAAGCTCTTCGTTGACCTGTCTTCGACAGATCGGTCATCTGGAGCTCTGTTCTGTAGCAAGGTAAAAAAAAAAAAAAACTTCAACTCTGCTTTTAGGAAGCTTTCTAGTCAAACTCTGGATTCTTCTGCTTCTTTTTTTTCGCTTTCTGTAGTTTGTTGCTATGAATGATAAAAATCAATTGTTCTCAATCCTGAATTATCGTTGTAGATAAGAACGTGGGCATGCCCATGATTCTATAGCTGACTAAGGTTTTAATTTGGGAATTATGGTGAGATTTTGATGTTTCCTTTGTACTCACAGGAAATTATTGACGAAGAAGGTCAATGATGATAGCTCAAGGATTGGGAATATATGTGGTGGAGAGCAAAGGAGGAGCAATACTATGTATATTGCTTTCTCTGCTTTGCTTGGGCACTTGGCCTGCTCTTATGGCTCTTCTTGAACGGCGTGGTCGTCTTCCACAACATACTTATCTTGATTATTCCATCACAAACTTCTTGGCTGCAATCTTTATAGCCTTAGTGTTTGGTGGGATAGGTGAAAGTACACAGGAGGCACCAAGTTTTCTTACCCAGCTCACTCAGGTTAGAACTTGAAGGATTCTGACCTATATGGAGATTGCATTGATGGTTTTATATATCTCATGTTGCTGCTACAGATACAGGATAATTGGCCCTCTGTGTTGTTTGCAATGGCGGGTGGTGTGGGTTTAAGTATTGGGAATCTTGCTACTCAGTATGCTTTAGCTTTTGTTGGTCTGTCTGTTACAGAAGTGACAACTGCGAGCATCACCGTTGTTGTAGGCACGACTGTCAATTACTTTTTGGACAACAGATTGAACCGAGCAGATTTTCTTTTCTCTGGTGTCAGCTGCTTCTTGGTAGCTGTTTGTCTTGGTTCTGCTGTTCACTCTTCCAATTATGCTGATATAGAGGCGAAACTCGGAAAAGTCTCAGGGGATTTTGAAACTGTGACCCCTGAAGAGTGCCAGAGACTATTTGGAGGTGAAGTTTGACATACAGTATGGCTTAATTGTCTGATAGTGTTGAGATGATCACTCACTTCTTTAGTTTTGTAGTAGTAGAAGAAGAAGAAAAAGAGATGGAGAATGTAAAGGAAGGGACTGCAGCTTTTCTTATAGCACTCGAAAACACAAGAGCAATCAAAGTAGGATCTTTCTCTTTAGTTATGTGTTGATCATGAGTTTGGAGGAAACAAAGTAAATCAATCTCTTGTATTTCTCTTGGATTCAGGTGTTTGGAAAGAGCATGGTAGTTGGTTTGGGAATAACCTTTTTTGCAGGTTTTTGTTTCTCATTGTTCTCACCACTATTCAACCTTGCAACAAATGATCAATGGCACATTCTAAAACAAGGCGTTCCCAAGCTGATTGTCTACACCGCATTCTTCTACTTCTCACTATCTTGCTTTGTGATCGCCATCGCTCTAAACATTAGTTTCCTGTACAACCCCGTGCTCGACTCACCAAGATCTTCCTTTAGGGAATACCTGAGTGACTGGAACGGAAGAGGTTTGGCTCTTATGGCTGGATTAATTTGTGGGTTTGGTAACGGTCTTCAGTTCATGGGTGGACAAGCTGCAGGATATGCAGCCGCAGATGCTGTTCAGGTCACTTAAACACTTATAACTTAAACAAGAAAGTTGTTATCTTTAGTTTTGTTTTGGGTGAATCTTGATTGATATTCATGAGCAGGCACTTCCTTTGGTATCTACTTTTTGGGGGATATATCTGTTTGGGGAGTATAGGAGATCATCTACGCGGACATACGCTTTACTTGTTGGAATGCTGGTGATGTTCACTGTTGCTGTGGGGCTTCTAATGGCCTCGGCTGGGGAAAGAGAGACACGGTTCACCTAAGGAGTTGATCAATATGAACCAAAATCATAGATAGTGTGGCTCTTGGAGATGTTGTACATGGTGGTTACTTCAATTGAAAGCAAATGTATATGATTGCTGTTTGATATTCGTCAACTTCCTTGTTTATATAAGAAATGAATGAATACAGATAATACATTAGCAAAGGTTGGATAAGGTTCCTTGGAATTTATATTAGTTTATAAGTATTAGTTTATGCTTTTATATATATCAAAAAACAAATATTACCTCTACAAACCAGCAATCATCATAAACCTAAGCTCAAACCACTGGTCAGAGACCATCGACCATCTGCTGCAGATCTGAGTATAAGGTTGGAGCTTTAACCAAACTTGCTCCAAAAAACGGCCGTGTGTTAACATGACTATCAGACTTTGTGGCAAAAGATAATAAACATATCTTATATAATAATACAAAAAACAATTGCGAACGTATTAGTCTGGGAGTGTTTAGGAACGTATGTATCTTGTATCCATCCCATGTCTCTATTCTCATTAGTAATTAGAAACCTTAATTAATACCTTAAATGACTTATGAAATTATAACACATCCTACAGGTTCATGGACTAGCTACTAAGCTCTACTTGACATACATAACACATTGGTTTTATGTATTAATGATATTAGACAATTCGCTACAAGAAAACATGTCTAATAACGACAGATTTTTAGGGAAAAATAATTTCCGTTGTTAAATATCAAGCTTAACAACGAATTTGCGACCTTTTCACGAATAAAAGTATGTTAAGTCACATTTATAACGAATCACTAGTTCTCTTGGAAAAGTATTATACCGGTAGATCAATGTCATACTTCATCGTATACATTACATGTCATATAAATCTTTTAGTATACGAATGTTTCATAAATAAGCAAAACAAAACAACACAATTGTGAAACATCACAAAAACAAAATTAAATTGAAAAACAAAATTAAAACAAAAGAAAAATAGACACAGTTACATGTACAAATATGCATCAGGTTCAGCTCTACTTAAACGGAATATTACAAAAGACACAAATTCAAGGAACACGTATAAACGTAATTACCATGACTAGGATAGTTTATATTTATCGTGTTTATGTTATTATCTAGATTCAAACTCATATACTACAAGTGTTTTCAAAAACTTAATAAATAAATGTATTTGCTATTGGGGATTTAGTGCTATGATTGTCTTGGAAGCAGAGAATTTGGCTGGAGGATATAGTGCTATATATTGAGGAAAAATAACCAATGTTTCTGCTATTTGAAAAGTCTAATGCACGTAATTATCCAAGAAAACAAAAAGGTCTATTTCAAAATATTCATTTTAAAATCACGAGGATGAATAGTATACTAATTATTAACGTTTTCACATTCTGAAAATATGAATCTACTATTTTTTAATCATTTAAAATATTCACAATTTGGAAGAGTGATTCTCCTATATACCAGTAACGTGTTAAAAAAAAAAAAAAAACAAAATGTGATTAATCGACTAGAAATTAACTTTTAAATGTTTTATAATTGTTCTAAAAAACTTATCCAACTAACAATTATTATGTTATTCTGTTATTTAATACGAGTCAGATCCATGACTTTAATAAAAGACATTTTTATTGAAAATATGATTTCAACAAATATAGGTTTCTTGAAAATATGATTGCAATCTCACCATACGTTTCCATTTATAAAATCTTTATTCAATTTCCTTCCACTAATGCAAAATTTGCAATATATATATATACTGGATACTACCTAAAATAATCCCAAAACATGCATGTCAAATAAAGAAGTTCAATAGATGCGAGTCAATCCCTTATCCCAATCATGAAAACGATTGCTCTATAATAGACGTTGAAATTTCCATTAGCTTGTTCAAACTAAACACCTACATGTTGACTAAAGAAATTTCAAAGTCCACCTACATTTCGACAAAAACATATTCAAAGTTATTTACCTATATGACGATACAGAAGTCAATATTTTCCCTCTAGATTTTTATTCTATAAACTAAAATCCTAAGCGTAAGACATATTACATAAGAACAAAATAAAAAATGAAAGAAGCACTTTCTGTTTTGTGTCTTGTTCTTTTGGTTTCGGTTTTAGAGGCAGCAGTAACGAAACCAATTTCTGAAAACTTCATTGAATGCCTTCGCTATCGGACTAGTCCGGAGAATCCAATCACCGATGCTATCTTCATCGCCGATAACACTACCACCTTCTTGTCTTCTTACTTGTCCTACACGAAAAACAAGAGGTACTCGAGCCCTAACTTCAAAAATCTACTAGCCATCGTAGCGGCAAAACATGTATCTCATGTTCAGGCCACGGTGGTCTGCGCAAAGACCAACGGTATACAACTCCGTATCCGTAGCGGCGGTCATGACCTCGAAGGCCTTTCTTACAGGTCGTCTGTGCCATTTGTCATTCTCGATATGTTCAATCTCAGATCTATTACTGTTGACGTATCAAACAAGAAAGCATGGGTTCAAGCTGGTGCGACTTTGGGAGAGCTCTACGTAAAGATCAATGAGGCTAGCCAAACGCTAGCGTTCCCGGCTGGCGTTTGTCCAACAGTAGGAGTAGGAGGGCACATAAGCGGTGGAGGGTATGGAAATCTGATGAGAAAATTCGGAATCACAGTGGATCATGTTAGTGATGCTCAATTAATTGATGTCAACGGCAACCTCTTGAATCGAGCTACTATGGGAGAAGATCTCTTTTGGGCGATTCGCGGTGGCGGTGGTGCGAGTTTTGGAGTTATCCTCTCTTGGAAAATCAACCTCGTCGAGGTTCCAAAGATCCTGACAGTATTTAAAGTTAACAAAACATTGGAACAAGGAGGCACTGATGTTCTCTACAAGTGGCAGCTTGTCGCTACCAAATTCCCTGAAGATCTTTTTATGAGAGCCTGGCCTCAGATCGTAAATGGAACAAAACGCGGCGAGAAAACCATCGCGGTTGTCTTCTATGCTCAGTTCTTGGGTCCAACTGATAAGCTGATGGCGATAATGAACCAGAGGTTGCCTGAACTAGAGCTAAGACGTGAAGATTGTCATGAAATGAGCTGGTTTAACACTACGTTGTTTTGGGCCGATTACCCGGCTGGTACACCAAAGAGCGTTCTTCTAGATAGGCCGACGAATCCAGGATTCTTTAAGAGCAAATCAGATTACATCAAAAAACCAATCCCAAAAGAAGGATTAGAGAAGCTTTGGAAGACAATGTTTACATTCAACAATATTGTATGGATGCAATTCAACCCTTACGGTGGAGTGATGGACCGGATTCCGTCGACCGCCACAGCATTTCCTCATCGGAAAGGAAACTTGTTCAAGGTTCAATACTCTACGACATGGTTGGACGCAAACGCCACAGAGACTAGCCTAAGTATGATGAAGGAGCTTTACGAGGTTGCGGAACCGTACGTGTCAAGTAGCCCGAGAGAGGCCTTCTTTAATTACAGAGACATCGATATTGGAAGCAATCCGAGCGGTGAGACAAACGTGGATAAGGCTAAGATCTACGGATACAAGTATTTCTTGGGGAATTTGAAGAGATTGATGCAAGTCAAAGCTAAGTATGATCCTGAGAATTTCTTCAAGAACGAGCAGAGTATTCCTCCTGTTCGTGTCTTGTAGTAACGTTACTCTTTGATAAGAGTAATAACTAATAAGTTATGTGGGCTTGTTAAAGCTTATGTAGTTTTCACTATTGTCCCATTTTGCATTATGATAGTTTTGTTATATTTAATTATTACTCAATAAGGAATCTCATGAAATCGATTTTCCTAACACATATATTAGGATAGATCAATTTTACTTTTACGTCTTACATGATGGTTTTCGAACCATGGCCATGAGAGTTGATTTCTGAAACCCGTTAAGTATAGGGATTAGTATACTCCTTTAAACATCTCATTACTTTCGTTTTGTATAAATGTTTCCGTTTTTGTTTATGGATTGATGTTGCAAGAAAACCATCCATTCTTCCTAAAACCTCTGTTTGACTTCAATGCATGGCCGACCCGAAGTGTTTCCGGGCCTAAATCAATTTTTTTTATTTATCTAATTAACAAACACAAATATAAGAAAATCCCAAGATTTTTATAATTTTGATGACTAAAAACTAGTTTGTTAGGCTTTAGCCCATGTCCCTACTCCAATGATATGTAATCCAACAGGTTATATAGATATCAAGAAGGGATTATATTAGTATGCTCTTTTGCAACTATATTGAATTATACATGCTAGGAATTAAAAACTTCTGTCTTGAAGTCAACTTAAACTACATTTTACGGGAAGTAGTTGTGCTAATATGGGTAAATCCACCCCATTTAACTGTAAACTCATATAAACCCGTTTAAGTTTCAGACCCATATAACCCCGTCCATTAAAATATGCCAGAGTTATGTTGCCCCATTTAGATCCCTTTAAGTTTTATATGATTTTTTACAAAATAAATTATTAGTTTCAATAACAGATTGAAATTTTCATCCATTTTTTTTTTTTGGACACCAAATTTATACTGATATTAATCATATACAAAACAATATATCATCACCAGTCTCTACTTTTTAATCATTCTACAAACTCAATATAGAGCCAAGTCAACAAGGTTTTCATAAAGAAATTTAACAATTCAAAATATAAAAAATCAAATCGTGAAAATAAATAGTTCCAGATCAAAAAAATCACATACCCAATAATACAAACGAGAAAATATCAAAAAGTTAAAGCTCGTGAGTAATAAAGATGAGACATTAATCTTCCATTTGCACTCTAGTCCAAGCTCGTGAGTAAAATCACCTGCATTTTGCATATTACAGTCTGGAATCAGAGACCAGAGCTAACCAATGTAAACAATGTTGATCTCCCTGTTAGCTTTGTAGGGAAGACTACAAAGACTATCTTATATATTAGTAGTAGTATCTTATATTGTTTTATAAAGATTTTTGTAAAATATAATGTATACTATATAGTCTGAGAAAACTTTGTTATTTAACGGTTGATATTATTTATGAATTTGAATAATATATAAAACGGGGACACATTTTTTAATTTCGAGTAGGACCGCCCTGCTCTTCGAGAACTCACAGTTTTGCTCCGTGTACAAACCTAAAACTGTTTCAAAGAAAGCACATGGAATTAGGTGAGTTCAAATCTTATACTTGGAACCCTCCGTTTCAGTATGAGTCTTTCTTTTTTTCTATTCTCAGTTGAAGTCTTCTGTCTAAGAACAAGTCTTTGATTGACTTCTTTTTCAAACGCCTACTTCTTAATGTTTTGGCTTTGAATTCAAACTAAACCCACACACTATATGTAAATACATCTTGTGTGTATAAACGTAATAAACGGATACATATGACGTATAAACGTAATTACCACTTGACCGTGACTGATAATATAGTTTAGTGGTTTATGAGAATGTCTATGTTACCATTTAGATTCATCCAGCTGATATATGTTGTTGAAAAAAAATCTTATTCGATTTATGTATTTATTATACTGAGGACAAATAATCAACGTTTCAGCTATTTGAAAAGTCTAGTGCATGTAGTTGAATGTTATATAAAAAACAAAAATGTCTATTTCAAAATTTACGGCCATTTATGAAATCATTAGTAATTTTCAACAAACAAACGTTATCCATTAATATTTGAAGTCAAGAAGGTAGGATAAGAAATACAGGAGTTGCAAAATAAAAGAGGAAAATTTAGTACATTCATAATATATCCCTTCCATAAAAATCAACGAAATTTAAGAATAGTTTTCTCAATAAAAGATAAGTTTCTTGGAAATATGAAGGAAGAAGTCTCACTCACCTTACGTTTCCATTTATATAATATCGTTTACAATCTCTGTATTCAACTTTTTCCACTAATGAAATTTGCAATATATAATACTGGATACCACCTACAACAATTGTGAAATAAAAAAGTTCAATAGATGCGACTCAATCCTTAAATTCAATCATATATGAAAACCATTCCCAGTCATATACGTTAAAATGTCCATTAGCTTGGTCAAAATAAACACCTACAAGTGGTCAAAAGAAAATTTAAAGTAAACCTATATGACGAAAGCAACGAAACAGAAATCACTTTTAAATTAATTTTCACTCTAGAATTCGATTCTATAAACTAAAATCCTAATAGAAGCCTAGGACATCTACACAAAAGAAAAAAAATGAAAGAAGCACTTTTTTTCCTTCTTTTTTTAACCAACAAGTTTCCAAAGAAGTTCAATAGTTTCTCAAAAAAGAAAGAAGCACTTTATGTTTTGTGTCTTGTTCTTCTTGTCTCGGTTTTAGAAGCACCAGTAACAAAACCAAATTTTCGAAACTTCATCGAATGCCTTCACTATCGGACTAGTCCGGATAATCCAATCACTGATGCCATCTTCATCGCCGATAACACCACCACCTTCTTGTCTTCTTACGTGTCATACACGAAAAACAAGAGGTTCTCGAGCCCTAATTACAAAAAACTACTAGCCATCGTAGCGGCGAAACATGTATCTCATGTTCAGGCCACGGTGGTCTGCGCAAAGTCCAATGGAATCGAGATACGTATCCGAAGCGGTGGTCATGACAACGAGGGCCTTTCTTACATGTCGTCTGTGCCATTTGTCATTCTCGATATGCACAATCTGAGGACTATTACTGTTGACTTGTCTAGCAAGAAAGCATGGGTTCAAGCTGGCGCGACCTTGGGAGAGCTCTACGTAAAGATCAATGAGGCAAGCCAAACGTTAGCGTTCCCGGCTGGCGTTTGCCCTACGGTAGGAGCAGGAGGACACATAAGCGGTGGAGGGTTTGGAAATCTGATGAGAAAATTCGGAGTTACAGTGGATCATGTCATTGATGCTAAATTAATTGATGTCAACGGCAAGCTCTTGAATCGAGCTACCATGGGAGAAGATCTCTTTTGGGCGATTCGCGGCGGTGGTTCAAGTTTTGGGGTTATCCTCTCTTGGAAAATCAACCTCGTCGAGGTTCCAAAGATCCTGACAGTGTTTAAGGTTAACAAAACATTGGAACAAGGAGGCACTGATGTTCTCTACAAGTGGCAGCTTGTCGCTAACAAATTCCCTGATAGTCTTTTCATAACAGCATGGCCTCGGACCGTAAATGGAGCAAAACCTGGCGAGAGAACCATCGCGGTTGTATTCTATGCTCAGTTCTTCGGTCCAACAGATAAGCTGATGGCGATAATGAACCAGTGCTTCCCTGAATTAGTGCTAAGACGTGAAGATTGTTACGAAATGAGCTGGCTTAACACGACGTTGTTTTGGGCGAATTACCCGGCGGATACACCCAAGAGCGTCCTTCTAGATAGGCCAACGAATTCAATATCCTTTAAAAGTAAATCGGATTTTGTCAAAAAACCAATCCCCAAAGAAGGACTAGAGAAGCTTTGGAAGACAATGTTTAAATTCAACAATAGTGTCTCGTTGCAATTCAACCCTTACGGTGGAGTGATGGACAGGATTCCGGCGACGGCCACAGCGTTTCCTCACCGGAAAGGAAACTTGTTCAAGGTTCAATACTCTACGATGTGGTTGGACGCAAACGCCACAGAGAGTAGCCTGGCTTTGATGAAGGAGCTTTTCGAGGTTGCAGAACCGTACGTGTCAAGTAACCCGAGAGAGGCGTTCTTTAATTTCAGAGACATCGATATTGGAAGCAATCCGAGTGGTGAGACAAACGTAGATAAGGCTAAGATCTACGGATACAAGTATTTCTTGGGGAATTTGAAAAGATTGATGCAAGTTAAGGCTAAGTATGATCCTGAGAATTTCTTCAAGAACGAGCAGAGTATTCCTCCTGTCCGTGTAATGTAGTGATATATTAGTCTTTTATCAAGTCAATAAGTTATGTGGGCATGTGTTATAGGCTTATAACCTATATGTAGTTTGTTATGTTTAATCATTACTCAATAAAGAAATCCTGGGTAGCTTCCTCATGCATGCTCATTACTCTCGTTTTGTATAAATGGTTCTAAATTTGTTTATGGATTGATGTTGCCAATATAAAACCATCCACTCTTACTAAAACCTCTATTTGGCTTCAATGCATGGCCGACCCGAAATGTTTTCGGGAAATCAATTTGTTTATCCATTAACAAACACTTATATAAAAGTTGATAATCAAAATTTTTTTAATATATTTTGATGTGTAAAACACTAGTTTGTTAGGCTTTTAGCCCATGTCCCTGGTCCAATGGACCAATGCTGTGTAATCGAATATGTCATATACTAAGAAGTCTAAGATGTTTATGGGCTTATACTAGACTCTTTTGCAACTATATTAAACTATGCTAAGAATTTAACAGTTCTGTCTTTAAGTCATCTTAAACTACATTTTACGGGGAGTGGTTGTTATAAAATCATGAAAAATCTAACAATCACAAAGAATAAGAGTAAAAAACATCTCGACTTTTCTGTGAGTCTGAGACATATGAGTATATGACACATTCTATATAACATCTCGACAAAAAATCTGTAATTGAAAAATTAAAAATTAGCTCGTTGAACATTATCTCGAGCTTCACTGCCTTCTCCTCAGGGCTATACCAATATCTGGTAGGACGCCAAAAACATTTAAACTATTAGTGAATAATGATTATTGGCATTAAGTATTAATATTCAAACTCAGAGATTTTTTATAATTCTTAAGTTTTATGTTTCTTGTGCAATGCATTTTTAATTTTTATTTATTTTTTATCTTTAAAGTTTTTTTTTTAAGCTTCATAAATTTCATTGTTTGCGTAAAAGTGGAGAACACTGATATGAATTTCTTGAGACTTCTAACGGTCTCTTCCTCTGTAAACACTATATAACAATTTTTTTTTTAAGCTTCATAAATTTCATTGTTTGCATAAAAGTGGAGAACACTGATATGAATTTCTTGAGACTTCTAACAGTCTCTTCCTCTGTAAACACTATATAACAATGTTTTTTTTGGTTAAAGGTAAATATATTAGAGCAGACCAAACCCAAAGAAAGGAGAGTTTTACAAACTAGAAGAGAAAACTAAGGGAAGAAGAAGCTAGCAACAACAGATCAAAAGGAGAAACAACAAAGCGAAAAAATAAAAAGAAACGATACACATGAGGTGGAGGATAAACTACGGAAAAGGGAGGTTTTAGATGGGGGAATGCCTCGTTAAAAACTTAATTAAAAACCGGAAAATCCAATAGGGACAAAAACGGTTCTAGGGAAAAAGAGTGCATTGATGTGATCCCATCTAAAAAACTGAGAATTAGTGATCAAAACAACGAAACCAACAAGTCAAAAGCTTTTCCCTGCCATCGGTTCGTCGGTTGCTAAATTCAGTTGCATAACCAAGAATTTTGGCTTTGACTTGAGTTATAATATCTCCATGAATGGCTTCCAGAGTGCGAGAGGTGGATCCTTGCGTTACGTTTTTTCTAAATGTTGTACACAATCGTTTGGAAAAGGAGATGGTTGATGTGTCTTAACTGCAAGAGAACATTACAATCTCGTAGACGTGTAATAGCGTTGAAGAAGTTCGTACCTTGAGCGGATTGGCCAAAGAAGAGAGAGAGGATATCAGTCACATATTGACAATTGAAGAAAAGGTGATCCCTTGTCTCCTCCTCCGATAGACAAAGACAGCACTGCCCCTCATTTGATGAGCCTATCCCTTGTGGCTAATCGGTTGTGAGACACAATCCAAGTAATAAAACCGTGTTTGGGGATTCTTCCATTAAACCAAAGTTTTCGATGCCAAAAGACTCGTGATTGACCTGGGTTTAGCGACTTCCAAGTCTGGGCTGACGAGAAAGAGGTGGATCCCGAGATTCCTTGCTCGTACCGCCATTCGAATGTGTCACAAGATCCGCGTCTCAAACTTGACGAGTTCGTTGAAAACCGCCAATTTCCCGACTTTGGCTTTCAAGCTTATTCCGGTGAGCTACGGCTCCAAGTTTCATGTGTAGTTATTCAATGCACCCACTGAGATCCACCTGTCCTATATAGCATCTTTTATATCGTTGAGTCCGGTTTACTCTGGTTTTTTTATACCCGATTTCAATCACAATAATTCTTAACCAATTCCCGGTTTAAGGTGGTTTATTAATAAAAATTAATTAAAAAGTTATTTTATTGACAAATTTCACGAATAGTAGAGAGGAGATTTTATTCAATCAGATTCGCCAATTTATGTCCCAACGAATAAATTGAGTTAATTCACATAAACTTTATGAATCCCCTATTCTCTTCGAGAAGTAATAAACCATAAAATCAATGCTATCATACTTTCACCAAAACATCACATTTCATATATAATGTTCAGTATACAAATATTTCATAAATTATCTTTTCAAAGAAACAAAATAATTTTGAAGCATCACAAAGACTAAATTAATTTGAAAACATCAAGTTATAACAGAAAAAAAAAAAAAAGATAATAGTATACATGCGCAGATATTTTTAACTCTACAAAAATAATACAATAGACTCAATTTAACGGTACATACAAAACTATAATAAAATACAAATAATCAACGTTTATGCTATAAGAAAAGTCAATTGCACGTTATATAAAAATTTCATAATTATGGAAACATCACAACCTCTAGAATTAGTTCGTGGAGACTTGTGTGGTCCTATGCGATGCTTGCTTGGCCGGGAAGCAAATTCGACATTAGTATTTTACAACAATACAAACGCAACCTATTAAATTTTGAATTCAACGAGGGAGAACAAAAAACAGGATTGGAACTGAGAAGCCAAGAGAAAGGAAAATTCAGTGCATTCTAGATATATTTTTGACATAAAAATCAACGAAATTTAATCGCAATTATTTCAATAAATAGATTGGTTTCTTGAAAATATGAAAGAATTGAAGTCTCACCTTACGTTTCCATTACAACTTTCAACTACGAAATATAATAATCCCAAAACATGTGAAATAAAGAAGTTCAATTGACGCGACTCAATGCCTGATCTTGAATCATGAAAGCGATTCCTCTGTAATTTCCATAAGCTTGTTCAAATAAACCTACATGCTACATGTTCACAAAAGATATTCAAAATACCTACATTTTGACAAAAACGAATTCAAAGTACACCTATATGAAAAGTCAATTTTACATAAAAGAAATTTCTCCAGATTTTGCTATAAATTTAAATCGTAGATAGAAGCGTAAACCATAATTATATTAAACCGAAAACAAAAACATAAACAACAACAAAATGAAAGAAGCACTTTCTGTTTTGTGTCTTGTTCTTTTGGTTTCGGTTTTAGAAGCAGCAGTAACGAAACCAATTTCTGAAAACTTCATCGAATGCCTTCGCTATCGGACTAGTCCGGAGAATCCAATCACCGATGCCATCTTCACCGTCGATAACACCACCACCTTCTTGTCTTCTTACTTGTCATACACGAAAAACAAAAGGTTCTCGAGCCCTAACTACAAAAAACTACTAGCCATCGTAGCAGCGAAACATGTATCTCATGTTCAGGCCACGGTGGTCTGCGCAAAGTCCAATGGTATCCAGATCCGTATCCGAAGCGGTGGTCATGACTACGAGGGCCTTTCTTACATGTCGTCTGTACCATTTGTCATTCTCGATATGTACAATCTCAGATCAATAACTGTTGACGTGTCAAACAAGAAAGCATGGATCCAAGCTGGTGCGACTTTGGGAGAGCTCTACACAAAGATCAGTGACGCGAGCCAAACGTTAGCGTTCCCAGCTGGCGTTTGCGCTACGGTAGGAGCTGGTGGGCACATAAGTGGTGGAGGGTACGGAAATCTGATGAGAAAATACGGAATCACTGTGGATCATGTCATTGATGCTCAGTTAATTGATGTCAACGGCAAGCTCTTGAATCGAGCTACCATGGGAGATGATCTCTTTTGGGCCATTCGTGGTGGTGGTGGTGGGAGTTTCGGAGTTATCCTCTCTTGGAAAATCAACTTTGTCGAGGTTCCAAAGATCCTGACAGTGTTTAAGGTTAACAAAACATTGGAACAAGGAGGCACTGATGTTCTCTACAAGTGGCAGCTTGTCGCTAGTAAATTCCCTGAAGATCTTTTCATTAGAGCAATGCCTCAGGTTGCAAACAGAACAAACCGCGGCGAGAAAACCATCGCGGTTGTATTCTATGCTCAGTTCTTGGGTCCAACCGATAAGCTGATGGCTATAATGAACCAGAGCTTGCCTGAATTAGGGCTAAAACGTGAAGATTGCCAAGAAATGAGCTGGCTTAACACGACGTTGTTTTGGGCCGATTACCCGGCTGATACTCCGACGAGCATTCTTCTAGATAGACCTTCGAGTCCAGGAGAATTATTTAAGAGCAAATCGGATTACGTCAAAAAACCGATCCCTAAGGAAGGATTAGAGAAGCTTTGGAAGGCAATGTTGAAATTCAACAATACTGTTTGGATGCAATTCAACCCATACGGTGGAGTGATGGACCGGATTCCGGCAACCGCTACAGCATTTCCTCACCGGAAAGGAAATTTGTTTAAGATTCAATACTATACGACATGGTTGAATGCAAACGCCACGGAGAGTAGCCTGAGTCAAATGAAGGAGCTTTATGAGGTTGCGGAACCGTACGTGTCAAGTAACCCGAGAGAAGCCTTCTTTAATTACAGGGACATCGATGTTGGAAGCAATCCGAGTGGCAATACAAACGTGGATGAAGCTAAGATATATGGATCCAAGTATTTCTTGGGTAATTTGAAGAGATTGATGGATGTTAAAGCTAAGTATGATCCTGATAATTTCTTTAAGAACGAGCAGAGCATTCCTCCTGTTCGTGTACTGTAGTGATATACTCTTTTATCAAGTGAATAAGTTATGTGTTATAGGCTTATAGCCTATATTTAGTTATCATTGTTGTCCCATTTACATTATGATCATTGTGTTATATTTATTCATTACTCAATAAAGAATTTTACGAAAGACATTTTCTTTGCACATATTTGGTTATATCGTTTTTATGTTTACGCTATAGACAAGATAACTTATGAAGTCTGAACCATGACCATGAGAGTTGCTTTCTCTAACCCGTTTATTATTTTATTATACCCATATAGGGGTTAGAATCGTCCAAGCGTAAGCCGTAATAATTTATACGAAATGGAGAGGCTTATATTTTGATAAAATTCGATTTGTAAGAAATTCTTGTGGTTCCCCGAAAATCTCCACTCCCCCGAGAGACTCTTCTCTCCTTCAATTGTGGTTCGCTACCAATTTTCCTCTACCATCACGCCCACCATCACCCCGTTTCTGCCACTAATCCCTCCATTTTTTCCACTAAAATCTTAAGTAACTGTTCTTTTTTTTCTTTCTTTCCAATTGAATTTTTCGTGACAAAGTTTTAACGAAACAGCTACCATTCATACCATTTTTTTCTCTCTCTTTTTCTACCATGTATCTTCTTCGTTTATTCTTTCATTTGTAAACTTCTTTTGCTTTAATAAAATTAATCCATTAAGCAAAAAAAAAATTCCTGTGAGCTTTTTACAGTTTAAGAACCAAAGATTTGTGAAACTGCAATTAATTAGGACGAGTACATCCTTTCTTCAAGTTGCTATTCTAAATCGAGCTCCATCTTAACTACATCTGTTGTGAATTTCTTGCCCGGAAAAAAATTCGCACTGCTTTGAAGAAATCTCGGTGAATCTTTGGGGATACCATCAATGGCGAAAGAAGAACTCGAGAGGTTTGTACAAAACAGTAAGCCAAACCTAAATCGCCAACTGCTTCTCTCTTCAGGTTACTCTCTTTGGGAATGCTGCCGGCCCAAGGCATTTAATGCTACAACGCAATTCTAGGACTACAAGATATAATTATCCAATATGAAAGCCCAAGAAACTAATTAAAACCATTCAAAAAAGCATAACACGTATCAAAACAAAAGACACGTTTTGAACCCTAAAGCATAACTTTGGCAACCACTACTTTAAGCAAGACACATTGTTCGCCGCTTCCAGCACCACCGGATCAGAGCCCCGATTTTAGTCCATCTTAAAATCATTAGTAATTTACAACAATACAAAAGTAACCTATTAAAATTTGAATTCAACGAGGGAGACAAAAACCAGGAATAGCAAAAGAAGAGAGGAAAATTCAGTGCATTCTAGTAATATATATCTTTTTACATAAAAATCGACAAAATTCATTAGTAGTTATTTCACCAAAAGATAGGTTTCTTGAACATATGAATGAAGTCTCTCACCTTACGTTTCATTTATAAAATCATATATTGACGTAAGACATATTGCATTAAAATTTAATAAAACATGGAAGCAGTACTCTCTGTTTTGTGTCTTGTGCTTTTGGTTTCGGTTTTAGAAGCAGCAGTAACGAAACCAATTTCTGGAAACTTCATCCAATGCCTTCGCTTTCGGACTAGTCCGGAGAATCCAATCACCGGTGCCATCTTCACCGCCGATAACACCACCACCTTCTTGTCTTCTTACGTGTCATACACGAAAAACAAAAGGTTCTCGAACCCTAACTACACAAAACTACTAGCCATCGTAGCGGCGAAACATGTATCTCATGTTCAGGCCACGGTGGTCTGCGCAAAGACCAACGGTATACAACTCCGTATCCGAAGCGGCGGTCATGACTACGAAGGCCTTTCTTACATGTCGTCTATGCCATTTGTTATTCTCGATATGTTCAATCTCAGATCTATTACTGTTGACGTTTCCAGCAAGAAAGCATGGGTTCAAGCTGGTGCGACCTTGGGAGAGCTCTACACAAAGATCAATGAGGCGAGCTAAACTTTAGCATTCCCGGCTGGCGTTTGCCCTACGGTAGGAACTGGTGGGCACATAAGCGGTGGAGGATTAGGAAATCTGATGAGAAAATTCGGAATCACAGTGGATCATGTCATTGATGCTCAAATAATTGATGTCAACGGCAAGCTCTTGAATCGAGCTACCATGGGAGAAGATCTCTTTTGGGCCATTCGCGGCTGTGGTGGTGCGAGTTTCCGAGTTATCCTTTCTTGGAAAATTAACCTCGTCGAGGTTCCAAAGATCTTGACAGTATCGAAGGTTAATAAAACATTAGAACAAGGAGGTACCGATGTTTTCTACAAGTGGCAGCTTGTCGCTACCAAATTCCCTGAAGATCTTTTCATGAGATCATGGCATCAGGTCGTAAAAGGAACAAAACGCGGGGAGAAAACCATCGCGGTTGTATTCTTTGCACAGTTCTTGGGTCCAACCGATAAGCTGATGGCGATCATGAACCAGAGCTTTCCTGAATTAGGGCTAAGACGTGAAGATTGTCACGAAATGAGCTGGCTTAACACGACGTTGTTTTGGGCCAATTACGCGGCGGGTACACCCAAGAGCGTCTTTCTAGTTAGACCGTCGAGTCCAGGAGAATTTTTCAAGAGTAAATCGGATAACGTCAAAAAACCAATACCCAAAGAAGGATTGGAGAAGCTTTGGAAGACGATGTTGAAATTCAACTTTGTGTGAATTGAATTCAATCCTTTCGGTGGAGTGATGGACCGGATTTCCGCTAACGCCACAGCGTTTCCTCACCGGAAAGGAAACTTGTTCAATCTTCAATACTCTACGATATGGTTGGACGCAAACGCCACAGAGAGTAGCCTGGCTTTGATGAAGGAGCTTTTCGAGGTTGCAGAACCGTACGTGTCAAGTAACCCGAGAGAGGCGTTCTTTAATTTCAGAGACATCGATATTGGAAGCAATCCGAGTGGTGAGACAAACGTAGATAAGGCTAAGATCTACGGATACAAGTATTTCTTGGGTAATTTGAAGAGATTTGATGTAAGTTAAAGCTAAGTATGACCCTGAGAATTTCTTCAAGAACGAGCAAAGTATTCCTCCTTTTGGTGTATTGTAGTAACGTTGCTTTTGCTTAGATATATTATCAGTGTAATGAGTTATGTGGGCATGTTATAGCTTATGTAGTTTTTACTATTGTCTCAATAAAGCTTTTCATGAAATGGATAGATTAGTTTTTCTTTTACGTCTTAAACGATGGCTTTCACCTTGGGGATTAGTATATATACGTGGGTACCTTCCTTAAGCGTGCTCATTAATTTCATTTGTATATTAAATGTTTCCTTTTTTTATGCATTGATGTTGCAAATTATAAAACCATCCACTTTTCTTAAAAAAATCAATTCATCAATTTATACTTCAATAATGCAGGGCGATCCGAAGTGTTTTGGGGCCTAATTAATTTTTTATTGATTAACAAAAAAACCCAAGTTTTTATTCATTAGTCGATCGATGTTAATTATGAACGCACTTGACATTGGTTTGAACACGTATGTTTTCTTTAACCATATATATAACCAATGAGCTGAAAATATTATTTAGATATTTATTATATTCTTGACGATACTGAACAAACAACGTGAACTATGATAAAAAGAAGCAACAATTAGGTGTAATTTAAAGCCATACCAACATATTATCATCAAATATCAGATGTAAACAAAATATAGAAGAATGGCATCACCGTGACGTCATATCCCGTCGAAATTAATTCACTGAAACAACGCAGTTGCCGTAATAAAAATATATCGTGGCGAGATTAATTGATCTGGAGAAAGCGAGATCCGTATATCTTTTATATTTGATAAACTCCACGAATAGTTTACTCCGATCTAATTTGCCAAATCTCTCCCGACGAATAAATTAAGTCACATAAATTTTATGAGTACTCTATTCCTACTCTTAGAGATGTACTAAATCGGAAAGTCAAATAGTATCATACTAGATCATCACAAATCATATAAAACTTTCAGTATACGAATGTTTCACAAATAAATTAAAAATAATGAAAATAATTGTGAAGCATCACAAAAGAAAATTAATTTGAAAAAAAATCTTTAAAAACATTTAAAAAAAAAAAACAGATACAGTTACATGCATAAATATGCAGGTTCAAACTCTACATTAATATTAAGACTTCAAAAGGGAAAGAGATACAACTAAAGTAAAAAGCAAGAAGCGAAGTGGCGAAACCGACGTTGACCGGATAGAAAGAAGGCGATCTCGAAGTGATCGATCAATTGCTGCTTGAAGAACTGATTCCGAAGTGGAGATAGAGGTGAAGATTCGTTGATTGCGCTCTCGCAATAGTGTGTAGATAGATGTTTGGAGCACCAACTTGAAGACAAAAAAACAAAACGAGTCTTTACCTTATTGGTACTTTAGTCTTTACAACAACGTAACCTATTAAAATTTGAATTCAACGAGGGGGGGGAATTGGAAGAGAAGATAGAGGAAATTCAGTGGATTTGGCATAGTAATCAACAAAAATTAATCGCAATTATTTCAATTAATAGATAGGTTTTTTTCTCAATATATAAATAAAGTCTCAAAAGCTTTTGACAAAAAAAAAAAAAAAAAAAAAAAAAAAGGAACTCTCACTTTAGGTTTCATTTAGAAAATCTTTGTATTCAACTTTCAACTACCTAAGAAAATTAATCCCGAAACATTTGACAGTATACAAGTTCAATTCAGGCGACTCAGTTCCTGATGTCAATCATGCAAGCGATTGCCCCTGTAATATACGTTGGAATTTCCACCAGTTTGTTCAAAATAAACAACTACAAGTTGACGAACAGTCAAAAAAAAAAAAAAAATCAAAGTACACCTATATGGATAAGATAGACAATTTTAAAATGATTTTATCTCTATATTGTTATTCTATAAATTAAAATCCTAATAGAGAGACGTAAGAGAAAAACAAAAACAAACAGAAAATGAAAGAAGCACTTCCTGTTTTGTGTCTTGTTCTTTTGGTTTCTGCTCTAGAAGCAGCAGTAACGAAGTCATATTCTGGAAAATTCATTGAATGCCTTCGCTATCGGACTAGTCCGGAGAATCCAATCACCGATGCCATATTGACCGCCGATAACAGGACCACCTTCTTGTCTTCTTACGTGTCATACACGAAAAACAAGAGATTCCCGAGCCCTAACCACAAAAAACTACTAGCCATCGTAGTGGCGAAACATGTATCTCATGTTCAGGCCACGGTGGTCTGCGCAAATTCCAAATGGTATCCAGATCCGTATCCGAAGCGGTGGTCATGACAACGAGGGCCTTTCTTACATGTGTGCCATTTGTCATTCTCGATATGCACAATCTGAGGACTATTACTGTTGACTTGTCGAGCAAGAAAGCATGGGTTCAAGCTGGTTGTGACCTGATAGTGCTCAAATTAATACCCTATAATGATGCTAAAGCAGTTGCTGCAGTAAAGTTAGGGATCGAACACGAGAACTCAAGAAAACTCACGCGGTAGATAAAAGATGCAGATTGTGCTAAGCAAACAATAATTGATGAGAAAACAAATGATTGAATTAAACTTAGGTCGATTAATATGGAAGGAAACTAGGCTCAGGGAAATTCTCAGGAAATCAATGATAAATAACAATTAATCAGTTAAAGTTCAATTCTATTAAGTGCCGTTCTTGAACTCAAACACGAAAATATAGTTAACCAACTGTCGTTGCGAAAACTAACTAAATCTAAAATCTAGAATTCCAAATCTCTTTGCAAATCCTACATATTAAACCAGCAATTAATTCAAGTTTGATATGTTCACAATTCGATTAAACCAAATCTCTTTGCAGATAATCGAATTGCTCACCCTAGGTTTTATCAGATTACTCAATTGCACTGTCGTGCCTAATCGATTAATCTAAGTTCTATGTTCTAGGTGATCAGATTAGAAATAGCTTTGAGAACAACCTGTGGTGAAGAACTACTCAGGTTATGAACCCTAACAAATCAATCATCATAAATCAGAGAAATCCATATGAGAAAACCCTGAACCTAAAATGAGACTACTCATACATGATTGATGAAAAACAAGACATAACTGAATAGATCATGAAATTAAATATAACAAAAGAATAAAAACAAGGGTTCGGGGATCTTTTCTATGATGAACAAAGTCTTGGATCCGTCTCCCTCACAAAAGCTTTCAAGTCTCAGTGGTGGTTCAAGAATCAAAGTTCAAAGTAAAGTCTGCCGCCCCCCCCTTAACCTAATGACTAAAAGTTTGCTTAAATAGGTCTAAAAACACGAGCTGGGTCTCTTTGTAAATAAGAGAAAGTATTGGGCTTCTTATGGTGAGAATTCTCTTCCTTGGATATCTCTCTATCTCCGCGTCAGTTACGTCGGTATTGATCGATACCGGGATGGTGTCGATCGATATTCAGGCTTCAAAACGGGTACTTTCTTCGGTTTGCTCCAAAAGGCTCCAAATGGTTCCAAAATCTCTAATTTCGTCCCAAACGTGCTAAGACCTGAAAAGACTCCAGAACGATACAAAAAACACTAGAAAGACTCGATAAAACAATTTATATCATGGCTAAAAATGGGTAAAAACCATGATATATCATGACCTTGGGAGAGCTCTACGTAAAGATCAATGAGGCAAGCCAAACGCTAGCGTTCCCGGCTGGCATTTGCGCTACGGTAGGAGCTGGAGGACACATAAGCGGTGGAGGGTACGGAAATCTGATAAGAAAATTCGGACTCATAGTGGATCATTTCATTGATGCTAAATTAATTGATGTCAACGGCAAGCTCTTGAATCGAGCTACCATGGGAGAAGATCTCTTTTGGGCGATTCGCGGCGGTGGTTCAAGTTTGGGGGTTATCCTCTCTTGGAAAATCAACCTCGTCGAGGTTCCATAGATCCTGACAGTGTTTAAGGTTAACAAAACATTGGAACAAGGAGGCACTGATGTTCTCTACAAGTGGCAGCTTGTCGCTAACAAATTCCCTGATAATCTTTTCGTGAGAGCAATGCCTCAGGTCGTAAATGGAACAAAACACGGCGAGAGAACCATCGTGGTTGTATTCTATGCTCAGTTCTTGGGTCGAACCGATGAGCTGATAGCGATAATGAACCAGAGCTTTCCTGAGTTAAGGCTAAGACGTGAAGATTGTCAAGAAATGAGCTGGCTTAACACGACGTTGTTTTGTGCCATGTACCCGGCCGGTACACCGAAGAGCGTCCTTCTAGATAGGCCTACAGGTCCAGTATTCTTTAAGAGTAAATCTGATTACGTCAAAAAGCCAATCCCCAAAGAAGGATTGGAGAAGATTTGGAAGACAATATCGAAATTCAACAATATTGTGTGGCTGCACTTCAACCCTTACGGTGGAATAATGGACCGGATTCCGGCAAACGCCACAGCGTTTCCTCACCGGAAAGGAAACTTGTTCAAGGTTTAATACTATTACGACATGGTTGGACGCAAACGCCACAAGAGTCTAGCCTGAGTATGATGAAGGAGCTTTACGAGGTTTCAGAACCGTACGTGTCAAGTAACCCGAGAGAGGCCTTTTTTAATTACAGAGACATCGATATTGGAAGCAATCCAAGTGGTGAGACAGACGTGGATGTGGCTAAGAACTATGGATACAAGTATTTCTTGGGGAATTTGAAGAGATTGATGCAAGTTAAAGCTAAGTATGATCCTAAGAATTTCTTCAAGAACGAGCAGAGTATTCCTCCTGCTCGTGTAATGTAGTAATGTTACTCTATCATTAAAAGTAGAATTGGGAGGAAAAATGTAGAATTAAGAGGAGAGAGGAAATGTTACTGTTAGAAGAAAATTTGCAGAGATGAAAATTCGTCTACTTTTCAAAATTAACTAGAGTAAAAAAAAAATCTTCTCCTCTTTTCCTCTAAGAAGGTCGTCAAGTCAGATCCCAAATGTAATATGGGCATGTGTTATAGACTTATAACCTATGGAATCCCTTATATATTAATTGAGAATTATTTTAATAAAATAACTTTATGTTTACGTTGAATATTATAAGAGTGTCATGCTGGCGTGTCATCGCTAGAGTGATTTTCAGGAAATATATTTTATAGAACATTAATTACAAGACTAATTACATAATATGTCATTAGATCCATCGTATATAAACTGTCTTTATTTTAGTTTTATTTATTTATGAAAAATCGAATAAGTAATATTCCATAAAATTATATCTGATTGTATTGTTTCCTAAATTTGTTTTATAAAATTTTATTTTAAAAACATATTGTTTTAACTAAATAATTAATTAGTAACATAAATATGTAAAAACCTTTATTTTAGATTCTAATTATTTATAACTATTAAAATATTTATAAATGTTTATTTAAATTATTAATGTTCTAAAAAAAATTATAAATATCTTATCCTGCACACCTAGTTTTTATTATTCTTCGAATTGCATTAAGATCTCTTTATTGTATTTATTACTCAATAAATAAATTTCATGAAATAAAATTTCCTTAAACATATTAGGATAGATTAATTTTACTTCTACGTCTTACACAATGGCTTTTGAACCATGACCATGATTGTTGCTTTATGATACACGTTATTCGTTAAATATAAGGATTAATTAAGCCTACACCAAAATAAATTATACGTCACTGACAAGTTTTAAACAGGTATGACAGGCTTATGTTTTGAATTTGAAAGAGTATCCAATTGTGAAAAAAAATCTTGTGAGCTTTCTTGAATTGGTTTAATGTATACAATTGCTTTTACATTGAAGGCTAATGAATAAAAAATAAATCAAAGATTGCAGTTAATTAATATATTGGGCCATGGAATGTTACGACTGGCCCATAAAAAACCGTAAGCTATGCAGACGGAGGTTAATATTCGAAAGACATACAATTTCTTGTTAAGAACTTTGGATAAGTAATTACATATGTGTAACATAATATAATTTAAAAACATATGAATTAAAAATATAAGAGAAAAAAACAAAAAAACCTTTGTTTTGATATTTAGAAAACATGTCATATATATTTTTGTGTATGATATATACCCTTTGGAGTTTTTAATATATATATTTTTTAAAACATGTCATTACAGAGTTATAACAAACAAATTATACTACTAGTTTTTGGGTATATTTTTATTCCGACAAAATTTGTTTCTAATCTTTTTTGGGGTCAACTTTGTAATATATTAAAACTATAGTTAGGAATAAGAATGTTAATAAGGGTTAAAAAATTTAGGGTTGGCTCAGCCCCATAAGAAAAAATTTAAGCCATAATCCTGATTTTTATATAGGCTAATTTAGGACTAAGAATAAAATGTTTAGGGTTCAAGTAGGGCTCAAAATTAACCGATGCTTAAAATTAACAGGGCTTAAAATATCTGGCGACTCATCCCTGTAAACTTCGTCGTTCATCCCTGTAAACTTCGACGATTGATCTCAGCTTCGTCGTTCGACACCTCTGTAAACCTCAATCGATTTTTCCCGAACTCTGTTTCCAAATCTTCGAGCACCTCAGCGAACTCTGTTTCACAAAGGTAAGTACTCTGTTTCCGGATCTTTTTAGGAACCTGAGCTGCGAGTTAATCTGGGTTTATTGATTTAGAGAATCATTAACTGTGCTCGGGTCTGGAAAATGTGTCATAGGTTCTGATTCGTTTAGAAAATATGAAACTTTTTAATGGGCATCCGTTGGGGCTGAAGTTTTTATTCTGACCTGAGGAAATAGACTATTAGGAAGTAGACTGGCATTAGTTTCTGGATCCGTTTGAATCTCTATGATAGCTTTTCAGCTTTATTTGCTATCCTTAATCTCTAATTGGTGTTGTCTTGTGACTTACTTACAGAGTTGATATGATTTAAGGTTGAGTGTTTGGTGCTGTTTAAGGGTTTGCACAATTTAACATGGGTATTTGAAGAATCGCTTGAAAACGTATCTGGGTTTTCTCTTGTTTCTAAGTACAAACTACAAAGTATAAACCAATCCGGAATCGCACAGTAGTACATAATTTTGTTTCCTAAAAGTGAAAACCCATCTTTAACCGGTTCAACCTTCCGGTATTTAAATCGAACCAAAAAGTGGCAAAACCTAATTTTTTTGTTTTATCCTGGCATAGAATAGAATCAATAGGACGAACGAGCACAGGCCCTAAGCAAGCATAGTCTCAAGTTGCTGTTCTAAATCAAGCTCGATCTTAACTACTCCTGTCGTTAAAATACTTTTCCGGTTCTGAAAATTTTCGCACTACTTTGAAGAAATCTTGGTGAATTTTTGGGGATGCCATCAATGGCGCAAGGAGAACTTAAGAGCTCTACACAAAACAGTAAACAGAACCCTAAATCTCCAACTGTTTCTCTCTTCAGGTTAGTCTCTTCTTCCTATGATTTGTGAATTCTGTTATGACTCCCAGAAAAAAAGATTGGATTTTGCATAATGATTTGTGAATGAATTTGATTTATCACAGCATAAGGCAAAAGATAGCAGAACATAGAAAGTCTCTTCCTATTGCTTCAGGTGCGAGTTATTTAACTACTGTATTCATATTTTCCTCTTGTCTTTTTCGAAAATTTTGTGATATTTCCATGGCCGTATAGACTAATTCTGTCGGTGTTTCTCTGTCTTAATCCAGTGGAGAAACGTCTAATTGAGGAGGTTCAAAAAAATGATATTCTGATTATAGTTGGTGAAACCGGAAGTGGGAAAACTACTCGTAAGTTGTTGGATAAATTACTAATCTCATGTACTGTCTGGGAAAATAAAGTGAATGTACCAAGTTAATTGAAGTTGATTATGTTTGATTTTTTTTCTCACATGAAGAATTGCCTCAGTTTCTATACAATTCTGGATTCTGCCGGGAGGGAAAGATGGTAGGGATTACACAGCCGAGGCGTATTGCTGCTGTGACTATTGCTAAAAGGGTAGCTGAGGAATGTAATGTTGAGTTGGGCCAAAGGGTTGGCTATTCCATTAGGTTTGATGATACTACTTCTAGTTCGACGAGGTTGAAATACATGACAGATGGATTATTGCTGAGGTAAACAAAACCAGAACTTTATTGTAGCCTAGTTTTATGAATTGTGAAAATCTATTGCTGATCTCTGTTCTAACAGACATAAAACCTTTTGTCAAAATCTGCAGAGAAGCGCTGTTGGATCCGCATCTTTCTAGATATTCAATCATTATTGTCGATGAAGCCCATGAGAGGACTGTTCATACTGATGTTCTGCTGGCCTTGCTGAAAAAAGTACAGCGGGCTCGGTCAAAGCCTGTTGGTGAGAAAACCGAGATTGGTAATATAGCATTAGAAGTACCGACTAATACAAGGGATTGGAATGGTCCTCAGCAGAATGGTGTATTAAGAGGGTGTCAAGGCAGAAAAGTATCTCCGTTGAAGCTGATCATTATGTCTGCCAGTTTGGATGCACGTGTTTTCTCTGAGTATTTCGGTGGTGCCAAAGCTGTTCATGTGCAGGGGCGACAATTTCCAGTTGACATTCTTTACACTGTTCATCCTGAATCAGATTATATAGATGCCGCCTTGGTCACCATATTTCAGGTTATTGATTTGGTGATCTAAATATCTTTCCTGCCTCTACCAGCATTTGTGGAATGGACATGTGAATGTTCTAGTAAACTAACTCTGGTCTGATTTTTTTAATTTAATTCTTTAGATTCATTTGGAGGAGAAGCCAGGTGACATACTTGTTTTCCTCACTGGGCAAGATGAAATCGAATCTGTTGAGAGACTTGTCCAAGAAAGACTTCAGCATTTACCTGAAGACAAACGAAAGCTACTGCCACTTTCTATCTTTTCTGCTCTTCCATCAGAGCAGCAAATGCGAGCTTTTTCCCCAGCTCCGGCTGGTTTTCGTAAGGTTAGAGAAGTTCAGCTATCATTTGCTTATGTTTGGAGATTTGGTTGTCAACTGTGTTGAGATGGGAATAAACTGTGTTGAGATGGGAATAAACCAGTTTGAGGTATTTGCGCATTTTAGGTGATTTTGGCCACAAATATAGCGGAGACATCGATTACAATTCCTGGAATAAGATACGTTATAGACCCTGGGTTTGTTAAGGCACGAAGCTATGATCCAAGCAAAGGTATGGAGTCACTTGATGTTGTTCCAGCATCAAAAGCACAGACGCTTCAAAGAAGGTACTGTGTTCTACATTCATTTTTTTTTTTTCTTTCTATTCAAGATGGTTTATTGGTGGGCAAAGTTAGGAGTTTTACCTGCAAGTATAATTGCTTTCTGGTTTTTTTTTGGCTTTTACTTTAGTGGACGCGCAGGACGTGAGGGTCCTGGGAAGTGCTTTCGTCTATATCCGGAGAGGGAATTTGAGAAACTGGAAGATTCAACCAAACCAGAGATCAAGAGATGCAATCTCTCAAATGTCATTTTGCAGCTGAAGGCTCTGGGAATTGATGATATAGTTGGATTTGATTTTATAGATAAACCTTCAAGGTACTTCCTTTTGTTGTGGATATCTCTGTCATTCTCTTATACTGAGAATATCAGTGATTTGGTTTGTTGGTTGCCATAACTGAAGTCTTTTAGGGAAGTTTGACTGTCATAGCTGAAGCATTTATTCTCTAGTGGTTTTTTCATAAACACTTTGTTGATCAAGATTGTCATCTGATGTTAAACAGGGGTGCAATTGTAAAAGCATTGGCAGAGTTGCGCTCGCTTGGTGCCTTGACGGATGATGGTAAACTAGAGAATCCCGCTGGCTACCAAATGTCACGGCTCCCACTGGATCCTGTCTACTCCAAAGCTCTAATTTTGGCCAATCAATTCAACTGTCTAGAGGAAATGCTGATCACTGTTGCAGTGCTCAGTGTGGAGTCCATATTTTATGATCCACGTGAGAAGAGAGAAGAGGTGAGTATACCAAAGGACCAGGAGATATTCATATTTTCCTTTATATTAACAGTTGATTAAAGCAGCCACGTTTATTCTTTGTTTCGCCAGGCAAGAACCTCAAGAAACCACTTTGCTAGCGTTGAAGGGGATCACCTAACTTATCTTAGTGTTTATCGGGAGTCAGATGAGTTCTTGGAAAAGAGAAAAGTAGCCGGCAGTGGAAACAATATTGATAAAATTATGAAAAAATGGTGTAAGGAGAACTTTGTGAATAGTCGTTCCTTGAAGCATGCTCGTGACACATATAAGTTAGTCATGCCTTCTTCTTAGATCATTACAGTTGATTGTTATGCCTTATGATGAATTATGATTAATCATACAAATGGTTGTTGCAGGCAAATTCGCGAACATGTTGAACAGATGGGTTTTACTGTGTCTTCATGCGGAAATGACATGCTTGAGTTTCGTAGATGTCTCGTTGCATCGTTTTTCCTTAAAGCAGCACAGAGACAATTGGACGGTACATACAGGTAAGTTACCTAGGGTGGTTCATTTAATATTTTAACATGTAAATACGCCTACTATGCTCTGCTCTTTTGCTCACAACAAAACTTCCATTGTCATCTAATGACTTGACAGGGCTTTGGAAAGTGGTGAGGTTGTCCACATCCATCCAACTTCTGTTTTATTCCGTGCGAAACCCGAATGTGTTATATTCAACGAGCTCATGCAAACCAGCAAGAAGTACATCAAGAACCTCACAAGAATTGATCCCTTATGGTTGACTGAGTTGGCTCCTCATCATTACAAAACGGCAGAGTGAATTTAACTTGTCCACTTTGCTTATAACAAGGTAAATGACAACCTATATCTCTCATCAGTTTTTGAACTTTTAACATGGCATAGAGAGAAGATTTGCATCTTTATTCCTCTGTTCTAGAGATCAAATGTTGCAGAATAAAGCTTCTTATGAATAAGAAAGCAAATGCTTGGTTCATTTTGTATTTATCGTTTCTCTCTTTGATGCAGATATAACATTTTCTATTCTGATGGATATGGAACTCTGATACCACTGGAGACTCATGCTAAATACTAAAGGAAACTCGTTCGGTTGAAAGAAGATGACTTTCTGGCTGAGCTTAGCATTAATTTATAGGAAACAAGACGGCCAAGCTTTATATGTGCTCTTTTATGGAGCTGGAGACACCTAACATTTCAGGGAAGGTGTGTTTATTATTGTATCTTGTAATAGATATATACCCTTTTGGCTTTTCCCTGCACTTGACTCGTCTTGAAAGTCAAAAGAATGTGCCCGCCATGTTCCTCCCTTATACATCTGTCTCTCCATCTTGGCAACCAAATTTGTTTACATTTTAATAATTTATAATAATGTATCGTCTTATTAGGTGTCAAAATACAAATATTCTAAGTTTGAGCACAGTTATTCTCAGATATATTCCTCTATACCAGTCAGATTTAGTCAAATAATTAATGCTTTGGAGTACTTGTAACCTCAAAGTCTAATGCAGAAACCTTTTACACGACGTGAAGGTCTCAACTGTTATAAACAACCAACAGAGGCAAGCACGAACATGGGAACATGTAGTATCTATAAACATCTCTTTTCGTTTCGTGGAGAAACTAACACAGCAAATTCAAAAAATGGGGAACTCATTCACATGCATATCTCACGAGCAGGAACAACGTCCTAAGAAATCCTCCAGCGGAGGAGGAAGTAACTCCGGGAAATACAAATACGTGCGTCGTCTGTCGCTGATGCCTTCATTTAGAAGGCGGACACTACTTCCTTCGCTCTCCTGCTCTGGATCATCATCCACTTCGTCTTCCAAGAAAGGCGGGATCAAAGCAAAGACAAAGAAGATAAGAGAGAGACATCATCAAGACCACCACGGCCATGACAAAGACTCTCATATAATTCAAGAGCAAACCTTAGCAGCCACTAATCTCCTCTTCAACCAAACCCCTCGTAACAGCAACTCTGTTGTTCCTCCTAGTTTCAGACGCTCCACCTCTGTTGTCTATCCCTCGGCTCAGCCCTCGGGTACCAGCTCAGGACCCGTTTCCGCCGTCCAGACTCCCAAGAAGTCAAGCGCGGGATTTGTAAGAAGCTCTAGCTCTAGACAAAGGTCCAGTACCGATCCCATGATCAAGCCTAACCAGCTAGTAGACAAGGCAAGCACTTCGCTTACCTAATGAATTAGCCTAAGCATACGTTAAGATTTTTTCTTCGCATTTATACGTTAAAATATGATACTTGTTTTCCAAATTAAACAACTACTTTTAGTGTTTTAAACAAATTAGATAGTTAATTATTTGTTCACGCAATAAAATGAGAAACTCCGTTAGCATTTATAATTCGCAAAATGTTTTATGTTAATTAATTAAAATTATGAAAACTGTTTTATTTGAAGAATCATTATTACATGTAAACTCAAAGCAAAAATAGGCCTTTGAGTAATCGCATCTTATCTATGTTGTGATATGTGAGTGTATGTGTAACAGGAGGTAAATAAGGTGGAAGGTTCGGAGACGAAGCGGTTCGTGCTGGTTCATGGTGGTGGATTCGGGGCTTGGTGTTGGTACAAAACCATAACTCTCTTAGAGAAACATGGTTTCCAAGTCGATGCTGTTGACTTGACCGGTTCAGGTGTAAGCTCTATTGACACCAACAACATCACCAGCCTCGCTCACTACTCCAAGCCTCTCCTCCACTTCTTTGAATCCCTCAAACCCACCGAGAAGGTTCAAAGTTAATCTTATAAACCAGTCATTTTTAGTGCTAATAATGAAAATTACAACAATTGGTTCATGTTAAAGACCATAATTAATTAACAGGTGATACTGGTGGGGCATGATTTTGGAGGAGCTTGTATGTCATATGCGATGGAGATGTTTCCTACTAAGATCTCCAAAGCTGTCTTTATCTCTGCTGCTATGTTGGCTAATGGCCAGAGCACTCTTGATCTCTTTAATCAACAGGTACTTTTTCATTTTCGGGTTATTTTTAATCAGGTAGATAGCTTTATTTTGGTATTTCTTTGTGAAAATGACACCATGACAAAATTATAAAAGTAATAGATATATTTTTTAGTGTTTTAATTAAGTAACATATATAATGTAAAAATAGCATGTCATCGGATAAAATAACATTGTATTTGTTTAAATCATTTTCAAATATCATGCTATTTGCAAAAATGATACTCAAAATCAGTTTCCATATATTTGCCAAAATAAGTATCAAAATTAAGTTAGATAGTGCATATACCTTTTCAATAAACAAAAAAAAATTTCTTTTTATGCTTATAAATCCTTTTTAACTGTATTAATTTTATTTATTTAATTCTTTCAGCTGGGGTCAAATGATCTGATGCAACAAGCACATATCTTTCTGTACGCCAACGGCAAAAAGAACCCTCCAACTGCCGTTGATTTCGATAGATCTTTGCTTAGAGACTTTCTTTTTAATCAGAGCCCTTCAAAGGTAAATTAAAACCGAACCAATCAATCTTATGCCGGTACAGATCGATTTGATTAATGAACCGAACTTTTTTTTTTGGTATTATAGGACCTGGCATTGGCCTCGGTATCCATTAGACCGATCCCGTTCGCACCGGTCAGCGAAAAGCTTCACTTGTCAGATAAAAACTACGGTTCAATCCGACGGTTCTACATCAAAACCATGGAGGATTACGCTGTACCGATTCCTCTCCAGGAAGCAATGATCAAATTGAACCCACCAGAACAAGTTTTCCAGCTCAAAGGCTCCGATCACGCACCATTCTTCTCTCGGCCTCAATCACTGAACCGAATCCTCGTCGAGATATCTCAAATACCGTTCAAGAAATCATCGTAATATGGATTTATATGTTATCGGTTATTTTTTTTTTGTAAACCGGATGCAAGTAAACCAAAGCGGTTATAGGATTCCCTTATTATAGAGATTGTTTTTTTTTTCTGAAATTGCTCTGAGCAGTGAGCCAAAAACAAAAACCCAATTTGGGACCTTGTTCTTAATTTCTCATTATTTTGTCATTTATTCCCATTTAGTTTTGATATCTTTGGCTAATAAAATAACCCATCTGGTAACCATTTTTACTGTATAATTATTGGATTAACCAGCAGTAATTTCCAAAAATTCAATGATAAATAGCGATTAGCGGACTACGGTTTAGAAATGTTTTTGTTTGAAATATCCGTTTTTGGCCTTTAATTCGGAGCGTGTGAAATTACGATTTACACCCTCCAAAATATCACGTTCTCGTCTTAAATTCATATCGTTGTCACTATCATTTTGTTTTTCGCGACTGGGCCGGCTCGTCGTTGCTCCTTTTCCGATCACCAGATCTGCCCTCGGTTTAGCTACAGGTGAATTCTATAAACCTTAGCATTTTCTCTTCTGGACAGATTTTTCTTCGTGCTTCTTCTTGTTGTTCTCTGGAATTGCGAGTGTAGAGTTGCAAATTGTTTGTCGTGTTGTTTCGAATTTCGGTATCTTAGTGTTGTTTCTCTTCGAGAATTGATGTTTTTGTTTTTATTTTGAGATCTCTGTGATGTGTTTCAGTTGTTTCGGCGTTGCTTATTCGTAATCTGTTGGCTCTGAAGAATCAGTCTTTATGTTATAGCGTTTACCAGTGACTCTTTTAGGTTTAGTTGCAAATTTAGTGGTTGATTTGGCTTTGGTTCACTCTATTTGGCTTTGGTTCACTCTAGACCAGAGCTGCACGCTGCGTTTGTTCTTTGCTTGAAATCAGTTCAACGAGTTATGTGATTTCGTTGATGATAAACAGTGAAACAATGAGTGAGAATGTTAGTTTTGTTTGACCTGTCTCCGCCGGTCCATTCATAGCAAAATCGATGACAACTAATGTTACTTCCTTTTCATTTCCCTCAAGTGAATTCAGCTTGAAATACAAGTTAAGGTCTTTTGTTTTTAGTTTTTGTCCTTGCTTTGGTTTTGTTGCCTAGGGGGTGTGATACGCAATGAGTGTTAGTAGCATACCTGAATCTTGTACATATACATCTACCAGTTCTCCATAATAATATGGAAATTTGTAACCAGTCAATCTGTGGTTTCAATCTCTTTTCTACTTACAGTTTGGTTAGTATGAGAAAGACCGACTCCTATTTTTTTTCAGCGATTCGAGTTGGTTGTCTTTCTCATATGTTCTGAATCCATGGCCTTAAAAGTGTACTTCCCAGGAACAGGAGATTAAATGGGTCGTGGAGTTAGTGCTGGTGGTGGGCAAAGTTCTTTGGGATATCTTTTTGGTAGTGGAGAGGCTCCAAAGTCAGCCATTAACAATGCTCCAGCTCCTCCGTCTGAAACTCTGCCTGTTAATGCTGATCCTTCACCTAAACCCACAGCTGCTCAGCCGGTTAATGTTACCAAGCAAATACCTGCTGGTAACAATAACTCCTCTACAAACAACTACATTCGAGCAGATGGACAGAACACAGGCAACTTCCTTACGGTATCGTCTCTTTTTATTGCTGTAAATTATGATTTTCTTTAGATAAGGTGATTGACATTGTTGTTTAATCACCTGGCTATGTCATTTACCAACTGCAAAAGCTTCTCACCCACAACTAGCAAATATTTTGCAAACAAAGTATCTCTGAAGTTTCGTATTGCGGCAAATACATTTTGAAACAGGGAAATTTGCTTTGGTATATCGGTGCATTATGATATGAATCAACAACTTCACTCAAGTTTTTGAATGAGTTAACATTTAATTATCTAAACATCTACGCATTGGACACAGTTTATTAAAGCAATTTACTAAAGCAAAGTACACACCACGACACAGTTTACTAAAGCAATTTTGGCTGAATGCAGGACCGACCATCGACCAAGGTTCATGCGGCCCCTGGAGGCGGCTCATCTCTGGATTACCTCTTCGGTGGTGGCGGAAGCAATTAGCAAGTTGTCTTTGTCCCGTGGGAAAATATGTCTCTCATCTTCTTTCTTAACTTTGTAAAAGAAAGAAGATGAAAACTTGGTCGTCTCCTAATATACATGTGCTTAGCCGCTTACGATGTTGGATGGTCGTAACGTGTTTCAAACAAAAACTAAAAAGCTATTCTGTTAATGCATTAAGCAAAATGACTTGGGCTACCTTTAACTTTGGCTTCCAGTTATCTTACGCTGTTATGCAGATAATTTGACTTTGAATTTTTCCCTTTGATATTGTTAGAATTTGTAGAACTTTCTTATAGCTATCTCTAAACTTTTCTCTTTCAAGCTTTTTATGGCGGTTACATGTTCAAAGCTCATAACGGTAAGGTGTCACTTCTGAAATCTCACCATTACATTTTGTACAATTAGTGTAATGATATTAACTAGGAAGCAAGAAGAGAAATCATGTAATTTAACAATGGCAGCTGCAACAGTAGTAGAGGACCAGAGAAAGGAGACTGAGGTGGCTACAGCAAAAGTGACTGTTTTTTTTTAATCTCCAGGTTTAAGGGTTAGATTCACGGGGGCTATTTAATTGTATTTGGAATACAAAGCTGACGCAGACCATAATACCACCAGCATTATCACCAACAGAAGTCAGAACCAACAAGATCTAACCTATGGGATTCCCTTTCTGTTGCTGGCTGGTAGTGGACAATTTCAATTCAGAAGCAATAAGCGATATACATCAGTTCCTATACTTCCATGAACTTGAGAGGAGATTCATGTACAATACAAAGCAAAGAAACTCTCCAAGGACGTGGCTTTCTCAACTGTAACCTAGAGATAGAGCTACCAACTTTCAGGAATTGGGGTTTCAATGAAACAGATCATAACTAAGATATTCTCATGGCTATATCATAGATCCACCAGTGTCTCAGACTCTCCAGTTAAAAGGACAAGCAAGGAAAATATTTTGTAGATGTTTGTGGTCTTTCTGAATCAAATCGACAGATCTTACATAATATCAGAGGTTCACAATGCTATAGATAACGTCGACTTTGCGAGGCTATCTGGTGCAATGCTGATAAGAGTAAGGTCAAACGGGACGATATGCAGACATCTTATAAGAAGATTGATACCAGCAAACCAAACCATCCATTAATCATATCATTAATTTGTGTATTGAAACATGATCTCAACTCAAAATATGATGAAAGGGAAAAATAATATTGACCTATCATATCTGTTATTCAGAAATCTATAATGGGGAGTTCTCGTGTAAAGTTGATTCCCCAGTAATTCAATATTTCAGAGCATCTCAAGGCAAGAAATAGACTACTTATGTCTTGCGAGAGAACAAGACACTTACCGCTACAGAGATGGTGACAATGGAAACAGGAACAACCCAATACTGCTTTGTCAAGTCAACAAGCTTCTGAACAGAGTCTGTTGGCTGTTCCTTCTTGTAGATCTTAAGCTCTGGTATTTCCTGTACAGAAGATTCGTCTAGCTCGCCAATAAAATACTTCTCCATGAGTTCCCTAGCGGTTTTGCTGTGCCCTGCGTCTTCAAAATCATCCGTTGCATCTTTGCCTTCAACAAGAACATCACATTTACTTACATTAGAGACAACAACAGATCAGTCATAAGCAAAGATGGGGAAAAAGAAAAAGACCGGTGACAGCAAGAAGCACATCATCTCCTCCAGGATGCTCATCCATATACGAGGTTACGTCATAGACCTATAAGTGTTCATCAATGTAAGGAAAGATGAGATATTTTCTTGGGGACCAAGATTGAGAAGTCAACACATTAGCAACAAAAAAGAAGAAGATTCTGATTTGCTCAATCTAACTACATATAAACAGCAATTACAAGATTCTTCATTAGATTCTAGAGTCAACAAGAGAAAAATATGGTTTCCGAAAGTGAAGAACCCCTCAAGATTAACCAACACATGTACCCTTATGAGTTATGAACAGGGATTGAAATTAGAAGAAAGAAAAAGTTGAGAAAAAGAGTAGACCTTGCCGTCTATGACGACCCAGCAGTCATCTTGCTTGTTGTGAGTTGCGGCTTCTTCCATGGAGTAAAGCTTTGTGAGAGTCGGCATCTTCTTCTGCAACAGAGTAGCAAGCGAATGGTCTTTGATTTTTCTCTTTTTTGGGGGTTTTAGCCTTTTAGGTTTGGGGTTGACCACGCGAAGACGAGAAGAGAAGATGAGAAAGCTAAGAGCCCTACCAGCAACGACGTCGGTTTACACTTAATTTTTTATAATTTCATATTTTTAATTTTTTATATTGAAAATTAGCAAAAATGGATATGGAATTAATCAATTAACCGAAATAATCTAAGCAGAGGGTAGTCCTGGACATTCGGGTATTCGGTTCGGTTCCGGGTAAGATCCATTCGGTTCCGGTTCCATTCGGTTCTAAGCTTTAGGATCCATTCGGGTATTTTAAAATTTCGGTTCGGTTCGGTTCGGTTCGGTTCCGGTTCGGTTTCGGTTCGGTTCCGGGTACCCGAATTATTAAAAAAAAACTAAAAAATAATTAAATTTGAATAATATTTAGTTAAATTTTGAAAAATATAATTAAGAACTTGCATATATATAAATTATTTTGAGTATTTTGGTTATTTCGATCTAAAAATAACGATATTTTCGGGTTTATAATTATAATTTTGGATAATTGAGTTATATCAAGTCTAAATATAATTAATATTTTGGGTATATAATTATATTTCGGGTATTTCGGGTACCCATTCGGTTCTTGGTTCGGTACCGGTTCTTTCGGTTCTCAAATTTGAGATCCATTCGGTTCTTTTGTCGTTTTCGGTTCGGTTCCGGTTCCACTTTTTTCGGTTCGGTTCCGGTTCGTCTATTCGGTTCGGATATTTTGCCCAGGCCTAGCAGAGGGAGATAATTTGTTGAAAAAGTTGATGCCTTGGTCAGGACTGGGTCATATCCTATTGCCTTGTAACAACGACTATACCTAAGATTTATTTATCATCATTTATCATTTATCTTCTTACAATTTTTTTTACTAGATAAGAAAATCCTCAACTTGTATATAAAGCCATATGGTAAAAGTTTACGAGCATAGAAACTTAAGTAACTTTAAAATATAGCCAGCCAATTGAAGTCAATTTGGCAAACCTCTTTCGAAGTCAAATTTGTTATCCTCCTTGATTTTGAATTTACTTTTCCGGATGGCAATAAACTAGGAGTTGACCATCTTCACTTGCTATGCATATATTTCTGGAATCATCTGTACTTATGCATGAAACTCTTTGACCTAACAAAATCCAAGAAACAATAATAACTTTTGAGAATCGGCTTCTTTATTTTGGATATAAACAGATATAGTTAAGACTTGAAACTAATGTTTACCTTTGAAATCATGGAGAGAGCCAAGTTTAACGCCAGTGGACAAGTCCCACAAATACACAAGTCCATCAAGTGTGCCTGCTACTCCATAACCTGATACTGTACCCGCTACATCAGCCCTGTAAACCACAGATCCATTGTCAATGAACCATTTAACATTCATACACCTTTACTTCTCGTATATCCTCAAAGGAGCCTTAGAAAGGATATATGCAGGGAAAGAAAGAGTTGTGTGATGATACCTCGGATCCAATTGACTTCCCAATATGACTTGGTCTTTCACAAGCAGAGCCAGTCTCCAACCTCTAGCTGGACTTTCTACACGGTCACATTTAGCAACTGAGTCAAGATCGGTAGAGACTAAAAGCCAGATGGCAGTGTCTTTGACTTCAGCTGGAACCAATGTTTTGTTGTTGATCCCTTTTGAGAACCATAATTTTGTTGCAGCTAAAATCATGTCAATGTGATCCTCGTATGTAGAATGACTACGTACAGGGTGCCATGCAAACAAGCTGGTTGGGATGAACTCAAATATCAAATTGCTGGGAGATACAAATCTTGATACCAGGCTTCGTTTTGAGATATCCCTAAGTCGAGAATAAACAATGTTAGCAGGCTGAAACCATGGAGAAAGGAAGAAAAAGAAAACGCAAAGTTGGCTGATCCTCATCATTCCCTAGCAGAAATAGTGTTCTGTAATTTAACAAACAGATGGGCAGAGAAAAAACTTCAAAAATATAGAGAGAAAGATAGAGAGAGATATAGAGATAGAGAGAGAGAGAGAGAGAGAGCAAAATACCATATTGTAAATTCTCCAATACCATTATGCCCGATAACAAGGTGAGGACATTTTAGAATCTTCTTCAGTTCCACGATGCATGAAGATATGCAAGGATTTGCAAGTATAACAAATTCTTCTGCCGGACCTCTGCAAATTTACGAGACGTGAACATTAGCAGAAAGTTCAATAATGATGATCCAGCCTGCAGCTCCACACAAAAGAAGGATCTGACAACTATTTTAAGAGAAGAGCAATGAACTCTGATGAGAGCACCTCCAACACGAGTTCATGGCCCAGACAATAAGGTTTCCACTTTTAACAGCAGCAATGATATAGTTAGGATCGCAAACCACCACGCACTGCACACTGTCAACTGCTTGAAGTTTTGTCACTAGAGAGACATGACCAGTTTTCACCTGGACAATCCTCACTGCATTCTCCTCACAGCAGGCTGTTGTACAAGTCAAACACGAGCAATCAATATCCCTCTTCCTGCAAAAACAAAGAGAGTAATCACTTAGCTGATATCTTTAGTCTGTATCCCTGTACCATATAAAGCAGTAAAGAGAAGTCTAAACCTGCAATAAGGTGTTTTGATGTTGTCAGTAAAAATAAGATGCTCCCCATCTGGAGTGAAGTGCAAATAAGATCTCTCGAGTGTTCTCTGAGGAAATGTAACAAATATCAGATAGCTAGAGAGGAAAAACAGGTTTAACAGAAAAACGAGGAAAAGGGTAAACGAATTTACATTTCCACCAAACTTGTCATCCACAACAGGGAGTTTGACAGGAGTGTGACCAATGACAGAGGGGAATCCTTCGCTTGGTGCTTTAGCTGATATCTTGTACACAAACAGGGTACTAACACTATCCTTTGTAGCAAAGCTGAACACGCAAATATAGATTTCATTCCCAACAGACTTGAGTAATACTGATGAAACAGGCATGGGATGAAAGTAGCAGCCAAGCAGCTCAGCAGTTTTTTCTATCTCATTGTTGGTCTTTACATCTCTGTTCAGCTTTAAATTCGAACTAGCTGGAAATTCCAGCACAGGCGTGCTTTTCTCGCTAGTATTTTCCTTATACTGAGAATTTGTAGAAGGTGGTTCAGAGACTTCGATGCCCAATGACTCACCAATATTGGCTTGAAAATCCGAAACTTTTGAAGCTGGAAATGAGGATGGTGATATACTTCCATTTCCAAAAGCATGAGCTGACCTCATATCTTGTCGTAACGCCTCATTGCTTTTTACATTGATGATTGTGTTGTTATTCACCTTCACCAACTCGGGACCCTGGTATTGTTCTGTTACATTGCCGCTGTCATTGCCCAGTGGATTTGTTCTATCTGATACAAAGTTGGTAGACAAGCTCGGCTTAATCTCCAAGATACATGGTGTTTGAGTAGGAGACATTCTGCTTATGGAATCATCATCTTCAGTATTTATGCAACTGTTTTTACTTTCAGAGGATGAGTTTCTGTTTCTTCGCTGTTGATTGGTTGAGACTCTTTTCCTGCTGTACACCTTATGTTTTTCTTTTTTGACAGAACCAATTTCAGTAGGGGTTGTGCCAAGCACAAAACCATTACCTGCAGGCAATTGAACTTGTGTTTATATTAGACAGTAGACTAATACAGTCTGAGGGTGGAGGCAAATGGTGATATTGATAGATTTAGCTTACTACCTTCAACAGAACAAGATGTATTATTTGGTTTATCGTTTTCAGAGTGGTGTTCTTTATGCAACAAGTTTCCTCCTGCTACACAGAGTTCCTCAGATTCTTGGGATAAAATCCTGTAAGTTGAACTGGTGCAGTGTGGTATTGACATGGACTTCTTCACATATTCATCTTGATTATTCTGTTCCGTAATAGTACTAACATCATGTGAAGAAGGGTTTATGATCGCAATAGTCTCCAAAGCAGAAACTGATGGATTTGCATTTACCATTGCAACATGTTCCTCGGCTATTGACATTTTGGGAAGATCTACTGGATAGGCTTCCTTGGATGAAAAGATGATATGACTACTCCCAGGAACGTCCGAGTGAGAGTCATCAAAACTGTCAGGAGCAATGTACACATTACTTGTAAAATCCTGATCGGAATCTGGGACAACAACTTGCATATTCTCATCATCTCCACTGGATTTTGTTATCGACAGTGACACAGCTGCATATTTTGAAGAGGAATTATGGACTATAGGATAAGGGAATACTTTAATCACATCATTCGTGAAAAAAATACTTTGAATCTCAATCTAAAACAGACTATAATTCAGGCATTTCGTAGGGGTCAACTATACCAGTTTCTGACGCATCATTTTTTTGGGGCTTATTGCTTGAGACCTTCTTGAGCAGTGGAATTGCTTGAGGAAGTAGAAATGACATCATTGATTTGGCAGTTTCCTGATCAGCCGAATCAGAATCACTATTTTTAGAAGTCAAATTCAAAGTAGAGTCAGCTAAATCCTCTGCATTTGGTTCAGCTAAAATCCCTTCACCAACTACCATGTTAGCAAAGGTCAATTCTTTTTTTTGCTCGCTACTTGTATCATCATCTATTTTTGGAGCAGAACTTATGGTGTTATCTGCAAGAATTGGACAAAAAAGAATCCATGAAAAGATGCAGCCATAACTTCTTACTGCTAGATGCTGACATCTTAGTATTAACCAAGTTAGAATAAAAAGCTAATACCTTGCAGGAAATCCAAGGTATCGGGTGCACAAAGACTGGAACCAGTCATATTTTGGCTCTCATGCAAAAAAATATCATCGTTGGGGTTGTCTTCCTTTTCTTGCAACCCATGAAGCTGCAAAATGTAAGACTCTTCTTGTTCAAACAACTTTCCTGGGGGAAAAAAACTTCACCAGTCTACTATGCTAAAATAACAAAAGAAAAAGCTTTCGAGAAAAGCTTACTAGAAGTTCTTTATGGAATACCTCTTCAGAAAATTTGGATAATGGCTTTGATGTACAGCTGTCAGGAAACCGGTCTGTTTCTTGAATAGGGATGACAACATTTACTTGTGGTGGATTTTCTGATGGAAGAGATGAATTTTCGATTGTAGCATGACTAGCATGCAACTGCTCTGGTGGTGCTACTTGCAGGCCAACTGTCTCCACTTCTCCTTTTACTGAACAGATTGACACTGCTGCTGAATTTATAATCTCACCACCAGATAATGAGCCTTGGAATCTTGGCTTTTTATGGCCATCTTTAACTACTGAATTCTGGTATATTATTCCAGGTTTTCTGCTTCTTTTCTTTCTAGCCACTGGCATGTCCAGATAACATAATAAATTTGGATTTGCACACATGACTGGTGTTTCATCATTGACCCGGATTTGAGAGGCCCTACTGCTGGAGCTAGATTCTAGCATTCCATGGGAATTGGTCACAAGTTCCCGGAGCAACCTCTGAACCAACGGGTTTTTGAAGCCAAAAAACTGTAGCAAACAAAATTATAGTCATCTTAGACCGCAAGTAATTAATTAACCCGATCACAGTGGTAGGATCAGAATAACTACAAGCCAGGCGATAGTAATAGTGACCGTATTGGTGACCAACTTGTCTGACAGGTATATCCCAATATTATGGCATTTCCTATGTATCAACTTAGAATTGAGAAGTCCAAAATGCAAGGATACTAAAGTAAGCGTATAATGACAAAAGACAGGCTGTTTTTCAGTAGTAGACGGCAGTAGAGGCCTCCTTATCAGGAAGAACAAAAGGCATGATCACAGCTTGTAGATCCCCACATCTTAATTGTATCTTCTTAATCCGTTTAGAAGGGCACTATTTATACTATAATGTTCCATGAGTTAAACAAAATGCAGACTAGATAATCGTGCGTGCATGTAAAGTTCGCGAGCATACAAGTAGTGATCATGTGGCCAACAACAATTGTTCTTCAAAAGCTTCGCCAAATCATCTCAAGAACATGCAAGAACATTATTGGAAAGGCAATGACGCATGTTTGATTTTGAAACATCTATTTTATTGTTAGATTAGACTTGGTCATAAAAGTAACAAGCTAGATGGTCTAAAGAAGGTAACAAAAAGAAACTGAGATGTGTACCTCCATGCCGTTCATCTTGCATGTAAATCGTTTTCCATGCCATATTTTTAAGTGGGAGAAGCCCGTCTTCTGGAACTTTCCCCATGCAATATCTGGGGTCTGCCCCGTCCATGATTCATCCAAATATCTAATCTGCATCAATAGAGTAAGACTTTTACTGCATTCTAAAAAAGGTATGCATAGCCTTCTAAGGTTTATATGGAATCAGCAACACACCAGAAATAAAGGTCCTTTGGCACCTTCTTCAATCTCCATATAATATGTGTTCCCACTGTGAGATCGAACAGCTTTGTAGCCCACAGGATAAGGGAAACGATCTTTACCCTGATGAACAAAAAGAAGCTAGGTCAATAGAAATTCTGCAGAGACCATATGCATAAGTTGTTTCAAAATCTCACTTAAGGAACCAAGAACACTCTAATTACAGGTTCCCTTTTCTTCTTTGAGCCCAATCTACACACTCAGCTTAAGGACCTAGTCTCGACTCTCTATCCTATGCAGTATCACTGGACATAAATTTAAATCAAAAAAATTATTCAAAATCAGAGAATCTACTGATCATCGATCCTGATAGTTGAAAATGTACTGTCAATATACACTATATTTATAGAGATTCATTGCATCACAGGCATATCACACATTCACACCCACAGAAAATGGATCAAATCGCAGTAATCGAAGTCAACCAGATTACATATTTCTTCTCAATTTCTAAGGAATTAGATAGGTGACACAGAAATTGAGAGCTAACAAGAGCTATCGGGTGACGAATAGAGGATAGAGAGCAGAAAAACCAACCCTAGATGAACTCCAGTACTTCTTATCCCAGGAGCCGCTATAGAGAGCTCCGACGGAGACGATTTCTAGGTCATCAGACTTTCTATCTTCTGTGAAGACTCTTGGACTCGCCATGGAAAGTTAGAAAACACGAGATCGCAGCACCGGAGAAAAAAAATCGCGACGCCGGAGAACAAATGTGAGGGAGAGATTTAAGCTTTTAATTGACTCGCGGGAAATAAAAATGATTCCCTCCATAACTATATCAAAACTTGAAGGCTGAAGCTTAAACGGCATAATAAAAAACTCACGTTAATGGGCTTTTGGGCCTATATAAACTTTAACAGGCTAACCACTTTGAGGGAGTGTACTGAATTAATCATTTTAATTAATTTAATGTATTGGACTAATCTTTTTAACCAAGGTACATTTGACTGTTTGTTTTAGTGTTGACATCGCAGATTCTTCCGAGTCATGGTTTTGTTTTTGGTTTTTCAAACAAATATTCAAAAAAAATTCAAAGATTTCAGGAGTCTAAAACATGATCGGTTCTGATACCATATCATCTGGATAAACATGGTTAAAGCCGAGACTTAATACAAGTTACAATAACCCTAATTACATATATATAAGGAACATTTAAAAAAACTATATAAATATGTACATGAGACGTATTTAATACGTTCAAATAAAATTAAAACAAGGCTCACTTTTCAAAGTTCAACTAAAATTTGTTTTCTTTTTAACAAACGATTTATTTCTTAAAATATCTCAAACAATGCCTAATTATTATTCCTTGTGTCGAGGAAATGACTTGTCCGTACAAAACAAAAAACAAAGAGTCTGACTCTTATCTACTTCTCAAAGATCAAAGACCAGAATATTAAACTCTCAACGTCTCACTCACGAGCAACCACAAAGAGTTGTTTCCCGACGTTCTTACCTTCGAAGATTCCTAACAGAGCAGAAGGCCCACTCTCGAGTCCTTCGGCTATGTCCTCAACGTATGTTATCTTCCCTTCTCTAATGTAAGGAAGCACAAAATCCAAAAACTTATAATATTTGTCGTAGAAATCAAAGACCCCAAACCCTTGAAGTTGTATCCTCTTGTAAAGGATGGTGGGTAGGTTGTGTACGCCTTCCGGATCCTCTAAATTGTACTGTGAAATCATTCCACATACTGCGATACGACCGTGCAACTTCATGTTTATGAGTACTGCATCTAACATTTTGCCTCCCACGTTCTCAAAATATATGTCGATCCCTTCCGTAAAACACCTAATAAGTTATCTCTTTTATATTTTAGCCAAATATTAATTAGTAGTATTATACCCGGACGCTATATCACCGTAAGATAATAAATAACAAAAGCTATATTTAATAACTAAAACATTTGATTTTTGTCCAATTGATTTATGATAAGATGAACTCCTGAATTCATTTTTCTGATTTAATATGATGAATAACAAAAGGTAAAATATGAATGAGAAAGATGTTTTGTTAAGAATCTATATTTTGGTATTTATAATCAAACTATTACAATAGTAATTTAGAAAATTAACATAATTGTGATGTAAAATATATTAAATATTAAATATTTTGCTAAAACTAACAATTGTTTTTTTTATGATACATTAACAGTAAGTTATCTTTTAAGTTGTCTTTTCTATTATTTTTTTATGTTATTTATATTTTTACTTAAACTGACAAAAATATTAATTGATTATTTATTTTACATTTTTATATAGAAAATTACCATTAGCAGAAAGTTAAAAATTATCAAATTTTTTGATATTGACATTTTTGTTTAAACTGACAAAAATCTCAATTAATTATTTATTATACATTTTTATATAGAAAATTACCATTACCGGAAAGAGACACTCGTCACAATATAATTAACGATGACACGTGTCAAAATCTAATGAGTTATCCCTTTGACACGTGTCGCGCTCACGTTAAACACGTTCAGTTTTGTATAATAAGATTTTTATATAGAAAATTATCATTATCGGAAAGAGACACGTGTCACAATCTAAATTAGCGATGATATGTGTCAAAATCTAATGAGTTATCCCTTGACACGTGTCGCGCTCACGTTAAACACGTTCAGTTTTATATAATAAGATATATATGATTTTCTATTTATATATAAACTAGAGATGTATTTACTGACCTCCTTAGGGCAGCACTAAGGTCATTCTCTTCCTTGTAATTGAAAGCATCATCAAACCCAAATTTTGTCTTGAGAAGATCAACCTTAGAGAAGCTCCATAAAGAAGGATAATTAGGAAATCGCTTTCTTGATATGCATTAAAGTTTGATAAGTAATGTAGAGTTTAAGTACCTTTTCTTTACTGCCGGCACTACCAACTACATAACAACCCATCAACTTTGCAAATTGTCCCACGAGCTGACCAACTGCGCCAGATGCAGCTGACGCGAAGACGGTCTCTCCCTTTTTAGGAGAACAAATTTCGTAAAAACCAGCATAAGCTGTCATACCAGGCATACCTATTCGGATCAAATGAAAACAACTAAAAACACTTAAGATTTCGATTTTTCCAAATGCTAATTATTATTTTTGCAAATATGTGTTAATTGTTTTTTAGTTTTTATTTTGGAGATTTTTTGTAGAATAACCTTTTTATTTATTATAAGTTGTTTGTAAATTGTAGATGCAAAAAAAAAAAAGTTTCTAATTTGTGTGTTAATGTTTGATTTTATAGTTAACAAATGAAGTTTTGATTAAAATATTAAAGGTTATGGTTCATTTAAAAGAAAATACACACTTTCGCGTATGCAAACACTAATGCCGACAAACAATCAGAGGAAATAAATGAGTGTGAAACTCAAATACATAAGAAAGCTATCACAACCAATCATCTCCTAAGTTTTGAACAAATGTTACTAAATTTGTTAGCCATCCAACCAAATTTTTACATGTTCTTCAGTAGAAACTTCACTAACTATTGATGACACATGCATTGTAACTAATCCAAGACCAGAAGATAGTGACCTATGTTTCCATGCCTAACACTCGTATAAAGAAACAAATAAAGCATCACATAGCCATGCTTTTTTGCTATCAAATCAAAAGAAAAAAATATAAAATAAAGCTTCACATAGCCATGCTTTTTCACTACCAAACTAAGAGTGATAAGATACCAAGAAGTCCAGTGTAGTAAGATAATGGAACATCGGTGTGGTGGATCTTGAAGTGTGAGTAAGGAGTTAAAAGTATAACACTGTACTCCTCCCATCCAACTAGTCCCCAGAGTAAGTCTCCCTTTTTGTAATCTGGATGCCCTGAATCTATCACTTTAGAAACTCCAAGTCCATGATTGGCTGCACACACCACATTGAATATATATATTTAACGAGGTAGAGAAGAAACAAATAAAAGAAATTAAACTCTCAGAGAAATTTTCTATTTTGCTACAGACATAATTTCTTCGAGAACACCATATTCACCAGAAGTATATCAATGGATTTAAAACAGTTTATCCGTAATGAACATTACCAGTTTAATGTTACTCATGAAATGGTCTAACACATACGTTTCATATTAGAATCTCTTGCCGGATTCTTCAAAATGTTTTCACAAGAAAAGTAGCAACATTATCGAAATGTAAATTCACAAGAGACACCCTACATACTGACATACATGATACATGTCACGATATATAATAATATTTCTGAAACTGAATATAAAATTTCAAATCCATCATTGGTTCCAAAAAACCAATGCAATAAACACAGGCAATATAGTAAAGTAATTTGATTCCAATTTCAATGGAAATTTCCAAATATCAGATAACAGTGGAAATATATGTATTGTCAGCGTTCTTACCACGCCGGTAGTGTACGGTGGAACGAGCGAAGAAGACAAGGGATCGGGCTTTCCCATGCAAATGCGCATGTAAGGATCGCAAGACAAGTAAAGATTCTTCACCAGAACTGACGTGGATCCCTCCGGAAGCCTTAGATCGATGGTATTTGTGGTTATGTTAAAATCGGATTCTTTCGGGAATCCACTCACATAGTCTGGGAATATGATTTGCTTGTTGGTCACCGTCGCTGCTTCTGCGTTCGCCATTTTATCTTATTCACGTACTTTTGATCACTAAGATAATTTCTCCTTCTTACGTCGATGGTGTGTATCTGCTTTTTGTAGGTTTCTCAATGGTGTGATCATACATTGTGCATACACCATTTGATTCCTTTGCCTCATTGTTTGATCCAATTTCTTCGGGAGATAAATAAGGTAAGACTACTATTTTTTGGAAAATACAACAAAGTAATCTTAAGAATAAAAGATTATTTTATACTAACCATGATTTATATATAAAAAATCAGTAAATACGTTTGTGCATTTTTTATCTGCAACCACACTCAATTGGATTCACTACAAGAAAACAAAGTAGATTCCGACGGATATTCCGACGGCGAAATTCTGTCGGAAAATTCCGACGGACTTCCGACGGAACATTGATGAAAGAAAAATCCGTCGGAAATCCGTCGGACATTTCCCACGAATTTCTGACGGATCATGAATTAAACATTTTTTAAAAATGCTAAGTGTTGATCCGTCGGAAATCCGTAGGAAATTTCCCACGGATTTCCGACGGATTGTGAATTAAACATTTTTTAAAATGCTAAGTGTCGATCCGTCGGAAATCCGTAGGAAATTTCCCACGGATTTCTGACGGATTGTGAATTAAACATTTTTAAAATGCTAAGTGTCGATCCGTCAGAAATCCGTAGGAAATTTCCTACGGATTTCCGACGGATTTATATAAATGTGGTTTAGGGTATAGGGTATAGGGTATAGGGTTTTTTTTAAAAAAAAAATGGTTACAAACACTTGTATGATGTATATACAGTAGTTTGAACTTGTAATATTTCAAAATTAATGTACTATATAGAATTTAGAAAATTTGATGGAAGTGTTTATAAAAGTTATAATATAAGGTATAGTTGATTTACGTTAAATGTATAGCATTTGATGTTGTATAATATATACACTCATGTAAAGTCTTTAACGATGGTGTATTTCTTATTTTATGAATGAAACATGTACATTAGGGTTTCCTAAATCATATAACCTAAACCCTAAATCCTAAATCCTAATTATACCCTATAACCGTCGGAAATCCGTGGGAAATTTCCCACGGATTTCTGACGGATCGTATGTGTTGACTGGCCAATTTGTATATTTCCCTATCCGTCGGAAATCCGTAGGAAATTTCCCACGGATTTCCGACGGATTGTGAAATTTTTAGGGTTAACCGGACGCGGTAAATTGTGCCGCCTTAATAGAAAAACTTTTCAGTGTCCGACGGATTTTCGACGGATCTGTCCGTCGGAAATCGCGATATATCCGCAAACCCGATGTTCCTTTCTCATTTTCCTCTTATCTCTCTCTCTCTCTTCGGCATCTCGTCTCCGGCGAACCTCGCCTCCGGCGTCTCCTCTCCTCTTCCTCCTCTCCGGCGAACCTCTCCTCCTCCTCCTCTCCTCCTCCTTTGGCGTCTCCTCTCCTCCTCCTCCGGCGTCTCCTCTCCTCTTCCTCTGGTGAACTACTCCTTCTCCTCCTCTCCTAATCCGCCGGAGAACCTCTCCTCCACGTCAGGCGTCTCCTCTCCTCCTCCACCGGCGGCAATATGTAAGATTTTTAGAGTTTTTTGATTTTTGGTTTTGTGGTTTTGTGATTTTGGATTTTGATTTTGGAATTAGGAATTTGGAGTTAGGATTTAGGTTTAGGAATTTGGAATTAGGATTTAGGTTTTATTATTTTGATTTAGGATTTAGAATTTGTGTTTAAGAGAAAAATTTTGGATTTTGTGATTTATGTTAGAGATTAGTATTATTAATTTAGGATTTCAATTTAGAAATTTTGTGATTTAGGTTTTATGATTTAGTAATTTATATGTTTGTTAAAACCTTTTTTTAAAAATATTATTAAAACTATATAAAAAAACGTTTATGTAAAATTGTTTTGTATAATTATATAAAAAACATTTTAATAATTTTTGGAGAATAAAAAAAAACATTTTTGTATATTTTTGGGGAATTTTGAAAATTATAATTGATTTTTTCAGAATTTATTACTAATTAAAAATGTTTGTAATTTATAAATTTATATTTACTAATTTATAGGTTTGATAAATCGGTTTTTTATAAATATTACTAAATTTATATTACAAACGTTTTTATAAAAATGTATTTTAATTTTATAAAAAAATTATTTTTACTTTTAAAAAAAATTATTAAATTTTAGGATTCTCATATATATTTTTAGGATTTATGAAATTTTTTTGAATTTTGGGTTTTTTTTTGAATTTTATAAAAATTTTCTACTTTTTTAGTTTTTGTAAAATTATAGAATTTTTAAAAATTATTTAAAAATTTAAATATTTGTTTTTGACATTTTTGGGAATTTTGAAATTTTCCTCGAATTTGTGTATATTTCTTTAATTTTCTTAAGTACTAACGTTTTTATCGTTTTTCCCACAGGAATAACGAAGACGCTTTACAGTTGGACGGCGGCTCGTAAAGCCGCCGTTCTCAAGGATCTCGGGCCACAGGATCTGGCGGATCGAGCTCGGGAACTCAAATCCCAGAGTCCCAGCATTCCACAATGCGCAGCCGGATTGACATTGAGGAGCTAGTCCAGCAGCCCAACCGGAGTCATTGCATCTGTCTCGACCCGAAGTTTGAGGACGAAACTTGGTTAGTAAAATTTTGATTGCTATTTCAGTTTTTTTAGATTTTGAATCTAATTAAACGTATTTATTTCACTATAGCAAGAGTTCACGTGGCATCATTCCCTTACGCCGCAAGTACTTGTCCAATTCGACAACTATGCCGCGCTTTCGTACTCGAACCACATGTACGAGTGGAAGCAGAAGTGGTTGAAAGGCAAGCCACCGCCGAAGGATCTCGACGACGAAGTCTGGAAGGACGAAACAGCTCTCCGAAACAAACACGAAGAACCGGAGGAGCGAATGAAGAGGGAAAAAGATGTTCATTCACAACGGCGGCGCAAAGACCGTCGAACGGGAAGTTGTGGCGAACGTTTTTTTTTTTTGAACATTCAAATAGTTTGTTTTCCGAATATTTTTTTTTATCTTAATGAATTTTATTATTTAAAATAATTAAAATTTTATATAATTATTTCATTTAATTTTTTATAAATAAATTATAAAAAATTTAATTAAATTTTAAATAAAAAAATTCAAATTGAATTTCCGTCAGAAATCCGTCAGAAATCCGTTAGAAATCCGTCGGAACAATAGCCATCGAAAATCCGTCGGAACAATAGCCGTCGGAAAACCGTCGGAGAACACCGCCGTCGGTAATCCGTCGGAATATTCCGACCTTTTTCCGACGACGTTCCGTCGGAATTGGCCGACAGATTTCCGACGGAATTTAATTTCCGACGATCTGTAACCGACGAAAATTATCCGTCGAAAATACGTCAGAAAATAGAGTTTTCCGACGGATTTCCGACGGATTCGGCCGTCGGAAATTGCTTGTATTCTTGTAGTGATTGGATGACACAGAGAGTTTTAAAGATTAACATTCAAATGGCATGCTATTTTATTCATATGATAGATTTAGAGAAAATAACATGTCGTTTAGAAAAAAGGGAAGACCATCATATTTGCGCTACTTAATAAAATTGCATAATTATGTGTAATGCTTATTTTGGTCAAAATGTTCTTTTAATCACATTTTTACCATTTGGTCATTAAAATAAATATTAATTTATGCTTAGTAAATTCATCCCAGATAAAAAGAAACAAATATGTTGACGGAAAAGATACAAAACTTTAAAAAAAAAAAAAAAATCATTTAAAAGAAAAACGATCCAAGTTGCAACTATCAAACATATATATGATATATTTTAATGGACAAAGGAGCGTGTTCTGCATATGTAAGAAAGGTGTCGATGATGGAGATCAGCGGATGCTTAAGATTCTTTTAGTTTGGCTCTAAATGTTCTGTTTTAGTACTTTTAATTGCTTTAGTTTCTTTCTTCTTATCTCCACATAAATAAATGGGAATCCCTTTTCTCTCGTATCTCATTCCTGATCCTTCATTCCTACTTACTACATGAATAAATCGTGTTATATAAGTTATTATCATTTGGTCTTCTCAAATCATGCTGTATATTCTATTATCGTACGAACTTACGATTTGAGTATTAGAAAATAATCAATTTAGAATTACTCTTTTTCAGGATATGTGAATTTAGTATCAAGAGAGTACAAGCCAAGAAAGAAAATGTACCTTTTTTTTGTGGACAAGGGATCACAATTATCAAACGATTTTTTTGTTTAGGTGGATGCTAATCGACGTTTAGATTTATTGATTGGCTTAAGCATCAGCTCAATAGAACATAAATTTTTTATGCGTCAACTCAATAAAACTTACATTGTTAAAAAAAAATGTAAGCAAAAAAATTATTACATATAAATATTAATAATGAAAACAATAGACGATGTCAAAAAAAAGAAGTGAAAACAATATATAAGGCGCCTAAGCGCTTAATAGTATTTGAGCATCCGATTAGTATCTACCGATCTTTTAAAGTTACGTAAGAATTTTGTATTTGTTAATTTTTGGATAGCTCACCGGAAATGGTTTGATTTCTAGGGAATACAGAGAACTAGAACTTTTGGTGGTCGGAAGATAACTCCAGAACGCAGTAGTTTGTTACCATCCAAAGACACCTTTTGTATATTCAGCAAACCAAATTTTGAGTATATTTACCTAGCTAATACAATAAACCTTAATTTGTGTTTTGGATATTTCCTTAAATTACCCAAATTTATAATTACTTTTTTTCTGCTGTTTCTTTATATCCAACGTGAATATCTATCGACTCAACAGAATACACAATTGTCAATTGGTGTTCAACTCTACCAAGAAACATCTATACGTACTTCACTGTTACCGCCGAGCAATTAAATTTCTATAAGTACTTACTTACGTCATGTCCCACTTTATTTAAGTAGAATCCTACCTCAACAACCAATATAAATTCATAAGTCAGCAAAAAATAATGTTCTAAATTTCAGAAATCCACAGAGAAATGTCCGCCGTCAGTACAAAGCGACACTTGGGGAGGCTCAGTGGTTCGTACATGTTTCACTTGTCTAGCTAACCAATTTTTACGTCACGAGACGTTGATAACCAATTACTGTTATTTTATTTGTGGTCACTTTTATAAGTATGTACAGTATACGAGATAACATAGACTCGACATTAGGCAATGGATTTCCATTCAGACCAATGAGAAGTCGACAACTATTTCCTTGGCCAAGACCAGGTTTTAGCTTTCCTTAAAACCACTATTTCCAGAATATCTCCTCTTTAAATAAAGAGTGAAAGAAGGACCCTTTCACATTATTATCATTATAAAGGAAAGAAGAAAAACTTTCCTAATTAGATCAGCTCCTAATTATCTCTCTTGTTTTTTCTTTGGATTTTTCATATATAATTTATTTATTTTACGAGAAATGGGAAGGGGTAGGGTTGAATTGAAGAGGATAGAGAACAAGATCAATAGACAAGTGACATTCTCGAAAAGAAGAGCTGGTCTTTTGAAGAAAGCTCAGGAGATCTCTGTTCTTTGTGATGCCGAGGTTTCCCTTATTGTCTTCTCCCATAAGGGGAAACTGTTCGAGTACTCATCTGAATCTTGGTAATTGCATAATTCCCTTTTTATCTTATTTTTTAGTGTGCCTTTGTTTGCCCTAACTATAAGTTTTTGCTCTACTTAAGGCATATTTTCTGGGTCTTCTCTTATTTGTCTTTATGAAAATTTGTCACAGATTTGGTATCTGTTTACTTGGATCTACGAACTGGTTGTGCTAGTCAAATCATTAGTTTATTATTATTAAATTCCAAAGAAAATGAAAAATTTGCTCTTTCAAAAAACAATTTAGGGCTTTTTAGTGAACCCTAGAATACGATCTACTTATATTGATATTGGCAAGGATTTATAAGAAATCGTCAGCATCTTCTTCAATCTGGATATGTACATTTAGCTTCAAGTCGAGAGTTTAGTAGTTTAGTTACAGAAAGGACCGATGTTTATGTTCTGGACTAGGGTTTTTTGCCTTTTAATTTTAGGACAGCTATCCTTCTGTTTAAATATCTTTAAATTAAATAACGTACTATGAACACAAATATGTATAGTTGTAGTCTGTTTATGGACTATAAACAAATTAGTCTAACGATAATCTTAAGCTAATAAAGAAAAAAAATCGTCATAGGTATAGAGACACCGGAAATAGGGATGTGACATTAAGTATAGGGAGTCTTTGACCTCTGGGGATCAATGTAAAAGAGATCATTCTTTTTTTCCTAACAGCTTCTCCATACCGATGGTCAAACTTAACTTCAACAACAGTTGTTCTTTAAGTTTTAAAAACAAAATCAAAATCTTTTTAATGTTTATTACCTTACGTCAGTTGGTACATGACGCTCTTAATTTTACATATCTAATAAAAATATTAATTGAAGAAATTGAAACTCAAAGCTGGGGCATAGGGGCATAGGGCGCGCTTCAATACGTCTTGAGGGGTGGGGTTAGTGATTCAACTGTTTAATTAATTATATTAAAAAATGGTAGATATCAGTATTGTTTCTAGGGTTAAGGCACAAAACTAGAGATCATCACTATTCCATAATAGAAATTAATGTTTAATTCCATTGCTAATTAATTAGATAATCCTACAAAATTTGATGCTATATGAAACAAGTGGCCTATTGTGCTAGCTGAAAAGATATATATATGAGTATACATGCCAATATTGGTGGTTATATAAATGTTGTGGGTGAATCGAAACTAATCCTTTTTTTTTTTTTTTTGGGTAAATCGAAACTAATTCCTAAGCTTAATATTTATAGCATGGAGGAGGTACTAGAACGCTACGAGAGGTATTCGTACGCCGAGAGACAGCTGATTGCACCTGGCTCCTACGTTAATGTATGTTTAATGATGATCTCTATCAAATATTTATGTATATGTTGAATCTTGCATGCGTTTTAACTTAATAGTTAATAACATAGCATATAAACTGATTACATATTGAAAATAAAATGTGGAGGCGCAGACAAATTGGTCAATGGAGTATAGCAGGCTTAAGGCTAAGATTGAGCTTTTAGAGAGGAACCAAAGGTACGTAATACATTTCAATTAATTATAGAAATTAAACATTGAGAATTAACAGAAGAGAGAATGGTATTAACTAAATAATCACAGGCACTATCTGGGAGAAGACTTGGAATCAATGAGCTTCAAGGAGCTCCAGAATCTGGAGCAGCAGCTTGAGACTGCTCTTAAACACATTCGCTCCAGAAAAGTATGTAAATATATATCCCCCACACGCTCTCCATGCCTATCTTTAATTAAGTTTGTGTGGATATATTATAGTAAAATTGTATAGAGATTGTCTCATATAAATAAATAAGCTTTGGCCTTTTTGTATGCAGAATCAACTCATGTATGAGTCCCTCAACCACCTACAAAGAAAGGTAGTTTAAAACCATTTTATCTCTCAAGTCGCGATCGTGTGTATGAGTGACTTACTGTTAGAGATATAAATCTTTTAATAAATACATAACATATGTTATATATATATATAGTTCAGGTTAATATATATTAGTGTTTAATAACTAGCTGTGTATGTGTATTTATAGATATAGAAAGAGCGTGTAGAGAGAAATTAACAATGGTATCATTTTTGTGGAAATGTCAGGAGAAGGAAATACAGGAGGAAAACAGCATGCTTACCAAACAGGTGATCATTGTTTTTTGCATTTTTAACTGTTTCACAACTATTTACTATTTACAGTTCCACTGTTGAACTCCACTTCAATCTCTACCTTAAGCTACAATAGTACCATCTCTCCACTTTCGGCACCAACTCTTATAATTTGAAAGAAAAAAAAAAGTTAGTTTCTTTTGATTGGTATAATCATGAGCCTAGCTGCGCATATAGGTGGGCTTTGTCCGTTTAGTATTAAGGTTGTTTCCCAGATTTGAACTAGAACTGTCTTCTCATAATCATAGTCTATATGTAACACACACATTAGCTAGGATCTCTATTTGAGTTCTATTAAGAAGTAGAAACGTACAAGAAAACTACTTGATTAAGAACAAATGAAACAGAAAAAAATATCATAATAGTTTCATTGTACGTACAACGATAAAATTGCGCATAACGTTTATTATTAGTTTGTATTTTGTTTGAAACTCTTATATTACCACAAAAATGTCATAATACTAAATAGAAGTTTCTTGAATAAATGCTAGTAATTACATATTAATTAGTTGCAAATGTGAATCTATAAAATGATGCCCATATATATATATATATATATTTGGCGTGTGAAATCGGTAGATAAAGGAGAGGGAAAGCATCCTAAGGACACAACAAAACCAATGGGAGCATCAGAACCGCAACCACGATATACCACCACCGCAACAGCAACAATTCCAACATCCACATCCTTACATGATCTCTCATCAGACTTCTCCTTTCCTAACTATGGGGTAACGGGAGTAATTCAACTTTTTTTTTTTTTAAAGTTCTTTCTTTTTGTCTTATCTATTTTACCATCATGTCAAATTCTCATAAAGTGCAAACTGTTGGTAGTCAAATAGCGATGACAGTGAATGCATTACATATTTAGGGTTTGTGTTAAGTGTGGCCGTTAGAGGTTGATGACTTTATAACTACAAGTCCAAAACTTTGCAACAATGGGATGGAATGGTATGCACGCATATTATTGTCTTTTGTTTTTAATTTGATATATGATTGTGATTTCAGTGGTCTGTACCAAGGAGAATATCCAACGGCGATGAGGAGGAACCAGACCCGGCCCTGAGTCCAAGCTGGGCAACCATGTGCGTTTGGCCCATATTTTATAAGAAAAATTCCTTCCTCGTTTTTTTAACAAAATGTCTCTTTACTCTTTAGTCTAGTGGCTAATGAATGTGGCCTATACTCAAATATCAGGAGTAATTAAAAAACTATGAAGCTGTAGAATATATATATATATATATATATATTTATGTTTTTTAATAAACCAAAGCGGCCCCTTTTTTCTAGTTTGCGGCCTTTTAAAACTCAGATCAGGCTCTGGGAGGAACAATCTCGATCTGACTGTTAAACCCATTTACAACTTCAACCTTGGTTGTTATGCGGCTTGAATGGACTCCATCTATCTATCAATATAAAACAATATAAGATTGATCCTCTACACATAATCTATAATTAAACACCGGTTCTACCTTAATATATTTTTGGCATGTCATATGCATACATGTTCTTAGCTGGAATTGTCAAGGTATAGGTCATGACTTGACAATTCACATTTCAAGGAGATGTGCAAGGAACATTTCATGAGATTCTGTTTTTGATAGAAACGAGGAATACAAAAGACGTTGTGGTGGATATGTAGTGTTGGTTGGGATACGACCCGGTTTAGATAGTGGATCCATTTAGTTTGAACAGTGATTTAACGTTATTCTGGAAAAAAGTGTGAAGGTTGATTTTCGGGTTGTTGATAAAAATATGATTGACTTTCATACAGTTCGGTTTTTGTAGTTTTTTTTTTTTTTTTTTTTTTGTTTCTTATGTTTATGCCTTAATGGGCACCCGTCTTTGAAGATGAGACACTTTGTGTGGGAACGGTTAACTAGAACTGGTCTTCAAAGACATAAAAATGTTGGTGTACACCAATGATATATTGCACAATCGAGATAAAATAGGTGGTCCTTCGTTGGACCAATCGTTGCAATCTCAATCGTTGCTTTACAAATAAAGTTGGAGTAGTATGTTTCCACAATCAAATCAGAGATCTATGGACATAATGGGATCGGACCAAAGACTAGTTTGGGTGAAGTTGTTGTGCTCGTAAGGTCAGCTATAGAGGCCATTTTCGGTTTGATCGACACCTTTTCCGAAAACCAAGAATTGTGGAGATTAATATAAAAGATGCTTGGGGGTCAAGGCAGATGGAAAATAAAAACCCTTAGTCGTCTTCATTCGATTAGCAATGACAATAATCAGTTTAATCCAAGTAAAATTAGGGAAAATAATCAGTCTCTGCATAGATAAATTAGATTGAATTCACCTGAAATTTGCTCCGTTGGTTGACTCCTACTCGGACGGAAAGCAAAAAGAATAAAAACCCACCTCAGAAAACTTCAACCAAAAGATATAAAATCCACCAAATAAATCCCAGATAATCGGTAAAAAAGATGAGAAGTGTTTTATTTAAGTGCTCGTCCACCGTTTTAATCAAAGCTATAATGGACAATATCATATTAAATCATGTTGGGCCTCACTTATGGGCTGCTATTGCGTTAGCGTTTTAAGCCCTTAATCTCTGTATTTAGCGAACGATGAATTAAAATGAGTATATAAAAAAAAAGGAGCAATTTTGACAATAATTTAATTTAATTTCCGCCAAAGAAGCTTGTAATAAACAGATCGGAGAAGAAAAGAAACAAATAGTTCCCGCGGTAAATGGAGGATCTATGGAAGAGAGCAAAATCGTTCGCAGAAGAAGCGGGTAAGAAATCTCAGACAATTACACAATCATCCTCCGCGACCTTCGTCAATCTCGTCACCGAGACTGCTAAGAAATCCAAGGAACTCGCTCTCGAAGCCTCTAAGAAAGCCGATCAACTCAATGTTTCCGATTTCGTTGCCGAAACGGCTAAGAAATCCAAAGAATTCGCTGCCGAAGCTTCTAAGAAGGCGGATCAGTTCAAATTCGCCGCGCTTAAACAAGCTGATCAGATCCAGAACATCAAATCGATCGCTGATATTATCGGATCCGAGTCAGGATCTGGTTCCGAAGCGGACTTGCTCAATTTCGGTATAACGGATGATTTAAGAGATTTCGTTGAAGGTCTGACCTCTGCCACATTCCAAGCTTTCCCTGAACAAGGTATTTATTTCTCTTTTGGCTCTTCGTTTCGCATTGGAAAATTTGCAATGTGTTTGGTTTTCTGAATTTGAAAAAACTTGGATATATCAACAAGCTGAAGTTTCCGATATGACAACAAATGCTTCGAATGTTCGAAAGGATCTCTCGGATTGGCAAGAGAGACATGCCATTCTGGTTCTAACCTCCGTTAAGGTAAAAATCAACTTCAGTTTTCGATTTTGATGCTATATAACATGTAGTGTCTGTTCTAGGAATCTAGTTAGCTAAATTTCTTCGTTTTTATTTACTTTCCATTTGTTGTTGTTACAATGTATGTACATTGCACATTGTTGCAGCAAATCTCCAAGTTAAGATACCAACTTTGCCCGCGATTCATGAAAGAAAGGAGGTTCTGGAGGATATATTTCACACTAGTGAGCACTCATGTAGCACCGTAAGTCTTTGCCATCTCTTCCTAAAATTTATGATTTTAGTAGAGTTAGGATCCCAATTAAGGAACTGAGTAATGGGTGGATAAAGGGATTTTGATAAAGGAGTCTGATAATGCATGTAGGAGATCGTGAGGTTAAGGAATATCATTAGCTTAGACTTATATCTTTACTGATGATTTCAACAGTCCTTCATGTAACGGATAGCAATTTGATGACCTTCGCATTCTCATTGTTATGATATGGTATTTTGGTAGTTGGCTTGTTCTGAGACATTCTTTTGCAATGACTTTACTCAGATATGAGAGGAAGTACATGGAGGAACTTAAGACCAAAGCAGAATATGAAAATGAAGAAGCTAAGAAGGCTCCAGCGACTGGTGAGACAGAAACAGTAGAAAAAAATGTTGCAATCCGTAGAACATCTACTGCGTCTTCTGAGCAGGATCTGGATACATTCCTTTTAGGAGATCTCGAAGACAGTGATGAAGCTCCAGGTGAGATTTTCTCTTCTCTGCTCCCTACTTGTGACTGTGTTTTGGCTATCTTCCTCTTGTATCTGCAACACTGTTTTCGACATTATAAACGTATATCAAGTTGTTTGGATCAGCCAAGGCTTAAATTTGGTGTTGTGTATACTGTGTCTCTAGCTCATTTTAGTAGGATGTACAATATATAAATTTGTGTTTAACCCCTTCCAGATGATGGTGATGGAAGCCTTGAGGATGACTTTGACAAGATTGAAAACTCAGTAAGCACCCTTTTACATTTCCGCTAAAAGTAGAACTTGTTGTTCATGAAGAATTTCAGACTAAAGAACTCCCTGCGCTACGTGTTTACAGGATGTTGAAGACGAGAAGCAATCATCTAAAGCTACAACAAATGCAGGAAACTAAGTGTCTTGTTAGTGTTAACTCCCAATTAGAAAAAGGTAAATGAAGAAGATGCTTGAAATGTATAGTTTTGATATAGTAAGGGATGCATAAGAAGAAGGCAATTTCATATAGTATTCATTTGTTTTGCCAAACAGTCCTTTGATTCGTTTTGTACAGCACTGCTACCGATAAGTAGTCAATTACTTCAACTCTAAACTTCTCTAGTCTTTTGGGTTCACCCATCACAAATTCACAATGGAATCTATTCATGCTTTTCCGAGTCTCGGTGCACTCTGAAATCTCCTAAGCAGTGCATTCATAATAGGTTTATGAAGGAGTGTTGATGGCAACGTTGACTCTGGCTCAAACCACAATCTCAATTTTATATCTCAGTTCCAGATTTCTACCCATAAACTCTAAACCCAAGACAAAAACTAGTTTCTTTCTCAGCAAGAAACTCAATTGTTTTAGTTGTAGACAATTCTTTTGGGTTTGGTGCTTTGTATGAGAATGAGCCTCTAAACAACGGCCATGAATATGAAGAAGCTTCGGACAATTAAAGAAATGCAAATGAGTAGGCTTTGGATTTGGTTGTGATTATAAGAACAAGTATGAGCAAAGACCATTAGATTACACTTTCCTCATGGAAGCATCGATAATGAGTTTGTTTAATGTGGTTCTTATAATTAAAGCCTTTTATTAGTTAGTAGGCTTTATTCAATATTTTCATCTGAACTTATAAAAAATTTAGATTAGATATTAGCTTCAAGAACATATAGATTGAATGTTAGCCTCTTCACTTCCGGAAAAGGAGTGAAAAGAAAAGAAAATAACTTCGAAATGAATTTTGAAAGATAATAAATAGGGCCATAATAATCTATATATATATATTCGTCAATTAAATTGTTTGATTAGTTAGTGTTGGTATTACTATCGTTGTTGTATTACTATTCAAATTCGAATCTGGATAATGAGCATTAATTATTGTTGAAATAAACAAACTATTGGATGTGTAATATATTGCTTAGTGCGTGCGTAAGTAACAAGAGGCAGTCACAGCCAAGGGATAGCCCCCCCCCCCCCCCCGGGCCCATAGATAGAAAGTTTTGTCAGATGAAGAAACAAACAAGGGAATTATCGTTATCCCTCTAATATTATTCGTTTTTATATTATTCGTTGAAACAATTTAATTGTTTGAATATAGAAGGACATTGTATAAAGAACAAAAGTAGAAAAAGCGAAGATGGTCTACATCATTCCGGGGAATATATTCCACATGGTTTCATCGGGAAACTAGGGGTATCGTTACATTAATATTCTACATGGTTTCATCAGGAAACTAGGGGTATCGTTACCTACATTTCTGACACAATCAATAAATACAATATGTTACTCCCTCTGCTTCAAAATATAAAAAGTTTTAGAGATTTTTTTGGTTTTAAAATATAAAGGTTTCTCAAGTTTCTATACAATTTTATTAATTATTTTTTAAATATATTGGTGGAGAGAAAAATAAATTTGACTAAAAGTTGAAATGACTATTAATATTTTCTTAATAAATTGTGTTTTAATAAAAAATTTATAAAAATAGATTTTTTAAGATGCGTGTTTTTTTTCTCTAAAATTCTTATATTTTAAAAGAGAGGGAGTATATGTCAAGTATTTTTATTCATTACTTACCAAAAAGAAGAAAATCAAAGCAGAAGAAGTATTTCTTCATTATATTTTACCATATATATATATATATATATATTTGGTTTTAATATATGTGTATTATATAAATGTATAGTGCATATATCACTGCAAAACGACAAATAATTTGATTCAATTCCTAAAGTTATAACTGTCAATTACACTTTTCTTTTGCCAACGTCATTGCATCACAATTAGGAAAACTAGGTGAGATAATTTTATAGTTTAACTCGCCGAAAAGATTTTTGTTGGAGTTCCATAAAAAGATAGTTTGTATTTGTACAATTAAATGTTTATGAGTTTGGAGGAAGTATCAGACGATGGTCGTTTAGGTTTTGTGATTTGAGGTTTATATATTAAAATGAGACAGGTGAACAATGTTTTTTTTCTTTTTTAAAGATGTTTTTTTTTTTAAAGATAAACAAAAGTTATACAAAAAACTAATTATTTAAACTTTCTGCGAAAGTTTTGTAAGATTTACTAAAGTTCCCAAAAAATTTACCAAAAACAAAATATGTAATATTATTAGAAACATATTTTATATCACCAAAGATATTTCCGATAATATTTGAAAAGATGTATGTAACCATATGTTGTAGGATAAAAGTTTGAGAGTTTTTCAGAAGTTATGGATATTTCCGAAATTTTTTAAAAAATATTAAAATTTCAGAAATTTTAAGAAATCTATGGAAACTTTAGCAATTTTTTTTTTTATATACAGAAAAGTTTTTATTATCTAAACAAATTTATGTTTTGTATCACTATAAGCATTTAATGAATAGGATCCACTGACAAAAACAAAATTATGTCGCATTTCTGTAAATAAGATATAAAAGTGTTAGTTACTAAATGAAATTAAAACTTATTTATTTGAACGAAATCGTATATAAAAATTTGATAACTATGCGATCAGATAGTCGTTGGTGCTGCATTTAATTTAAAGACTAAACTATTTGAAACGGTATAGTCGTTTAGTACACTAATATTTTATTAATTAGACATACAATCTACCGTTAGAGCCTAAAACCCGTGGCTTATAAATTCAACTACCATAGCATCCCTAACCATATATAATTAATTATCACGATTAGTAAACTCAAAAAATTGGGTAATATGTGTATATATATATATATACTAGGATATATCTCAGGCTATAGCACGAAAAAATTACAATTATAGAAAAATATCCGAAATTATAAAATCAGGATATTAGAAAATTGTAATTCTTCCAAAATATTACGAAAATTATAATATCAGTTTTTATAATATCTAATCTTTGTAATATCCGCTTAAACATTTTTTAATAAGAAATATAAAACTAATCTTTCATACTCGAGATTAAATTAAATATATAATTATTGTCTTTTTTTAAAACTTCTTTTTGTCAATTTTATTTACTAATTTAATTTTCAATCATTTTACTTAATTTTGTTTCTGTTTTTGTTTTTTATCACCTGGAAGTTTTATTAATTATAGGTATTAATAAATATTTGAAGATATAGTTAATTGAGCATTTAAAATAAATTTTAGGTATTAATGAATATTTGTTTTTTATCAACAAGAAGGTTTATTAATTTTACACCATCACTACAAGAATAAGCGTTAGTTGGGACCGTCAATTTCGTCGCAAGGTCGTCGCCACAAACAAGAGCGCGTCGTTTATGCGACGAATGTAAGAAGTCGCCGTTGACGCGTTGCAACTAGCCGGCCGTCACCAAATCGTCACAGTTGGTGACTTGTTAGCGATATTTAGTAAGTAGACAGCGACGCCTTAGCTATTGAAAGAAGGGAGACTGCTTAGCCACTATATACACACGGCTGAACAAAGTTACGAAATAGTCGCCATATTTTGTAACTGACGTGCGACGTCAAATCTTCGTCTTCTATTGGTCCCACCGTAGTAACTAATCTGAGAGACTGCATTGCAACTAAATACAAACGACTAAACGCCGTCACACTATCGTCGCCACTTTTAGCGACCAAGTGTAGACGTAGGTGGTCCGTCTATCATTCGTTACAAAAAATGAGACGGTGGAACGATAAAGATGAGACGACCGTCTCTGTCGTAAATTCGTGTCAGCCAGACGTTTCAATGTAGTCGCATAATATAGCGAGTAAGTTGAAACGCAATTTTTAGTTTCACATTGGTACCAAATAGAAGTCGCAACGTCGTCGCCATTCATTGCGACGTTTGTGAGACGTGTTAATGGCGTTTTTAATTGGTCCTACAAAAGTCGCCAAATTGAGCGACGTTATTGCTACGTCTGATGCTTATTACCTAATCGAGACTACCAAATATAATAAACATAACGACCATAATTAAATTAATTATGTTTTTTTATTAGTGATCATTAAAATATAAAACGAAACCGGAAAACGTGAAAATTTAAGTTGATAATAAAAATATCATAGAAAGTTGATTAAATCCAAGTCGAAGTTGCATAGTTATAAGTTGTTAAACCTAAAAGGTGGAAAACATATAAGGACGCGATCCATTAACGTTATTGTTCTGCTGTTCCCGTGGTGGAACAGACGTTTCTTGGTTTACAGGCGGATTCGGTTGGTTCGGTATTGACTGGTTAAATTGTGGATCCTGGTTTTGGATCCAGCTAATGACCGCAGCCAGATCAGACTTTGTTGCATCCAGTGTAGACTTTGTCGCTTCATGGTTCTCTTTTTCTTGTTGCAATGCAGCCGCTTGCTCCCCCATCATTTGTTGTGTTAATTGAAGTTGTTTCTGAACAGCACCAAATATGGTAGAGCTGCTTGCCAAACTACCCTTACTAGAGTTGCCATAGAGTTGGGACAAATTACCTAATCCTTATGGAGTTCCCCGTTTGTCGGGTATCGAAGCCTACAACAAAAAAACACATATTAAAACGTGTATTTCTAAATAACATCAACATTATATATAAAAAAAAAATAGAAGCACCTCAAGGAATATGGTGTTGAGCTGATCAGTAGAGAGCTCTCGTGGAGGAGATGTCTCTTCGCAATAGGTGCCTCCAATTTGAGATAACATGTATGATACGTTTCTATCGTACGTCTCGCTAATTTGTTGCGCCTTCATATCCACGTACGACCCGTCAGACCGAGTATGTGTTTTGATGAAAACTTCTCCGATCGAGACAGGCCTCCCATATTGCACCTCCTAATTTAAAATATGATAAATTAGTAAAAGATAAACTACAGAGCATATTTATGTTAAAGCAATGAAAATATGAGAACCATACCAGATCTCACTGAACACGGAGAAAGGATTTTTGGTCCGATAAATGTTTGTGAATTCCAAGACCACCCCGCTCTGATAGTCTAGAGTTCGAGGCTTTGCTGCTCCTTGACTGAGCATAATCTGTAAACCAATAATCGTTCATTTTCTTCCAAACATCATCGATAATCCATGATAGTTGTTTGCTTTTTCTTTTAACATCGATGCCCAGGAATTTACACATTTTTCAGACATGTTGTAGTCTGACTTATTGTTCATGAATCTAGCGGCTAAAGATAGTTGTGAGTGACCTTCTCGACAACCTTCGTACAATGGAGTATTTACAGACTCCAACATTCGGAAAAAATTTGCTGCATCACTATTAGGTTGACCCTCATTCTGAGAACCACTTGCACACATGTTGTTTGAGAATCCAAGATTTCCCAGAAATGCATCATTAACCATCGAGATAAATCATTCGTTTCTCGTTGCCGGATAATGGGTTGCCGGAGGATCCATTCCACTGCCCCAATCACCGCTGTTCTCGCTTCCAGACAAATCAACATTAACCACTTCTCCACGTAAATACCAAACATAATAATCATGCATAAAATCATTTTCTAAAAGATGCTTCCACACTGTTTGCGAGGGCTTAAACTTATTGTTTAGACAAATACTATAGGGGCAATAAAACTTACCACCACTAATTAAAGCAAGTGATGAATTACTTGCGAAATGCATGAAATGATCCACGCGTTCGACAAACTCATCGGACAATCCTTGGGTTTCTTCGTTGATCCGCTTGTACATCCAACTCCTGTCATTAAAAGATCCAAAATAGCCATACATTTTTAAAAAATTAGAAATTTTTATGAAATGATATTGACTTGGATGTCAGCGGTAATTTACATATAAATATGTAATGAATTGAGACGGAAAGACGCACATATTTGGTGGGTTGATAATTTGGTAGCAACGACAACATCAATATTCTAACCCATAAAACACGTGTTTTATATAAGGAGTTGCAAGTTGGTCACTAATTTTACAAACAAGTACCAAATAAGTCGTAATTTATAACAACGGTAGTAGCAGAATCCTGACAAAATATAGCTGTAACTAATTTCCCGTCATTTCTTAGAACGTGACAAAATATGTGGGACTGATGGCGACCTACTTATAAGAAAAAAAAACAATGATACATAGAAAAATATTGGTCGAAGGAAAAAATGACTTGACGGAAATTTCATTTTAAATATACAGCGTCATTTTTGCGACTGCTTGCAGAAATTGATAACCAAGCGACGTTCCTGCGACTTCTAAATATTATCAACAAGATTTTAGATTTTCCATAAAACTCTCCAACGTTTTTAATCTCCTTTCTAGTTCCTATGTTGTAAAACATACATTGTTCAATTACATGTAATCTAAAATTAAATTCAGATTCGAAGGTTTTTATTTTTTGTGTTTCATTAAAACCGAATTAGTATTATTCATCTCATAATGCCGACCACACCAGTTAATTATAAAACAGTATAAGGACAATAATATTTATTACTTGTATAGTTCACTTTTTTCAAACAGTTTTATTGCTACACCTGATTGCAACAAAAATATCCATAAAGACCAATTCCTATTTTAAATACTTAAATCTTAAACATTTCAAACAAACGTAAACATTATAATATTAAGTCAAACACAACAATCAGAAAAACATTACAATATTAAGTCAAACACAGCATTCAGAAAACATGTTATCCAAACTTCATCGGCCTATCACAGTGAAGTTACTCCTTCTTCAGCATTTCTTGGAGCCGATTTGTCTCCTCGACAAGACGACACGTAATTATATCGAGATCCTCCAAACTGGCTTTATGGTTGTCTTCCAGTCTGACTACTTCATCCGAAACAATGTGCACTATATCAAGTAGTTAATTGCTCGTAATAAGGAATATGGTCCTCCACATTATTAGACCCCGTACTTTCTTCGGGCAACTGCATCTTCGAGTTTTCAACATATTTTATGACCAAATGTGGACTGAAACGTCCTTAACCAATCAATGACTGACAGAAAATAAAACTCTTACGCTTGTACCGGCGACAGCTCCACCTCCAGGTTGAAAGTCGCCCACATCAGGGATCTTCCTTGTCTGAGCTTTTCCGATTCACCTTAGGACCTTTTATTGACAAGAGAATATTATTTAATTACACTCACTTTATATAATATATCTCTTTAGTTTCTATGAATTGCAAGTAACAATTCGACAAGTCTTCCTAGTCTACCGTTCATATTATATTTTGTTTACCCAACATTAACAATCTCCACGATTACACAATATACTTTCTATATCCTATCCGTGCCTAACACGTCCTTATTTTTCGATTCAGCTTCCTCAATATTGACAACCTAGATCCAATAATATTTTTACAATATAACCCAATTCAACATTTACCTTATTATATTTTCATTCAATTTGTAGCTAAACAAACATATTGGAATGTACACAGTTCCCACAATTTAGGATTTATCACATGCCCACTTAAATCGGTAGACTATAACAATTAGATTTTCGTATAAGAACGTACCTTTTGTACATGACGGGATCGCAGGATCCATTATACGCTTGGATCAGAGGTCTTTGTGGCACACAACGAGTTATACAATCCGATTAGCCGCCGGTTTGGCAATTTGTTTGCTTCAAATTTACAAATGCACATCAATGATCGAATAAGTGTTGGATCCTTACCCATCAAACAGAGGACCCGAGTTAGGTCTTAGATGACTTGAGAAGACTTTCTCGCCTTTGTTCTTCGTGAGGAGGCGATGTGTCTTGTTTATTTGCAGAGAGAAGAAAAAAAAACGGCGCAGATAAACTATTAGGTTTTCAACCGGTTTTGGCGTCCGAAGTAAGTACCAATAATGCGACTTTAATGCGAGTTGTTAATATTTGTGCGACGAAGGTGGGACAATTTATAATTCTTTGGAATCACGTCAAACTGACGTCGCTATTAACTCGCTAATATGCGACTAAGTTGATACGGCAATATATTTAAACTTATCAGCGACTCTTCAGGTATTTTTTATAACAACACACTAATAAGTGACATACTACTCCCAATAGCATCGCTAATTATTGCGACACCACAATAAGTCGCTCTAACTAGTAGCAACTAACGCTTATTCTTGTAGTACATGTTAAAGTAAGTCAAATATGAATTAACATTTTTAAATCTACTAAAAATCTATTAATAGATTCGATATTATAAAGAGGAAGTAACATTAACATTAACATTCCAAAAAGAAAATTGCAATCTACATCAAATTTCTTATTTTTGAAAAATTAAATCAATATTTAATTTAATTTAATTTAATTAGTGTGTTTAATTAAATCAACAAAATCTATTTTTAACTATTTTTCAAAAAATTTAAAATAAATTAATTAATTAAAACGAAAATTATAATCTATATAAAAAAAAATCGACGTCTACGTAAATTTTTACTTAAAATTTTCAAAAAAAAAAATCATAATCTACATAAAATCTTTTATTTTTGAAAAGTTAAATCAACATTTAATTTAGTTTAATTAGTGTGCTTAATTAAATCAACAAAATCTTCATAAAATATATTTTTAACTACTTTTCAAAAAAAAATTAATTCATTAATTAATATAATTAATTAAATGATCACATAATAACTAATGACTAAAATATTTTTAATGAGAAATTAAAATTTATGCTTTGTGCTTTGAAGTAATGGCAATGTGATGTAAATATTAACATTTTTTAATGTTTATTTATAAATGTATTCTCTAAAGAATATATAGGAGATATATTTGTTAAATCATAAAGTGATATTCTTATTTGGTACATTAAAATATAATATTTTATTATTTTTACTTGATACATTAAAATATTTTTGTGATTAAACAAAAAGGATAGATAATAATAATAATAATAATAGAGTCTACAGAATTAGACTCTGAGCACGAGGTGTACGATGACACGTGAGGGGATAAGATCGTCGTATAGCTACCAACCAACCACTGATACCTTCACGTTCACCAGTCCTCTGGATTTAGTCGCCTGCACGACCTTTTTTTTTTTTTTTTTTTTTCTTTTGTTTTTTTTTTTTTTTATTATTTTTTTTTTTTTTTTTTTTTGTCTTCTTCTCTTCGTGAAATCAATTTATTATTGTATTTCCGTTTTTCTTCTATATACTGCATAGTACATAACTACATACTATATCGATTCTAATTTTTGTATGTTTGTATATATATATATATAAGTGACTTTTTAATTCATGTATATTATAGTTTGATTTTCTTAAATCTTCAGTTAGTCATTGATATTAAAACTGAAATGTAGTTATAGAGCACTAGTATTCTATATTTTTTTCAGTCTCCTTCGGATTTTATTGGTATATATCCCAAATTTCACAGAGATTGCATCGTCCACATGAATGCAGCGTCATCTGCTTTCAGACCCGAGTCACACTGACTCACTCACAAGTAACATCCCAACTATAATATTCTTACTTATATATAACTTTTTTTTTTTTGCAAGAATAGTTTTTGACATTTTAATATCATATGCAGGTCTATTGCCTGTTTTACGGAAGGTGCTCACATGCGTATTATCATATAACCCATAATTAACAAAGTACATCTATAATTTGAGGTATTTTTGGTTCAACATATTTACATACAAATGGAGTCTATATTATATATATTGAACACGTCACTTAATATCTTTGAGTTTTATTGAGCCGGCCTTGATCATATGACAATCCTAAAAAATCAATAAAGTATTATGACTTTTTTTTCTAAAACATCATTCCATCTCGTGAAAATTCATTGTGGCATATACATCTTTTACACTTCACTCGTTTTTTTTATCTTTTATTATATAAATGTTCTTTGTTAGTGAGATTTCTTTTTTTACACAGTATCAAGCTAGAAAACAAAAATCTAAAAAAATAGTGGTTCGATAGTGATATTATCTCAATAACCAAAAAAAAAAAAACGATGCAAAAGTTGTTAATGCTGATTTTTTTTTCAACTTATATATTAACTACCAAAATGATACATAACTCATTTTGAAGTAAAGAAATTCAACAGGCAAAAAAAGAAAAATTATGAAAAACCACTTGGCTTCTGTAAGCACGAATTTTCAAGGCAGATTCCAAATTTCAAATTAATATATCAATACGCCTGCAGACGAATAAACAAACATTGGATGGATTTGCTTATGTCGGAAAGTATCTATCAAGGCCGTTGACCATTCAATACACCTCTACTACATCGTGCCTAAACATGATGGTTTACAAAAACATTGGTGGTTTAATATCGGGATCATTTTTTTCAATGAATCATCTATATTCTTATACATATATGTTTAATCATATAAGGATTAATATTTTTGAAAGTAATAGAAATTTTGAATTTGGTGCATATATGTGCGTACATCTAATAATTTATACAACAATTAATTTACCTGTAACACCCAACCATATAACAAGTGAGGAACGACAAAACAAACATAGCATTTACGTAGTGCTTAGTCAAGAAATCGCTAGAAAAAACATGGGTTCACATGAAAAATGGTCGAGCCTAGGCTAACCATTTGTCCATAACATTTTTCAGTAGACCCATCTAACTTTTTAGTTTATAATAAATACAAATGTCAATCACGAAGTAAAAATTGTATGAAATAAGTCGAAAAAACATTTTGAATTGCATATGAATATGGATGTATATAAAATACGCATGTCAAATCTAAAGTCTCTTTTCAATGATTATATATAATCAATACATTTGTAATTGTCTAGTCTAATGATGAAATATTAGATAATGGTGTTTCAAAAATTACAAGTGACCATGATTATTATGATCTTGCTTAAACCATTTCGATTTGTTAAGATATGTCAAACTCATCAATGACACACTTGTATGATATTTCCAAATTTGGGAACATAACTGGGGTCCTATCAAATAAGGTTATTTTTGGTAAATGGAAATAATGAATGTCCCATAAAATGCTTTAATCCTAAAATTTTGCGAAGAAGAGTTAACAATAACATGATTGAGATGTTTGTTTGACCCAGCCACGTCAAAGCTCTAATCTCTTTTAATGTCCACGTCATCATTCTAGTCCACCTAAACGCCGGTGCCTCTAATCGTACGTTCCACATCTCGCCAACATTATTCAAGTAGAATCAACGGCTGTGATCTTCCCTTCTAGACCCTTCCAAAAATTACGAATGCAGAGAGAAAAAGCCCAAATCTTTTTGTTTATTTATTTTCTTCTGAGGCTCTTTAACCATGGTTAGTTTTTAACCACTTAGGTTAAGCGGTGGGAGGGGTTAAATGTCTCTGAGTGAGTTGTCTGAGAAAAAGCAAAAAAAAAAAAACAACAGCTTCTTCAAAGCGAGACTTGTCTGAGTCGACTCGTTACGAGTTGATTTTTTTGTTTTCGCTTTCCAGCTTCTCACCTCCGTTGGTCGTTTCTTCTAGCTCATTGATCCCATATCGATTTTTTTTTCCTCTCGCCGGCGCGTTATTGTCATACGTCTTCGAGTCTGGTGAGTCTTCTTTTGGTTCATTATTTGTGTAGATTTTGTTGGTCTCTTTTAGAAAAATGGAGTCTCGAAGATGTTTTAGAATCTAAGAAAGTGAGATATATCCAGTTATGGTATTATGTTCTTGCACACACGGCTTTGATGATATTCACTACACGGTTTTCTCTAAACACGGTTCATTTGCAGTTAATGTTTTGTTGAAGATACAGCAAATGCTTCTGTTACTTCCCATTTGTTAGTTTTAGATCAATTGCTAGTTGTTATTTTTGGGGTTCTATGTTGGTCTTGAAGTTTAAGTTTTGATTTTGTGTTCTTACTCATGTTCGATTCAATTCCTCTGTTTGCAGATTAGGTTTTAACTATGGAAGCACATCGTGGAGTCTAATTCATTATTGAGTTCGAGGATTGGTTCGCTTTGATGGTCTTTTGCACTGCTTAAAGAGTTCTTTCATTTCAACATCTGGTCTTGGATTTAGTCTCCTTTCCTGAAGGTGGGAAGAAAAAATCTTGTGCAGCCATCTTCGACTGTTAGTCGCAAAGGCGGTGATTTTTTTCTGACCTGATCTTCACACTCATGTCACGTAAGCTTGATAGTCCTGTTCAGACACAAATGGCAGTGGCACTTGTAAAGAGCCCCTTGAGTGGGGAATTTCGTGAATTTAACAAGGTTGGAATGAAGTCACCTGTGGGTCGTAGGCGGGTTTTTGTCCAAACAGAGACTGGTTGTGTACTGGGGTTGGAGTTGGATCGTAGTGATAACGCACACACTGTGAAAAGGAAGTTGCAGGTTGCTCTGAATTTCCCAACCGAGGAAAGCTCGTTGACTTTTGGGGATTTGGTGCTTAATAATGATCTTACGGCTGTTAGAAGTGATTCTCCTCTCCTTCTAACTCGGAACAATCTTCATAGGAGTTCATCGACTCCTTGTCTTTCCCCAATGAGGAATGACCTTCAGCAGCATAGAGATGAGAGCAGTCCTATCGAAATTCTTGGGAACTCGGTTTGTTTCTCTTTTATGAGGCAAATGGTGAAGGATATTACAAAAGCAGGGAAGAGGGGCATTGATCCAGTTGCTGTTCATAGTGGGCTTGGAGGGGCCTATTACTTTAAGAACAGCCGCGGAGAGAGTGTTGCAATTGTTAAACCAACTGATGAGGAGCCTTTCGCTCCTAACAACCCAAAAGGTTTTGTTGGTAAGGCGCTTGGACAACCTGGGTTGAAGCGTTCGGTGCGGGTTGGGGAAACAGGTTACAGAGAAGTCGCGGCTTACCTCCTCGACAAGGATCATTTTGCAAATGTTCCTCCCACTGCTCTTGTGAAGATTACTCACTCTATCTTTAATGTCAACGATGGAGTGGAGGCAAGCAAGCCTATGGAGAAGATGTTGGTGAGCAAGATTGCTTCCTTGCAGCAGTTCATACCTCATGATTATGATGCTAGCGAGCACGGAACATCCAATTTCCCTGTTTCAGCTGTACACCGTATTGGGATTCTTGACATCAGAATCTTAAATACAGATAGGCACTCAGGGAACCTTCTAGTTAGGAAACTGGATGGTGTTGGAATGTTTGGCCAAGTGGAGCTAGTTCCAATCGATCATGGTCTTTGCTTGCCTGAAACTCTAGAGGACCCTTACTTTGAGTGGATTCATTGGCCACAGGCATCGATCCCATTCTCTGAAGACGAGCTGAAGTACATAGCAAATCTGGATCCTTTTGGAGACTGTGAGATGCTGCGGAGAGAACTTCCAATGGTACGAGAGGCCAGTCTCCGTGTTCTTGTTCTCTGCACAATTTTTCTCAAGGAAGCTGCTGCTTATGGCCTATGTTTGGCTGAAATTGGTGAGATGATGACTAGAGAGGTTCGTCCTGGAGATGAGGAGCCGAGTGAGATTGAAGTGGTTTGTCTTGAGGCTAGGAGTTTGATAGGAGAGAAGGAAGCTGAGTCCCCAAGATCAGACTTGGGCGGTGATGTTGAATTCCAGTTCGATATAGATTGTGAGGAAGCAACTGATTGTACGAAAAAACTAGCATTCCCACTCGGACTCACTTTTGGAAATGCTCGTAGCCAGTTGTCAAAGTTGGAAGAAACAACAGAGGAGGAGGAAGAAGAAGAAGAAGAGGTGGAAGAGAATGACAGAGCTGATCTAGAGAAAATGCCAACGATTACCAAGCTTTCAATGTCTCTCAAAAGCACTCTTCTTGGCGAGAAGAGCCAGAAGTATCAGAAACACCCAGGAGCAAGAGTGGAGAGCGCATATGCATCATCTGCGCACAGGAGTGCAGACGAACAGATCCCGTCAAGCACTAGCTTTGTGAAGCTGGCAGATATGAGTGAAGAGGAATGGACGATTTTCCTGGAGAAATATCAAGAGCTGCTTTATCCAGCATTTGAAAAGCGCAAGTCAATAACTTTAGGACAGAAGCAGAGGCAGAGGCTGGGGACTTCATGTCAGTTTTGAGATGTCAGAGACTGAAGAAGAAGAAGAAGAATAAAGGATGGTGTAAAGTCGTGTTTCTAAGGGCTTGCTTAGACTGGATTAGTGGAAACACGTAAAAGGAGAAGAGATGAGTGGATTGAATTTAGTGTAAATATTCGTTGGTTTCAGCTTTTAGTGTGGAGGAGACTGGAGAGATGAAGAGAAATTAGTCATTTGTTTCTTTTGTCAATTTTTTTTTAACTTCTTAAACCCTCATTTGTTATATAAATAACTTGTAGATTGGAAAAAAGAAAAGAAAAGAAAAGTTGAGAGCTTCGTTTCATTTTATTGTTTCATATCATCGTCTATGTCGCTTTGGTCTTTCTTCACATATTCACAAACAGTGAACTTGATCATCTTCGACAAGGCTCATTTTGCACAGGTTAGTCCCACTGCTATTGAGCATGGAACATTTAGCTTCATCAAATTGGGATTCTTGACATTAGAATCGGCTCGAATGGTGTTGAAAGATTTGGTTGCCAAGTCAGAGCTAATTCCGATTGATCAGAGTCTTTGCAATCAGGTTGTCTGAAAAAAGAAGCCGAAGTACATAGCAAATCTTTGATCCTTTTGAAGATTGTGATGGTCATGTTGCGAAAATATGGTACATCAACATTTCTCTTACCTACATCGATTTATATGTACACAAAAGAAGCAGACCGTAGCTATTCATTACAAACGGTGTTGATTTTACTCTCAACTCTATTTCCCAGAGCTGTTCAGATTACAAAGACAAGATCTGCTTCCTCCTCTTCGATATCACTCTTCTGTTCAAAGTTAATAATATTCTCGACCCCAGCTCATGCTATTACTGCAGCTAAATCAGAGTACAAAGTAACGAAGAAACATCTAAGGCTCCACCTTCAAGTTGGCTGTAAGGTGGGATAAACATGAAAAGCTTTAGCGGTTTCCAAGTGTCTGGTTAACTGGTTAACACAGATAGGAACGTATCGGGCTTTCACTTTCCACCTGTTGTGTCTTCATGATCAGGTGCAGTGCCAGTTTCATGGTTCATGTGGACAACATTGTGGTGATCACTTCCGTACCCATGTATTTCCTGTTTAAAACTCATTAACAAGATCAGATGAATGCAAGAGAAAGAAATGATTCTGCAATGATATATGTTTATTGTTGAATTATCACGCACAACCAAATATACGTACCTGCCGTTTTAATCCTCCATTCAATAGAGACATTGAGGAAAGGTTCGGTTGCATGAATCCTGTTTGAGAGAGATATGACAGAGGAGGATAGAGCATCGACATGTTTTGGGGACATGTTGGTGCAGATACTTGAAGGGCCTGCATGAGAAAAGAAATGAACATCATATGAAAGCTAAATGCTTCAAATGACCAAAGAAATAGAAGGTGGTTCCCAAAATATCTTACATCTTTTGCAAGGAGGCTTTCGAGGTTAAAATCTAGCACAGGATTCACAGCTGAAAGCTTCATTGATAAAAACTGAAATACATGGAAGAAGTATCTAACACAAAGTAAGATTGCTAGAAAAACAAAATACAAAAGAGTACTGTAAAGTGATGTGTCAAGAACAAAAACTATGCAAATGGAAAATTCCAAGAGCAAAAAAAGATAAACCTCGATCTGGCATTGAAGTGATTGCACATAGTTAATGATTTCGTCTAGCATAACTGCCTTCCCAGTCACCTACACAACAAATCCAATGCCCCATTTATATTAAAAGAAACAGCTCTACCTTTCTTATTTCTACATGTCGACATCAACAACTAATGAGAAAAGGACTTACCTTGTCGCAACCCGGTACAAGATCTTGCAGGAACTTCATCCTTTCACTGATTTTTTCTCTCCTTACCTATAATCAGAAATTTAATCAAATTATATACCAAACCTAAACAAGAACAGAAGAGATTTGCTTATATTCTGTATAACTCCTACTCTTTCTGCAAGACTGTGGCTATTCGTAGCCTGGCCTCTTCGTGCCCTCATGTGAATATACCCATCCTTTAAAGGATCAGAAACTTGTTTCCCACTGTTTGTCTTGTTAGCATTTGAATTTGGAGTTTGCTCATCTTTCTGCTTTTTATCTTCTTGTTCTTCACCAGATTGCTGACCTCTATGTGATTGATCAGGTTCAGAATCCTACCAACAGAAACATTATCAGCGTAAGGCCAAAAAGGCAAAAAACAAAATACAAGAGAGCACTACAAATCTTTACCTTCCCAGTCCTTTTCCTCTTCTTTGTGTTAAACCCCTTGGAAAATATTTCCATACATTTAGCATCATGACCATTACCTCCACTAGATTGAGAATCCTCTGATATATTACTAGATCCATTGGGTCTGTCTTTCACTACCTTAGATGCATCCTTATTAATAGGTCCATTACCTAGCTTAGAACCAATTCCAATATGTGTATCTTGAAGAAACAAGCCAGTTGATTCTGGAACTCCAAGAGATTGTTGGTTCATCATCATTTCACCAAAACTCCCACATCCGAAAAACGAAAACTTTGCAGCACGCTCTATAAATCCTGAATCTGCAGGGAACTGAGCCATGTTCCAACCCATTTCAAGAGGTCTATCAATATTACCTCTAAAGGAAGTGCCTGCATCTGTGTGGACATTGAAACCACCACCATCATGCCAAAGATTTTGTCTGAATGAATCCATCATCTGAGAAGGAGCCGACATTGGATTCTCCGGAGTGTACAAAAGTGTTGGATTAAAGACAGAGATTCTCCAATCCACAGGCGTATTAACCAAATCCCTCTTCTTTGCAGCAAACTCGTCTTTGTCACTCATGTCCATGTCTTCTAATTTAGTAAAGCTTCAATTTTGATCATACGAAACTCATCTTTTCTACTCAAGAACTGAGGAATTGAATTGAACACACGAGCAAATCAGAGAAAGTTAAGAAAAAGGAGTAAAATCAGTCAACGGAAGATAAAGGACCATACTTTAAGTACGAACTCAGTTCAGAAAAGATATAGAAAATATTTTCAAAAGAGAATCATTATTCTTGTTAAAAGTGTCAGAATTTCAGATTCTGTGTCACTTTCTCTACAATTTTTCAATTTTTTTTTTTTATTATCAATTTTCTTACCAAAAGCTTTATTGAACTGGGTTCTGTTTCTGCTGCAATAAAGAGAAAGAGCGTTGATGTCTTTTTAGAGATGGAGAGTTGAAAACGAGTTTAAGAAAACAATAACAAAAAAAAAAAAAAAGAGAATAACGAAAGTTTCTGAATATATATAACCACGCTTGCATTAAAAACAGAGCTTATGATTTCATTAAACATAAACACCGCCATGGTCATACGAGCACTAAAATTTTAGGGTGATTTAAAAAAAATAATTTGAAAAACATGGTCAATTGCAAAATTAACATTTTATTAAAAATTATGCAAAACTAACATTTTGTACTTTTTTTAAGAAAAGTAAAAAAAAATTTATGTAATATTGTTATCGCTTTTAATTAAATAAATGAAAAACATTACAGTTATTTACGGAAAAACAAATAAATGTTTACGCTAAATAAGAGAGACGTCTTACTAAGTATGTTGAAATACAAATCAAACCAACGGTAGCAATTAGCTTTAAAATCCAAAATAAGTGTAACTCGTTTTCGAATAGCCTAGACATCTACGATAGTAATAAAGTATGTGTTTGGTATCAGATTTTACACTTAGCCCAACAACCCTGATGTAACGTCTCAAATCAAAGATGAAGATATCTCAATTCATGTTTTATCACATTTTTTTTTTTTTATTGAATGAAAAATTTAGTTCAATAAAAAACCGTTTTACAAGGAATGCATCAAGCTTTGAAAGTTTTATCACGATTGACTTGTAAAACTAATATCAATTAACACTTCAAAGTTCAAACCATCCACAAAGAGAAAAACTAAGATGTGATCCCAAATGAACAATTCCTTATTTCGTAGCCATAGTGCATCGGCTTCGGCCATCCTTGATAGTCTATTGTTGGCTGGAGCCAATGTCCCGAGATCCCGGGGAAACGGTAGCATGTCCTGGTTCTTTATTTTAAACTAAAATTTCGAATTTCGCACTATTAACAAGTGTCTCTACATAGAAGCAGTTCATCAATGAAAAAGCTTTAACTGTTCTGCAAAAGTAAAGGGAGAATTGGTGCTGGACGGTCTTGTGAGCACGAGGGCCGAGGACTAGTAATTAGTTGGCCTTGGGGCTCACAATTGCAAAAGCGCCTAAATAAATATTTTACTAATTGAATATTCAGCCCACACCTTTTACTTTTATCATTTCCTCCTAAATTTCTTGTTTTAGGTTTTTGATTCTATAAATTAATGAGTTGTGGTGCCCGGTCTTGAAGACAAGACAAGCGCACAAAAGACATACTCTTTTAACTTGCTGGCTGCTGGTTGGTAAAACTGTTAAAGTTATTATATAATGTTGTCCAATATTATCAAATTAATGTTAATGGAGCTGGTGCACCCAGACTATAAGTCTATTAAAATATATATAATTGGGAAATCTTTTGTGCCCTTCGCTTTCTATTCTTGTTAAAAATATGAATCAATCAACCCTCGTATCGACCTTTACAATATATGTACCCACTGATAACGAATTATTTATATACTATAACATTTTTTTTTAAAAGGCCATAACAAGTTAAATCAATTATTTTTAAAAACATATCAATTAAATTCAGTTTTATGTCTACAGTTGGTGTTCATGCAGGATTTGGCCTACATTAACTTCAAAGTTTTCAGATACAAAAGGTTGAGCTACTGACTCTTGAAATTTCTATTGTTTATCTTGATGAAGAAATATCGACGAATATATTTACCCGATTATCTTTAAAATATTGAATTTATTCAATAGTTATAGGAAAGACAAAACATTGGTCTTTTAGAAGGGAAAACAACATCAAAAGCAACAACCCAAAGTTCAAATGCACATAACTATATAAGTACATACGGAAGTACATTTCTTATATATTGAAGTCTCGAAAGGGATAGCTTTTTAAACCGTGATTACACTTATTAAATACAATATTCCTTTGAGGCTCACTTCATCATGTATATATATGGTTAGTATATTGGTGGAGGGGGAGGTATATAGCTATAGCTTGGAGGTGGCGGGGAGCTGTAGACGTAAGGTGGTAGTGGAGAACTATAGACATATGGAGGTGGAGACTTGTAAACATATGGAGAAGGTGGAGGGTAGCTATAGACGTAGGGAGGTGGTGGAGGAGACTTGTAAACATATGGAGGAGGCGGTGGCGGGCTATAGATATAAGGAGGTGGTGGAGGAGACTTGTATACATATGGAGGAGGCGGTGGCGAGCTGTAGACATATGAAGGTGGTGGTGGCGAGCTATAGACGTAGGGAGGTGGTGGAGGAGATTTGTAAACATAAGGAGGAGGTGGTGGTGAGTTGTACACATAAGGAGGCGGTGGTGGAGATTTGTATACATATGGAGGTGGTGGCGGAGAACTGTAGACGTATGGAGGAGACTTGTAAACGTATGGAGGAGGTGGTGGAGAGCTATAGACGTAGGGAGGAGGTGGAGGAGATTTGTAGACATATGGAGGTGGTGGTGGAGAACTATAGACGTAAGGAGGTGGAGGAGGAGACTTGTAAACATAAGGAGGAGGAGGTGGAGAGCTATAGATGTAAGGAGGTGGTGGAGGAGATTTGTAGACATATGGCGGTGGTGGTGGAGGACTGTAGACGTAAGGAGGTGGTGGAGGAGACTTGTAAACATATGGAGGAGGCGGCGGGGAACTATAGACATAGGGGGGTGGTGGGGGAGGCTTATAAACATATGGAGGAGGTGGAGGGGAGCTATAGACGTAGGGAGGTGGTGGGGGAGACTTGTAAACATATGGAGGAGGTGGTGGGGAGCTATAGACGTAAGGAGGTGGTGGGGGAGATTTGTAAACATAAGGAGGTGGTGGCGGAGAGCTGTAGATATATGGAGGAGGCTGCGGTGGAGCTTTGTAAACATACGGAGGAGATGATGGGGAGTTATAAACGTATGGTGGAGGAGGACTGTTGTAAACATATGGCGGAAGCGGTGGAAAAGTATAAACATACGGTGGTGGTGTTGGTGGAGAATATTGAGCACTTATATGCGCAACCATGGAAAACAAGGCTACGACCAACATAAGTAGAGATGGCCAATTAGGATTGGCCATGTTAAAAAAGCTTGTGTACTCTTTGTTTGTGTAAGACTCTTAACCAAATTATTTTTGAATGTGTTGTTAGCAACAAGATAGCGGTTTATATAGCAGTCCCCGCTGCAACTAGTATGCTTGTTTATTAAAGTTTATGAATGTTTCTTAGTGCAACATGGTTATATTTTTAAATTAGTCAAATTAACTTGAGAAATTGTTAAAGGTAAAAATTAGGAAGAAGTCTTTGGTAGCTACCCCTTACCAAATTCCTAAATCGGATGGGTAGACTTTGAAGTTGTCAATCTAAATTGGACGTCATTAGTGTAGCTCTAGTTGCCATAAGGAACATAAGCAAAATAAGTTTTCTATATTCTCTATCAGTCCACTTGTAAATATAAGTTATCAATTAGATTTCATTCCAAGATACACAAACATATATATCATCTTAGTATAGAAATATTTGATAATTGACCTTGCAAAACCTTTGCTTTATTTTCCAAAAACACGTTTCAAAATATGCTTTCCAGGATGTGTCGGTTCTTTTCTCTCTAAATAATATCAGAATACTACAACAACTTGCTTGCAAATTCATAAAACAATTATGGATTTTTTATATACATATTCCAATGATCAGAAACCATGACAGAAGAAACGTTTTTGTTTAAACTTTGAAGTAATCAACGCAAATTCCATGTTTTGTTTATTGACTTGTATAGTTTTCTAACTCATTGTCGGTACATCGATCTGAACCTTTCTGCGATACAAATACAATGTTTAGTATAGAACCGTTACGAAAGCATGGTAAGGTATTGTACTCGTAAAGATGAGAGCCACTACTACCTATAGTAATATCTTCTGAGAGCTCAGAGAAGTGGACAAATCAGAAAGCACTTAGACTCTTGACGAAGCCATGCACGTGAACTCTTAATGAAGCCATGCACGTAAAAATGACGCGGTCTGAATATAAGAGCTACAAGAAGTAAGTAAATTTGGAGATCATAATACGAGTTACACTTTCTTTTGATCATAAAAATATAAATTGGTTCATATTAAGTAAATATGGTTATGTTCTAAGTCGTACAAAGAGGCTCGACGGGTCGGGTACTCGTGTGGACGGATATTGGGCAGTGGGCACATGCGGTTGGGTCAGAAAGGGTACGTAATTCGTGAAGTTTTGATGTCGAAGAAAGAATATTTTGTTAGTACATAACGGATAATAACAGCGAACATTGTAAATAATAAAACTCAAAATTAGCGATGTAACTTATCTTTTCCATCGGAAAATCACAAAAACAGTGATGAAAAATCCGTCACTAGTCCATATTTAAAATTTTCTATATCGACATCTCTATTTTTTTCTTATATCTCATTACAATACCTTTGCCAAACCACAAGAAGTGGACCTCAATGCTCCGAGGAACTTGAGAGGGAGACCAATCAAGCCTTCCCAGAAAGCTCAAGAAATGCAGTGGACAGTTGTTGACGGTCGTGGCAACCATGGACGTGGCGGCAGTGGAGGCCGTGACAACATCCATTAGAGATTAGTGATCACGCTCGTCACTTACTCTCTCCTTCGTTTTCATACTTTTTATATTACTTTGTAATGCCAATCATCTACTTTACCTCAACTTTCTAAAACTATTTGATCCGAAAGTCATAACTTGTACAGTTGTACTAGTTACTATGTTTTGAAATTAAAAACCTTTTCTATATAAAAAGAAATCGGCATGAGAGATACTCAAAATTACGAGCTGCCATAACATCCATATTTGCAACAGGAACTAATTGAGAACTTGTGTTTACAAATTAAGTGATAGGGAATTCGGAGGAAGCTAGCTTTCTTAAATGACGTCCGTCTGAGTTTAATTGATAACTTCAAATCTACCTGTTAAAATATGAAATATGGCGTTGGCAAAAAAAAAAAAAAAGAAATATGGTAAGGGGTACCAAAGACATATTCCTTTCAAGTTTTTATGTTGACAAAATCTTATGTTAATTTGACTTATTATATAATATAACACTATTGCCCTAAGAAACATTCATAAACTTCAATAAATATATACTATAGTTGTCGTAGTAAGTGTTATATAAATTGCTTACTTTCTATTGAAATCCATTCAAACACCCAGACTAACAAAGCAGAGAGAATCAAGATAAGAAGAGCACTGCACACAAGATAAATCAACATGGCCAATCCTAAAAATTGGTCATCTCTACTTATGTTGGTCTTGGCCTTGTATGTCGTTGCTGCTCATACAAGTGCCCAGTACTCTCCACCATCATCACCACCATATGTTTATAGTTCTCCAACTCCTCCACCATATGTTTACAAATCTCCTCCATCACCCCCTCCATATGTTTATAGCTCCCCACCACCACCTCCATATGTTTACAAGTCACCATCACCCCCTCCATATGTCTATAGCTCCCCACCACCACCTCCATATGTTTACAAGTCTCCACCACCACCTCCTTACGTCTATAGCTCTCCTCCACCACCTCCATATGTTTACAAGTCTCCACCACCTCCTTACGTCTATAGCTCTCCTCCACCATCTCCCTATGTTTACAAGTCTCCACCACCACCTCCATATGTCTATAGCTCCCCACCACCACCTCCGTACGTTTACAAGTCTCCACCACCACCTCCTTACGTCTATAGCTCTCCTCCACCTCCACCATATGTTTACAAGTCTCCACCACCACCCCCATACGTCTATAGCTCCCCACCACCTCCTCCATATGTTTACAAGTCTCCACCACCACCTCCATATGTCTATAGCTCTCCTCCACCTCCTCCTTATGTTTACAAGTCTCCACCACCACCCCCATATGTCTATAGCTCCCCACCACCTCCTCCATATGTTTACAAGTATCCCCCTCCTCCTCCATACGTCTACAGTTCTCCACCACCTCCTCCATATGTTTACAAGTCTCCCCCTCCTCCTCCATATGTTTACAGCTCTCCACCACCACCTCCTTATGTTTACAAATCTCCCCCTCCTCCTCCTTACGTCTACAACTCTCCACCACCACCTCCACCATATGTTCATAAATCTCCCCCTCCTCCTCCTTACGTCTACAGCTCTCCACCACCACCTCCGTATGTTTACATGTCGCCACCACCTCGTCCTTACATCTACAGCTCTCCACCACCACCTCCGTATGTCTACAAGTCGCCACCACCTCCTCCTTATGTTTACAAGTCTCCAAATCCAAGCTATAGCTCTCCCCCTCCTCCAATATACTAACCAAACATATACATGACGAACAGAGTTTCAAAACAATGATATTTTCGTTTAGCGATCGGCCATCGTATTCATGGAATAAAAAATTTCTTTCTGTTTACTGTCATAAATAAGAAATGTATTCTTTGGTTTGGACCTAGGTGCATTTTTGTTGTTTGATAAAAGATCAATGTTTTTGTCATCCATTTATAACTATTTAACAATCTTAAGAATTTATATTGAATCAGTTTAAATAAATCCATTAATCAGGCGTTTCTTGAGGTTTATCAACCGTGTTAATGCTGTGTTCAATATAATCATATATAGTTTTACAATATGATCATGGAAATTAGAAGTTTATATATATCTCAGTTTCTATACAATAGATAACTAAGATTTGTATATAAGTGTACATAGATAATGAGAAGTCATTATAAGGATTGATTCATTCTCATCAACAAGAATAGATAGCGATGGAACTCAATTACAAATGTTAGTCATTGGTTCTCACAAAAAGCTGTTTTTAAAGACGGTTTTGCAAAAAAAAAACTTAAAATCGCTATTTTTTGTATTTTTATATTTCATCTCCAAAGAATGCAGGTTAATACCGTAAAATAAAAAAATATTACATAATATAACCCGTCTTCAATAATGTCAAAATTGTAAAATTTTGATAAATAATATATCAAATAGAAGCCTTTACGACAAGGAGTCCAAATCCACTTTTAGTATTTTAAAAATCTAATATATATGACTTTGAAAATATTTTAAAGATACGTATAAAAGTTACATATTATTTTTGATTTCGTAGGATTAATCTACCTTTTTTTGGTAGATGGAGGATAAAATTTGTAAAAATTAGCGAGTTAGAGAGTTTTCAGTTAATATTTTATAATTATCCCATATATATAGATATTAAAGGAGGTTAAGTAAAATAAGTAATTTTTAAAGTATATAATTTGTAAATAGGTAATTTGGAAAATGTGATTAAAAATAGATATTTAATTTGTTCGTTAATTTAGAGATAAATCAACGATTTTACCTTGAATTAAAGTGGATGGTTTATTTAACAAATATTGTAATTTATTGGTTTAGTAACCACTATATGTTTTAGTTTATCATAGAAAAACTTTATTTTAATCAAATTCATCAGAATAAAATAAATATTGCGATATCTTTTAATAGATAGCTAGGATATATCCCGTGCTATAGCACGGACAAATTGCAATTATAGAAAAATATCCGAAATTTATAAAATCAGGACATTAGAAAATTGTAATTCTTCCAAAACTTTACGAAAATTATAATATCAGTTTTTATAATATCGAATTTTTGTAATATCCGCGTAAATATTTTGTAATCAGAAATATAAAACCAATCGTTCATACTCGATGATATTGGAAATTTTCTGTTGGAAAAATTATATATAAAATCATGATTTTTTCTTTGATTTAATCGAAAAAAAAGTAAAGTTTTGGAAGATTGCGACATTCTAAGATATTAATTAAGTTTTTTTGCAAAATATTCACACATGATATTCTAAGATTGATTTCGTAGAATATGTTTTATTGTTGAAAGATAGTATTTCTATTAGCGATATTGGATATTGCGATATATTGTTCCCAACAGAAAATTTCTGGATATTTTTTATTAAATTTTAATTATATCTTATTCTGTTTTAAATACCAAATTTTACAATATAAATAGATTTAAAAATTAAATTACAATGTTACATTGTTATGTTAAATTGTACACCATGTTAAACTAAGTCAGATATGAAATAACATTTTTAAATCTACTAAATGTCTTTTAATAGATTCGATATTATAAAGAGGAACCAACATTAACATTAACATTCAAAAAAAAAAAAAATCGCAATCTATATCAAATCTCTTATTTTTGGAAAATTAAATCAGTATTTAATTTAATTTAATTAGTGTGTTTAATTAAATCAACAAAATTTTTACAAAATCTATTTTTAACACCATGTTAAACTAAGTCAGATATGAGTTAACATATTTAAATCTACTAAAAATCTATTAATAGATTTGATATTATAAAGAAGAACGAACATTAACATTAACATTTCAAAAAAAAAAATCACAATCTACATTAAATATCTTATTTTTGAAAAATTAAATCAAAAATTAATTTAATTTAATTAGTGTGTTTAATTAATCAACAAAATTCTTCACAAAATTTATTTTTAATTAATTTTTTAAAAATTTAAAATAAATTAATAAACTAAAATGAAAATTATAATCTATAAAAAAGTAGTTTTTTTGACAATCTACATAAATTCTTACTTAAAATTTTCCAAAACAAATCGCAATCTACATAAAATCTTTTATTTTTGAAAAATTAAATCAATATTTAATTTAATTTAATTAGTGTGTTTAATTAAATTAACAAAATCTTCATAAAATCTATTTTTAACTACTTTTCAAAAAATTTAAAATTAATTAATTAATTAAAACAAAAATTATAATTAATTAATTAATTAAATGATCACATAATAACTAATGACTAATGACTAAATTATCTTTAATGAGATATTAAAATTTGTTCTTTGAAGTAATGGCAATGTGATGTAAATTTAACATTTTTTAATGTTTATTTATAAGTATACTCCCCAAATAATATATAGGGGATAAACTTGAAAGTTAAAAATAAAAAATAAACGGAAGTAAGAAAGAAACGCCATAACTTTTTCATTTTAAAACCTGATTTCACTAATAAAAACATGTACTTTGAAAACAATGGAAGAAGACAATGTCCATTCTGAAGAATAGTAAATGACTAAAAAAAAAAGAGAAGATGATAGAAACAGAGTTGGACGATACTATGTTCCATTTTTTTTTTTTTAAATAGGTATATATAGCATCCACATAACGAAATACATATATTCTAAACAAAAATAACGTTTTCTGTAGTAGTTAAATGAATAATAAAATTAGGATAAACTAATTTTATGCTATTTGAGAGCAATGTTACACACCTTTGTAATTTATCTATTTTCTCTTAAAGTTATTACCACTTGGCAAATTTACTTTAGAGAAAAACCAGCGCAAGAGGGAGATACTCAAAATTACGAATTACCATAACATCCATGTTTAGAATCACAAGTTGTAATTTAGAACTAGCTAATATTTACAAATTGAGTGAAAGAGAAGCCGGAAAGAAACTTCTTTACTTGACGCGGAGTTTAAATTGACAACTTCAAAGTCTACCTATTCAAATCTGAAATATGGTAAGGGGTAGTTATCAAAGACATATTCTCTCTATTTTTTCTTTAGACAAAATTTGAAGCTTATTTGATTTATTAAACAATATAACACTATTGCTCTAAGAAGCATTCTTAAACTTCAATAAACAAATATTCTAGTTGTCGTACTGAATGCTATATAAATTGCTTCCTTTCTGTTACAATTCATTCAAAAATAAGTCAGTTGAAAAGTAAAACCCAGAGTAACAAAAGCTGAGAATAGAAACAAGAGCACACAAGTTCAATCGATATGGCCAATCCTAATAATTGGCCATCTTTACTTATGTTGGTCTTGGCCTTGTATGTCGTTGCTGCTCATACAAGTGCCCAGTACACATACTCTCCACCATCACCACCACCATATGTTTACAAATCTCCTCCATTACCTCCATATGTCTATAGCTCCCCACCACCACCTCCTTATGTCTATAGCTCCCCACCACCTCCGCCATATGTTTACAAGTCGCCACCTCCTCCTCCATATGTCTACAACTCTCCACCTCCACCTCCATATGTTTACAAGTCTCCGCCACCACCTCCTTACGTCTATAGCTCTCCACCACCTCCTCCATATGTTTACAAGTCTCCACCACCACCTCCTTATGTCTATAGCTCTCCACCACCTCCTCCATATGTTTACAAGTCTCCACCACCACCTCCTTATGTCTATAGCTCTCCTCCACCTCCTCCATATGTTTACAAGTCTCCACCACCACCTCCTTATGTCTACAGCTCTCCACCTCCACCTCCATATGTTTACAAGTCTCCACCACTACCTCCTTACGTCTATACCTCTCCACCACCTCCTCCATATGTTTACAAGTCTCCACCACCACCTCCGTATGTTTATAGCTCTCCTCCACCTCCACCATATGTTTACAAGTCTCCACCACCACCTCCTTATGTCTATAGCTCCCCACCACCTCCTCCATATGTTTACAAGTCGCCACCACCACCTCCTTATGTCTACAGCTCTCCACCACCTCCTCCATATGTTTACAAGTCTCCTCCTCCTCCTCCATACGTTTACAGCTCTCCACCACCTCCTCCATATGTTTACAAGTCTCCCCCTCCTCCTCCATACGTTTACAGCTCTCCACCACCTCCTCCATATGTTTACAAGTCTCCACCTCCTCCTCCATATGTTTATAGCTCTCCACCACCACCTCCTTATGTTTACAAGTCTCCTCCTCCTCCATACATTTACAGTTCTCCACCACCTTCTCCATATGTTTACAAGTCTCCCCCACCTCCTCCATACGTCTACAACTCTCCACCACCACCTCCGTATGTCTACAAGTCGCCACCACCTGCTCCATATGTTTACAAGTCTCCACCTCCAAGCTATAGCTATAGCTCTCCCCCGCCTCCAATATACTAAGCAAACATATACATGATGAACCGAATTTTAAAAGAATGATATTTTCGTTTAGCGATCAGCCATCGTATTCATGGAATAAAAACTTTTCTTTCTATATTATCATAAATAAGAAATGTATTATTTGGTTTAGATCCAAATGCATTTTTGTTGTTTGGTTGCTGCTTTTAATGTTGTTTTCCTCTTTAAAAGATCAAAGTTCTTGTCGTCCATTTGTAACTATTTAACAATCTTAATAAATTTGATTGAATTGAGTTTAAATCTATCCATTAATGTGACGCCTCTCAAAGTTTGTCAGCCATGCTAATACTTAAGTTAAATATTTTCATAGTTCTACATTATGATTATTTCAACATGTCCTACCGTAAGAAGAAAGGCATGTTCCTCTATGACAGAAGACTCTCGGAGAAGGAGGAGATTAAGAGCTTAGTGGCGGAAGCATGGTCTAACCCTCACAATGAAGATGTTATTGCCAAGCTTGGCAACTGTCGCAGGAAGATTATCAAGTGGTCTAAGGAGCAACATCTCAAAAACAACCAACAAGTTAAAAATCCTTCAAGATCCCTTAGAAACTGCTTTCTCGGCTGATTCACCTAACTTTGTTCTCATTGAGGAACTCTTCAGCTATTGAGAAATCTTATAAGGACGAAGAGCTCTTTTGGAGACAGAGGAGCCGAATTCAATGGCTCCAAAACGGGACCGTAATACAACCTATTTTCCATGCCATCACTAGAGGCAGAAGAGCTCTAAATTCCTTTTCGGTTATTGAAGATGATCAGGGTAGAGAAGTGGTGGAGAAGGAGCAAATAACTAATGTCATAGCTAATTACTACAGAGATATTTTCACCTCTAGTGGCAATGACAATTTCTAGATGGTCGATAAAGTCCTCTCGCAGTCTGTCACACCAGGGATGGATGAGTCCCTTATGTGCCAAAAATTATTTTTGAAATTTGATAACTGTAAACGTCCACATTACCAAAGAACATGTTATGGAAAAACTAATGCTTTCCGTAGCAGTTAAATGTTAAATAAACGGTCAAATTGAAAATAAAATATTTTTTCATACTATTTGAGAGCAATGTATCGCACCTTTGTAATTTACCTAATCTCTCTTAAAGTCATTACCACTAGGCAGGTTTGCTTTAGAAAAAAACCACCAAACTCAATTGACATTAAAACTTCAACTCGTCTACGTATTCAGATATGAAATATGGTAAAGGGCTAGTCACCAAAGACACATTCTTCTCTAATTTTTCTTTATTAGACAAAATCCTGAAGCTAATTTGACGTATTAACCAATATAACAATTTCTAAGAAGCGTTCATAAACTTCAATAAACTAATATTCTAGTTGTTGTATGTATATAAACTGTTTCCTATCTATTACGACCATTCAAAACTGAATCGGTAAAAAAAAGTACAAATCAGACTTATAAAAGCTGAGACTAAAGACAAGAGCACACAAGTCTAGTCGACATGACCAATCTTCAAAATTGGCCATCTTTACTTATGTTGGTTTTGGTTTTTGTATGCCGTTGATCCTTATATAAGTGTCTAGTACAAAAGATTATCATAGGAGTTGTATATATACTAGTGTACTTTAACTAGAAGTCAATATAAGGATCGACTGATACATTATCATCAACAAGAATGGAGCAGAGATATTTCTCAATTTATTATAGCATATTTTATTTTTATTTATACCCCATAAATATTTTGTAATTGGACTTGGCCTAAGTAACATATTAATACGGCCCATCGAGTTTTCCTAAAACTATCCTCAACAGTAAAACGACATGTAGTTATTTTATTTAAGTGATAAAACGACAGAAACAGTGCAACGTTATTAAAAAAAAACCCGACCCGGTCCTTAACCTAACCCAGTTGTTGTTGTCTTCTTATAAAATGCTTCCATGAATCCTTAATCCTACACAGCCGTCAACACTATCCTTCTCAACACATAACCGAATAGTAATCATCGTTCATCGATTTAGTTATAGGATCGTATAGAAAAGTTTGTTGATTTATGGGTTTTTGCTCCACCTCTCATCTATATAGAAAGGTTGGATCTTTTTTTTTTTTTTTTTTTTTTTTTTTTTTTGCAATAGTAATCAGCACCGTATAGCCCCTTGCATCTCCGAGTTTTATAGATGCAAGGAACAAATCGAGAAAAGGGTACTCAATTGGTGCAATATATTGGCATTTACGTTACTCTGTTGGGGATGTTCAATAGTTGAACTTCTCAGAAATTCGTATTGGCCAAGAGAAAAGTTTTTGGTACTGTGCTGTTAGTTTATTTAATTCATTACATAGTGTTTGTTGATTGTATTGAAAGGAAACAGAGCATGATGATGAGAAAATTTGCCTCTGAATTCAAAATTTCATGTTGATATAATTATTATACAACCTTCAAAGTTCTCTGAATTGCTCTGTTTTCTCTTTTTATATCCTTGTTTATCTGTTTTTGTTGCTCTGTGTTTTGTTAATGTGATTTAGAGATCTGTATCTGATTAAGGTTAGATCAGTCGGTTAAGTTGTTGTTTTGTTTTTCCTTAGAATTATTCGAGTTTGCTATGCACCTAAGAAAATCATAGTCTGTTTTAACTGATTTAATGTTTCAGACTACACGAGCATGGTGCTATATGAAGTTTCTTCTATGAGTTTTTTCATGCCATATTTAGCAGTTTGCTTTAATATATGGCTTAACTTTTGAAGATATATATTTGTTTGTTTTTGGTATCTCAACTCTGTATTAGGACAAAGGAATCTTGTTTTATATAATCTAGTTAGATTTGTAAGTATCTGTTAACTCTCTCTTCTTATTCAAACTTCATAAAATGGTTTCTTTCAGATTCAACTAGATTATGTGAACAAGATCGAGATGGAAGAGTAATGCACAAACAAAAATGTCTTGAATTTGCCATGTGCTCTGAATAAAGATGCATGAACAAGAGATGGGTAATGGCTTGTACAATCTAATTACTTTAATGGGATGTTGTATGGAATTATTCGAAGTAGATTCACTACTACTCATCAATCTAATTACTCATCAATTATTCGAACTGACTATGCAATCTCGTGACTACTATATATGTAATGTGACTAAATTAACTCTTCTTTTTCAACTTCACGAGATGGATACTACATAACATTTTTTCAAACCAAATGCCGATCCTTTGACAGTGTTTATGATTAATTTATTATCACTTTAAAGTGATAAATCGAGACTACATGTTACTAATGTACCTTCGTTAATCGTATACCTGAATATTTGAAGGTAAATGTTAATTAAAGACCCTCTGAGGGTTGACAAAAGAAAAAGAAAAAAAAAAGACCCTCTTAAGTGTTAAAATGGGTTTCTTTGTTCTGTTGGGCTCGGCCCAACAAAATTGGTCACCTTAACTCAGCCCAACATTAAAAGTACACGAAGAGATATGAGATCTTTTTCTCACCTTATAATTCTCACAGAAGCTGATAATTTTGTTTCTAATTCTTGCTCGTTTTGACTGCAATGGCTTCCTCACAAGCTGCACTCTCTGCGTTGCCTCTTGCTGATCGAACTTTCCGAAAAAAGCCTTCTTCTTCTTCATCTTCTTCGAATTTCGTCCTTAGAGCAAGAGCTGCTGCAAAAGAAGTTCACTTTAACCGTGATGGCTCTGTCACCAAGAAGCTTCAGGTTTTCTACTTCTTTCAGAGAATTTTATAGAATTTCGTTTTCTTATGGGGAAAATGGTGGTGAAGGCAGGTGCAGATATGGTGGCTAAGCTATTGGGCGTGACATTGGGTCCAAAGGGACGAAACGTGGTGTTGCAGAACAAGTACGGACCTCCCAAGATCGTCAATGACGGTGAAACTGTTCTTAGAGAGGTTTCTCATTTCCTTGTATTTCTACTTTCCTTTCTTGATGAAATGCCAAAACCATGATTAGCTTTTATTGTGTGGTGTAGATTGAATTGGAGGACCCTTTAGAGAATGTTGGAGTGAAACTTGTGAGGCAAGCGGGTGCTAAGACTAATGACCTTGCGGGTGATGGTTCCACAACATCTATAATTCTTGCTCATGGCCTTATTACTGAAGGTATTAAGGTATACAGATTCCCATTATGACCAATTGGATCATCCATGACCATATGCGCTATCTACTTGTGAACACATCTCATTCCTTGTCATTAGGTGGTTTCGGCTGGAACAAATCCTATTCAAGTTGCCCGTGGTATTGAGAAAACAGCAAAAGCTCTTGTTTTAGAGCTCAAGTCAATATCCAGAGAGGTGAACGATCCATGCCTTTTAACCCTTTAGAGTACTCATGAGAATGGAGTTAATTAGCTAGCTTTAATAGAGCAAACCGCGAACCTCATGTTTGCAGATTGAAGATCATGAGCTTGCTGATGTTGCAGCAGTTAGTGCGGGGAATGACTACGAATTGGGAAATATGATTTCCAATGCTTTTCATCAAGTAGGGAGGACTGGTGTGGTAACAATAGAGAAAGGAAAATACCTCGTGAACAATCTTGAGATTGTGGAAGGAATGCAGTTTAATCGTGGTTATTTATCGCCATACTTTGTCACTGATCGAAGGAAGAGGGAAGCTGAATTCCATGATTGCAAGGTCTGAACCAAGACCTCTCAGTTTTTTTCTTCTGGTTTGCTTGGAATACCAATGGCTAAGAGTATACCTGCATTATTTTGTTGTAGCTGCTTTTGGTTGATAAGAAAATAACAAATCCAAAAGATATGTTCAAGATTTTGGATTCTGCTGTTAAAGAGGACTTTCCAGTTCTTATAGTTGCCGAAGATATTGAACAAGACGCTCTTGCTCCTGTTATTAGGAACAAACTAAAAGGTAACCTGAAGGTGGCAGCCATTAAAGCTCCTGCTTTTGGGGAGCGCAAGAGTCACTGCTTGGATGATCTCGCAATCTTTACTGGAGGTAGTCAAGCTCCATCTTCACACAGGGCATAGCATACACCACTTTTGCTTTGAGTATAATTTTCCCCCTTTTTTCTTATTGTTAGTACTGAATCACTGGGTTATTCTCTCTGCGTAGCTACCGTGATCAGAGATGAGATAGGCCTGAGCTTAGAAAAGGCTGGCAAAGAGGTCTTAGGAATAGCAAAAAGGGTTCTTGTTACTAAGGATTCAACACTGATTGTTACTAATGGAGTCACCCAGAAAGCAGTCGATGAAAGGGTTTCTCAGATAAAAAATCTTATCCAGGTCCTTTCTATCATCCATGTCTTCTCATTTTGTTAACCAAATGACTTCTTCGAAGGCACTATAACTAGAACCTGAAATAACTTCAGCTGACGTTAGATGAAATTTCTACTCACCATATGTGGATGATCCTGTTTTCATGTGATCTTTATGTGTAACTCAGAACACCGAGGAGAGTTTTCAGAAGAAGATCCTCAATGAAAGAATAGCTAGATTATCTGGTGGAATTGCAATAATCCAGGTGACTTTGTAAAGCACTGATACCAAAAAACAATCTGATCATGTTGAACTAACTTCCAAAGGCCTTAGGTAGGTGCACAGACACAGGTTGAGTTGAAGGATAAACAGCTAAAGGTTGAAGATGCCCTGAATGCAACTAAGGTAACTCCAGTCAAACCATGTGATTCCCATGGTTCAGAAATTGTCAGTCCAAGAAACCTGATCTCTCAGAATTTAGTCAGCAATTGAAGAAGGGATTGTAGTTGGTGGTGGTTGCGCCCTCTTGCGACTGGCTACAAAAGTGGACAGCATCAAAGACACCCTTGACAACACAGAACAGAAGGTACTTGATTTAAGTCGATGGAAGTGGAACATCACAATCGAGCTATCAGCATTTCTTAAACATCCCAGAAGATGTGATATTTTTTTGCAACATTATAAGCAGATTGGAGCTGAAATATTCAAGAAAGCATTGAGCTACCCCATAAGACTTATAGCCAAAAACGCAGGCACAAATGGCAATATCGTCATAGAAAAGGTATTCATAATGTCAGCTCTCTAGAACCAGCCCTAACTTACAATAAACTAATTCTGAAATCTGCAGATCTTATCGAACAAAAACACGATGTACGGTTACAATGCTGCAAATAATCAATATGAAGACCTGATGTTGGCTGGTATAATCGATCCAACCAAGGTAACCACATGACTAAGTAATTTCACTGTATTGAGCTCTCTTTGATGTCTGTTTCTGCATCTCATTTATACATTGTCTGGGAACTGAAACACAGGTTGTGAGATGTTGCTTGGAACACGCTGCATCAGTAGCTCAAACCTTTCTGACATCGGATTGCGTTGTAGTTGAGATCAAAGAAATCAAACCCAGACCCATCATTAATCCACCATTGCCTACTTCTTCTCCAGCTTCCTCCTCCATGTTCCCTGATAGAAAATTGCCAAGATTTCCTCAAATTATGCCCAGAACTCGAAGCCACTTTCCAAGGAAGTAGGAAGCAGTCGTAGAAAACTGTCTTACTTTAGAAAATACATAACATGAGAAGTCACATTTAATGTAATCTCTAAACATTACTCAACGTGTATATATATATCTGTGTATGTATGTATACACGAGGGTCTCTGAAATTGCGCTAAATGTCATAAGATCTGGTCATCTCATAAACGTGTCAACGCGAGGCTTCACTTCTTCTTTGAATCATTTGTAAATTATCCCCAAAACACGAGATCCTATCGTAGCTGATAAAATTCAAGAGAGAAGAATAAGACCAAGAAAGCCAAGATGATGTTAATAAGCTTGCAGACGGCATTGGATCTGATCGTCGCCGGAATCTCTCTGATGGTCGGATTAGGGTTCTTCGCTCTCATCGCTTCCATCCTCTGCTCCGTCGCCTTCTTCCATCATGCCAAAGCCGCTTCTTGACCATCAAAATCAAGTAATCGAAATTTCCTCAAAAGAAATCTTCAACCAACCCAACAATTTCAAAAATTCTAACTTTTTTTGAGTTCTCTGCAGAATCCGTACAGAGAATTGAACATGAAAGGAACCAAGGAAGACGAAGAGCTCAGCTTGTACAACAAGTGTAGTTAAAAAGATATTGTAATCTTGAATTTACGAAATTAAATTTATAAAGTTTCGAACTTTCATTTCTTGTTTTTCTGTTTGCGTATAAAAACCATTCCTTTGATCCCATCCGGGTCAGACACGAACCCAAGCGGGCGATAAAACCCGAGAACTCGAGGCTCCGAGTACAGAGCAATGTTACATATCCCTTTAGCTTGCAAATCCTCGATCAACCGTTCCATCACCGCCTTCCCAAGTCCACAGCTTTGAAACGACGGATCAACCACCACATCCCATATGATCGCATTGAATACTCCGTCACCCGTCGCTCTCGCAAACGCCACAGGCCGCCGCGTTTTCTCGTACTCCACCCATAGCAACGCGTCTGTGTGCTCCAGCGCCACTTCGATCTTTGCGGTGTCCCGTCGTGGGAACCCTACGGCTACAAAGACTGAATTTAGCTGATCAAGGTTTAGTCCTTCCGCGGTACGACGGAGGAGAAAGCCTCTTGACTTGAGATCTTCGTCGCTGATTGAGTAGCTTGGTGGTTGTCGTTGCATTGCAGCTGGGAACGCTGCTTGTGATGATTGTGTGACTGCGTTTTGTGGGTTTAAGGTGGACCTTAATCGGAGAGAAGCTGGAGGAGTGGAGCTTGTGCCTCCGAGAAGCATGGTATAACACTATTTCTTGTTAAAGTGTCGATTTTTTGCTTCGATTTTATGAAATCAGACAAAAGAGATGAGTTTTTTTTCCTTCCCTGAATTGGGATAAAGTGTGTGTTTTGTGTGTGGCTGTGGATAAACGGAGAACGTTATTAGCTTTTACTTTTCTGTTTTTGAGGAAATAAAATAAAAAATCGGATTTAAATCAGTACGAAGAGACTCGTGGTTGTCAGAGAGTATTGTCGTTTGGTAGTTGATAGTCGAAGAAATACTCTTTTGGCGGGCAATATAGTGGCTTCAAAAGAATCCAGAATTGGAGAGAACAAATCCTTAATTACAATACTTTTTCTGTTTTGCTTCAGTGATTCTCCTTGTTGTATGATTTTTGGGTTCTTAATAATAATTATTGTGGTTAATCAAGATTTAATCACTGGGTGATGCAAACAAGCAGTTAATGATTGTTCTTCTGCTGTTTTGTGTTTACCAAGTTTAAAGGTCTCTGGCATGTGATCAGTAGAGCATGAGTGATTCTTTTCTTTATGTTTTGCTGCATTATTTCTTGCTCAT